>OW804098.1:128359797-128768188 GCA_942159475.1 Sthenelais limicola | reverse complement strand
ACAGGGGGAGGGACAGAGGAGGGACAGGGGAGAGACAGAGGAGAGACAGAGGAGGGACAGAGGAGGGACAGGGGGAGAGACAGAGGAGAGACAGGGGAGAAACAGAGGAGAGACAGAGGAGAGACAGGGGAGAGACAGGGGAGAGACAGAGGAGGGACAGGGGAGAGACAGAGGAGGGACAGGGGAGAGACAGAGGAGAGACAGAGGAGAGACAGAGGAGAGACAGAGGAAGGGACAGGGGAGAGACAGAGGAGAGACAGAGGAGAGACAGAGGAGAGACAGAGAAGAGAGACAGGGGAGAAACAGAGGAGAGACAGAGGAGAGACAGAGGAGAGACAGGGGAGAGACAGAGGAGGGACAGGGGAGAGACAGAGGAGAGACAGAGGAGAGACAGAGGAGAGACAGAGGAGAGACAGGGGAGAGACAGAGGAGGGACAGGGGAGAGACAGAGGAGAGACAGAGGAGAGACAGGGGGAAAGACAGAGGAGAGAGAAGAGAGACAGAGGAGGGACAGAGGAGAGACAGAGGAGGGACAGAGGAGAGACAGGGGAGAGACAGAGGAGAGACAGGGGAGAGACAGAGGAGAGACAGATGAGAGACAGAGGAGGGACAGAGGAGAGACAGAGGAGAGACAGGGGAAAGACAGAGGAGAGAGAAGAGAGACAGAGGAGGGACAGAGGAGAGACAGAGGAGAGACAGAGGAGGGACAGAGGAGAGACAGGGGAGGAGACAGAGGAGAGACAGAGGAGAGACAGAGGAGAGACAGAGGAGAGACAGAGGAGGGACAGAGGAGAGACAGGGGAGAGACAGAGGAGAGACAGAGGAGAGACAGAGGAGAGACAGGGGAAAGACAGAGGAGAGAGAAGAGAGACAGAGGAGGGACAGAGGAGAGACAGAGGAGAGACAGAGGAGGGACAGAGGAGAGACAGGGGAGAGACAGGGGAGAGACAGAGGAGAGACAGGGGAGAGACAGAGGAGAGACAGAGGAGGGACAGAGGAGAGACAGAGGAGAGACAGAGGAGAGACAGAGGAGAGACAGAGGAGAGACAGAGGAGAGACAGAGGAGAGACAGAGGAGGGACAGGGGAGAGACAGAGGAGAGACAGAGGAGAGACAGAGGACGGACACCACAGTAGAGATTGGTGGGAAAAGAAAGAAAGTGCGTGTCAAGACATTCCATAATTACATTCTCGTTAATTAGTGAACAATTAGTGCAGGCATATACCGGCACACTGTGGTAATTAATTGGTAATTGTGGTAATTAATTATGTAATTATGCTAAACGAATCTAGACTGAACTGAGTAAGAGATCTCTTCAGTAAGAGATTATTGTTTGTTTATTATTGAAGAGGGTTTCTTATGAGTAATAAGTAAACATGTATAATCATACATAATCATCATAAATAGTCTAATATTCATAGATATATGATAAATAATGAGACGTGGATCCTCGATTCCTCCTTTTCACTCATGTCATGTCTTGCAAAGAAATATTATATGGGTCAGATTTTCAGAAAATGTACAATTGGCTGCTCTACACATTTAGTAAATTCTGCTAAATTTGGCTGAAAAACGAAGAATACTGGGAATATGTCTGAGTATATTTTGTATCACATTGATTTAAAGTATCTGTTTTGTTATGTTAAACTGCATTTTGAAGCTTAATGAGTGTTATTTGAGTGGATTGTTGAAGGTGAATTGTACATATTCAGAGAATCTGACCCATATATCATATATGACGTATCCATGGGTGCAGAGGCGGGGGGGGGGGGGGGCGTCATCATGTAAGAATATCAATATAAATGTTTATCATACAATTCTATACAATACATACAATTGGTGAATATTCATGTAGAGTAGTTGAGCGATTGTTCCTCGGATTGTTTTCATATATTTAAGCAATTGTAAACCATGTATTGGTCTAAAAGTTATCACCCATGTGTTGCCCCTAATAACCCGCTAATATCAAAGATGGGGCAATGGGCCAGCATACATTTTAAGGGAGGATTTACGAGCATTCTTTCCATTTAAAATTAAAATATTTCCCGTTTTTGGCATTACCTGGTAGGTTCAGGCCTAGGTTATAGGCCTAGATCTATTAACAAATCATATCAAATATTAACTTATAAATGTTAACTTCGTACAACGATCCGCCATGTTGAGTGACAACTCTCGAAGCGTATGACGTGACGAATGTGCGTGACGTCACGCGCAGCGCAACGTCGCGGTTCATTTTTTACTAGGGGGAGTCATGGAAAAACAATGCCCGCGTGTTGAGGTGTAAATTACGCAATCCACCTTGTGTGAAGGAGGTGTTTAGAGGTCAGATATGTTTAATGAATAACAATATAAATCATTTAAGTGTTATTTCACTATAGAATATTAACAAAATTGGCTAGTACAGTACATCGGGCATTGACCAATAGGAAGCCTCTAAATGAATACGCCGCGTGGTGCATCAGCGTCGTTATACAATGGTCGGATTTCACTCTGTTCCAGGGTGTACAACCCCCGATCATATACATGAACCATGTTACCCCTCTTAAGCATAGATTTGTTATGCTTCAGTGGAAACTTTCACCTCATTCATCCCTTTTCTTCTAATTAATTACTGGTACTGGAGGAGGTTACTGGAGACGTTAATGGAGGAGGTTACTGGGGGAGTTCATTGGATGAGTTAATGGAAGAGGTTAATGGAGGAGGTTACTGGAGGAGGTTACTGGAGGGGTTTACTGGAGGGGGTTACTGGAGGGGGTTACTGGAGGGGGTTGCTGGAGGAGGTATTGGAGGAAGGTTAATGGAGGATGTTACTGGAGGGGGTTACTGGAGGAGGTTACTGGAGGGGGTTACTGGAGGGGTTTACTGAAGCTGCAATTTGGTCAATACCAGGTTAATTCGAGTATATTCCGCATTGCATTGATTCTAGCAATCTGTTTGGTTAGGTTGAATTGTATTTTGAACTTTACTTTCGTCTGAAATTTGGGTTATTTGAGAGGACTGGGGAAGATGAACTGTACACTTTCTGAAAATCTGACCCATGTGTATGCCTTTAAATCCACTGTAGAATGGTTGTCCATCAAACACGGTGTGGCGCCGTGGTGGTGGATTATTGAATTAATCCTTACAACTGACAGCTACATGTTTAACGTTGTAGAAGCCCGGACGCAAGGAACGTGAATAAAGGTTTAAAAATAAAAAAAAATAAAAAAATTTGTCCAGTCCTCCTACAGGTTCACCTGTTTATTTCTTTTTCCTTTTCACCTCCCTCTGTCACCTCTTCCTTCACCACCACCTCATCCTCTTCCACCTCCTCCTCTTCCTCCTCCTCTTCCTCCTCCTCCTCCTCCACCATCACTCCCCCCCCCCCCTCCTCCACCTCCTCCTCCTCTTCCTCCTCCTCCTCCTCCTCCACCATCACTCCCCCCCCCTCCTCCACCACCTCCTCCTCCACCTCCTCCTCCTCCTCCTCCTGCACCTCCTGCACCTCCTCCTCCACCTCCTCCTCCTCCTCCACCTCCTCCTCCACCTCCTCCTCCTCCTCCTCCTCCACCTCCTCCTCCACCTCCTCCTCCTCCTCCTTCACCTCCACCACCTCCTCCACCTCCTCCTCCACCACCACTTCACCCCCTCCTCCTCCTCCCCCCCTCCCCATCACTTCACCCCCTCCTCCTCCTCCCCCCTCCCCATCACTTCACCCCCCCCCTCCTCCCCCCTCCCCATCACTTCACCCCCCTCCTCCCCCCTCCCCACCACTTCACCCCCCCTCCTCCACACCTCCTTCCCAAGGTAAAATGATAGACTTACCTCACAATATATTCCAGTGAAAACACGCTAGAATGGTTTCTATGGTATCCACAGGCACTGCTTTCATGTCTCCTCCCACTGTAACGCTGGCCCCAATTGTCGTCTGCTCAATAAATGACGTCACCAGAGCGTGACCGCGCATGCGTGGGGGATTATTAACTTTTTGTAGGAGTATGAGCTTATATGACTATGAAGGGATGAGATGGGAGAGTGGTGTGAGTAGGGTGGTATTAGAGGAAGCGGAAGGGGGATGAGAGAGAAAGAGGGGAGAAAAAATTAGGGTAGGGGAAGAGTATGATGGGGCAGGACAAGAGAATGAGAGCGGAAAAAGAGTATGAGGGGCAGGGGAAGAGTATGCGGGCAGGGGAAGAGTATGAGGGGCAGGGGAAGGGTATGAGGGCAGGGGAAGAGTATGAGGGGCAGGGGAAGAGTATGCGGGCAGGGGAAGAGTATGAGGGGCAGGGGAAGAGTATGAGGTGGCAGGGGAAGGGTATGAGGGCAGGGGAAGAGTATGAGGGGCAGGGGAAGAGTATGAGGAGGCAGGGGAAGAGTATGAGGGGCAGGGGAAGGGTATGAGGGCAGGGGAAGAGTATGAGGCCAGGGGAAGAGTATGAGGTGGCAGGGGAAGGGTATGAGGGCAGGGGAAGAGTATGAGGTGGCAGGGGAAGGGTATGAGGGGCAGGGGAAGAGTATGAGGTGGCAGGGGAAGGGTATGAGGGCAGGGGAAGAGTATGAGGGGCAGGGGAAGAGTATGCGGGCAGGGGAAGAGTATGAGGGGCAGGGGAAGAGTATGAGGGTAGGGGAAGAGTATGAGGGGCAGGGGAAGAGTATGAGGTGGCAGGGGAAGGGTATGAGGGCAGGGGAAGAGTATGAGGGGCAGGGGAAGAGTATGCGGGCAGGGGAAGAGTATGAGGGGCAGGGGAAGAGTATGAGGGTAGGGGAAGAGTATGAGGGGCAGGGGAAGAGTATGAGGGTAGGGGAAGAGTATGAGGGGCAGGGGAAGAGTATGAGGGGCAGGGGAAGAGTATGAGGGCCAGGGGAAGAGTATGAGGGGCAGGGGAAGAGTATGAGGGGCAGGGGAAGAGTATAAGGGGCAGGGGAAGAGTATGAGGGGCAGGGGAAGAGTATAAGGGGCAGGGGAAGGGTATGAGGGGCAGGGGAAGAGTATAAGGGGCAGGGGAAGGGTATGAGGGGCAGGGGAAGAGTATAAGGGGCAGGGGAAGGGTATGAGGGGAAGGGGAAGAGTATGAGGGGCAGGGGAAGAGTATAAGGTGGCAGGGGAAGGGTATGAGGGGCAGGGGAAGAGTATGAGGGGCAGGGGAAGAGTATAAGGTGGCAGGGGAAGGGTATGCGGGCAGGGGTAAAGTATGAGGGGCAGGGGAAGAGTATAAGGGCAGGGGAAGAGTATGAGGGACAGGGGAAGAGTATGAGGGCAGGGGAAGAGTATGAGGGGCAGGGGAAGAGTATGAGGGTAGGGGAAGAGTATGCGGGCAGGGGAAGAGTATGAGGGGCAGGGGAAGAGTATGAGGGTAGGGGAAGAGTATAAGGGGCAGGGGAAGAGTATGAGGGGCAGGGGAAGAGTATAAGGGGCAGGGGAAGAGTATGAGGGTAGGGGAAGAGTATAAGGGGCAGGGGAAGAGTATGAGGGGCAGGGGAAGAGTATAAGGGGCAGGGGAAGGGTATGAGGGGCAGGGGAAGGGTATGAGGGTAGGGGAAGAGTATGAGGGGCAGGGGAAGAGTATGAGGGGCAGGAGAAGGGTATGAGGGTAGGGGAAGAGTATGAGGGGCAGGGGAAGAGTATAAGGGGCAGGGGAAGAGTATGAGGGTAGGGGAAGAGTATGAGGGCAGGGGAAGAGTATGAGGGGCAGGGGAAGAGTATGAGGGGCAGGGGAAGAGTATAAGGTGGCAGGGGAAGAGTATGAGGGGCAGGGGAAGAGTATGAGGGGCAGGGGAAGGGTATGAGGGTAGGGGAAGAGTATGAGGGGCAGGGGAAGAGTATGAGGGGCAGGGGAAAAGTATGAGGGGCAGGGGAAGAGTATGAGGGGCAGGGGAAAAGTATGAGGCCAGGGGAAGGGTATGAGGGTAGGGGAAGAGTATGAGGGGCAGGGGAAGAGTATGAGGGGCAGGGGAAAAGTATGAGGCCAGGGGAAGGGTATGAGGTGGCAGGGGAAGGGTATGAGGGTAGGGGAAGAGTATGAGGGGCAGGGGAAAAGTATGAGGCCAGGGGAAGGGTATGAGGGTAGGGGAAGAGTATGAGGGCAGGGGAAGAGTATGAGGGGCAGGGGAAGAGTATGAGGGGCAGGGGAAGAGTATGAGGTGGCAGGGGAAGAGTATGAGGGGCAGGGGAAGAGTATAAGGGGCAGGGGAAGGGTATGAGGGTAGAGAATGAGTGAAGAGAATGAGGAGAGAGAAAGAGGGAAGAGAGTGAGGTCAGAGAGTGAGGAGAGGAATGAGGGAAGAGAGTGAGGAGAGAGAGTGAGGGCAGAGAATGAGGGAAGAGAATGGGGAGAGGGAATGACGGAAGAGAATGAGGGAAGAGAATAAGGAGAGGGAATGAGGGGAGAGAATGACGAGAGAGAATGAGGAGAGAGAGTGAGGAGAGAGAGTGAGGAGAGAGAGAATGAGGGAAGAGAGAATGAGGGAAGAGAGAATGAGGGAAGAGAGAATGAGGGAAGAGAGAATGAGGGAAGAGAATGAGGGAAGAGAATAAGGAGAGGGAATGAGGGAAGAGAATGAGGGAGAGAATGACGAGAGAGAGTGAGGAGAGAGAGTGAGGAGAGAGAGAATGAGGGAAGAGAGAATGAGGGAAGAGAGAATGAGGGAAGAGAGAATGAGGGAAGAGAGAATGAGGGAAGAGAGAATGAGGGAAGAGAGAATGAGGGAAGAGAGAATGAGGGAAGAGAGAATGAGGGAAGAGAGAATGAGGGAAGAGAGAATGAGGGCAGGGACAGAGAAAGGACCCTATCCTGCAGTAACCAGAGCGAGGCTGGGTAGTGTAACTGGAGCCACCTGGTGAGGTAGTTACACATTACCTAGTTACTGCATCATCCACCAGATGGCAGGAGTTATTGATTATGCTACCTCCCGCCAGGGGGCAGGTTACCTGCTGCAGGGGGCACCAGACGCTGTCTGCTCTATTCACGTGGATCTCATTATTGATATCTTTATAATCACAACTTTAATGAGGAACATTGTTATAGAGGCCAGGCTCTAACCCATGCTGTCTCTAAGCATTCATTGATTATTTGTGTATGAATAACAAAATATAGCACAGACAATAACAAGTGTTTATATCATGGAGGTAGAATGAAGTTGTGGCACAATATGTAGACAAAATGGGCTTCTGGCCTTGTGAGAGGCGGTTAGCTCCCCTGAGGTGTGGTCAAGCCGATAACTATAACTATATAGTTTGGTTATATTTCTGAAGATCTGAACGCCTAATATTGTTTTTATACGAACTCCCCTCCACCTCCACCCAGCCATCTTGTTCCCCACCGCACCCGGGCCTCGGCGCTGTTCATGACTCAAGTCAGTGAACAGCGCCGCTGGTGTCAATTGATGTAACTAAGCAGCTCTTCGTTCCTGTTCCCCGCGGCCCGCCCTGCGGCTCTTCCACGAACCTTATAGCTTCCCCTGTAGTTGTTTTCTTATTTTGTTATGGTTGACTGCACTCGCTTCGAATCTACGGTAAGCGATAACTTAGTATTTTATCAGTAAATGACACATGTTCCCGTTTGGACATTGCTACCCTTGACTCACTCTAGCTTCTGGGATCGGTTAGAAAGTTACGTAAAAAAAAAATGCCTGAGAAAAGCTCTTCGGAAGACAGTCTTGGTACAAAGGCGTTCCGGGCTTCGGAAAGCGCCCCGGTCACATGTTTCGATAAGCATAGCAAAAGCTATCCTTACGGTCGGGGGGCGGGGCGTCAAGCTTATAACTGAGGTGTGGTCAAGCTTATAACTGAGGTGTGGTCAAGCCTATAACTGAGGTGTGGTCAAGCCTATAACTGAGGTGTGGTCAAGCCTATAACTGAGGTGTGGTCAAGCCTATAACTGAGGTGTGGTCAAGCCTATAACTGAGGTGTGGTCAAGCCTATAACTGAGGTGTGGTCAAGCCTATAACTGAGGTGTGGTCAAGCCTATAACTGAGGTGTGGTCAAGCCTATAACTGAGGTGTGGTCAAGCCTATAACTGAGGTATGGTCAAGCCTATAACTGAGGCGTGTGAATGGTCAAGCTTATAACTGAGGTGTGGTCAAGCCTATAACTGAGGCGTGGTCAAGCCTATAACTGAGGTGTGGTCAAGCCTATAACTGAGGTGAGGTCAAGCCTATAACTGAGGTGTGGTCAAGCCTATAACTGAGGTATGGTCAAGCCTATAACTGAGGTGTGTGAATGGTCAAGCCTATAACTGAGGTGTGGTCAAGCCTATAACTGAGGTGTGGTCAAGCCTATAACTGAGGTGTGGTCAAGCCTATAACTGAGGTGTGGTCAAGCCTATAACTGAGGTGTGGTCAAGCCTATAACTGAGGTGTGTGAATGGTCAAGCCTATAACTGAGGTGTGGTCAAGCCTATAACTGAGGTGTGGTCAAGCCTATAACTGAGGTGTGGTCAAGCCTATAACTGAGGTGTGGTCAAGCCTATAACTGAGGTGTGGTCAAGCCTATAACTGAGGTGTGGTCAAGCCTATAACTGAGGTGTGGTCAAGCTTATAACTGAGGTGTGGTCAAGCCTATAACTGAGGTGTGGTCAAGCCTATAACTGAGGTGTGTGAATGGTCAAGCCTATAACTGAGGTGAGGTCAAGCCTATAACTGAGGTGTGGTCAAGCCTATAACTGAGGTGTGGTCAAGCCTATAACTGAGGTGTGGTCAAGCCTATAACTGAGGTGTGGTCAAGCTTATAACTGAGGTGTGGTCAAGCCTATAACTGAGGTGTGGTCAAGCCTATAACTGAGGTGTGGTCAAGCCTATAACTGAGGTGTGTGAATGGTCAAGCCTATAACTGAGGTGTGGTCAAGCCTATAACTGAGGTGTGTGAATGGTCAAGCCTATAACTGAGGTGTGGTCAAGCCTATAACTGAGGTGTGGTCAAGCCTATAACTGAGGTGAGGTCAAGCCTATAACTGAGGTGTGGTCAAGCCTATAACTGAGGTGTGGTCAAGCCTATAACTGAGGTGAGGTCAAGCCTATAACTGAGGTGTGGTCAAGCTTATAACTGAGGTGTGGTCAAGCCTATAACTGAGGTGTGGTCAAGCCTATAACTGAGGTGTGGTCAAGCCTATAACTGAGGTGTGTGAATGGTCAAGCCTATAACTGAGGTGTGGTCAAGCCTATAACTGAGGTGTGGTCAAGCCTATAACTGAGGTGTGGTCAAGCTTATAACTGAGGTGTGGTCAAGCCTATAACTGAGGTGTGGTCAAGCCTATAACTGAGGTGTGGTCAAGCCTATAACTGAGGTGTGTGAATGGTCAAGCCTATAACTGAGGTGTGGTCAAGCCTATAACTGAGGTGTGTGAATGGTCAAGCCTATAACTGAGGTGTGGTCAAGCCTATAACTGAGGTGTGGTCAAGCCTATAACTGAGGTGAGGTCAAGCCTATAACTGAGGTGTGGTCAAGCCTATAACTGAGGTGTGGTCAAGCCTATAACTGAGGTGAGGTCAAGCCTATAACTGAGGTGTGGTCAAGCTTATAACTGAGGTGTGGTCAAGCCTATAACTGAGGTGTGGTCAAGCCTATAACTGAGGTGTGGTCAAGCCTATAACTGAGGTGTGTGAATGGTCAAGCCTATAACTGAGGTGTGGTCAAGCCTATAACTGAGGTGTGTGAATGGTCAAGCCTATAACTGAGGTGTGGTCAAGCCTATAACTGAGGTGTGGTCAAGCCTATAACTGAGGTGAGGTCAAGCCTATAACTGAGGTGTGGTCAAGCCTATAACTGAGGCGTGTGAATGGTCAAGCCTATAACTGAGGTGTGGTCAAGCCTATAACTGAGGTGTGGTCAAGCCTATAACTGAGGTGAGGTCAAGCCTATAACTGAGGTGTGGTCAAGCCTATAACTGAGGTGTGTGAATGGTCAAGCCTATAACTGAGGTGTGGTCAAGCCTATAACTGAGGCGTGTGAATGGTCAAGCCTATAACTGAGGTGTGGTCAAGCCTATAACTGAGGTGTGGTCAAGCTTATAACTGAGGTGTGGTCAAGCCTATAACTGAGGTGTGGTCAAGCCTATAACTGAGGTGTGGTCAAGCCTATAACTGAGGTGTGGTCAAGCCTATAACTGAGGCGTGTGAATGGTCAAGCCTATAACTGAGGTGTGGTCAAGCCTATAACTGAGGTGTGGTCAAGCTTATAACTGAGGTGTGGTCAAGCCTATAACTGAGGTGTGGTCAAGCCTATAACTGAGGTGTGGTCAAGCCTATAACTGAGGTGTGTGAATGGTCAAGCCTATAACTGAGGTGTGTGAATGGTCAAGCTTATAACTGAGGTGTGTGAATGGTCAAGCTTATAACTGAGGTGTGGTCAAGCCTATAACTGAGGTGTGTGAATGGTATGCAATTTATGGTATTTGTACAATAAAAATTCAAATTGGGTTTTCTTTTTGCTTTTAGATAATTTATGACGATTCAAAACCGAAAATAATGGTTTATATATGAATATTTGTCTATGTTAGGGGCATATAATAAATAGTGAATGGAACTCAGTGCTAGTAATGATAGTGATCAAATATTCAATTACTAGCACCGAGTTCCATTCTCTCTATGTATGGAACTTTCTCTACATTATTATAATGACTGCATCAGGGGATGAACATACTGGTTCAAATTTCGAGAAAATGTAGTCAGCAGATCTACACAATTAGTAAATTCTGCTAAATTACCTTGTATGGTTTCCACCCCTCCACCCCTCTAGCCCTGGCTTCCAATTGAGGCTTTTAATCCAGAATTTAATTTTGGAGGATTTTATTTTTTTCATGACCCCACACCCCCGGTCTGTATTTGCGATTTGATGTTTTTAAACAGGTCCCGGCTTATAAATGGGCAACTACGGTAGGTTGTAAATTGGCCAATACTTGGTATATCTAGGAATATTTGATATTGCCATGATCTGTTGAACTGAATTTTGAACCTGTTTTTTTTATTTGAGAGGATTGGTGAAGACGAATTATACATTTTTAGGCGATTTCAGCCATGTGATGAGCGAGTCTTGAGAAAGGACAAGAGATGAATTTATTTGTTTAAAGCTTTTATTTACAGATATTCCACAGACGACATCTATTTACACAAGATGTGTGTCCTACACGGTGACACGTAGTGAGGGACACCATGACCACCAACTGGCCACAATCTGTATAACTATGTATATCTTACACTGAGTGACCTGGTCACTAAACATCCTGTATAGCAAAAGACTCAGTACAAAGTCAGTATATTGTAGTTAATTATTTATAAACATTATGGTGATATAATAGGAGGCAGGCAGCGTGTGACGTTAGACGACGTTGTGAGGGTTGAGGATCTCAATCCAGTAGTCATCCGGGTCTTTGATGAACGCCAGGCCCTTCATCTTACCTGCAACGTCATACAGGTCATATATAGGTCATTAACAAGCCATATAGGTCATTAACAGGTTATATAGGCCTTTAAAGGCCATATAGGTCATTATCAGGTTATATAGGTCATTAACAGGTTATATAGGTCATTAACAGGTTACATAGGTCATTAACAGGTTACATAGGTCATTAACAGGTTATATAGGCCCTATAGGTCATTAACAGGTTATATAGGTCATTAAAAACATGATTAAAAGTTCAATATGTATAAAGATTATGCACAGGTCATACAGAAGTCAATAAAGGTCATAGAGGTCATATAAAAGTCAATAAAGGTCATACAGAGGTCACATAAGGTCATACAGAATCAATAAAGGTCATACAGAAGTCAATAAAGGTCATAAAATGTCAATAAAGTTATACAGAGGTCATATAAGGTCATACAGAAGTCAATAAAGGTCATACAGTTCATACATACAGATAAAGCAAAGGAAAGAGAAGGACAGTGGGCAAAGACAGACAGAGAGAGGCAGAGACAGACTGAGAGACAAAGCGGCAAAGACAGACAGGCAGAGACAGACAGAGAGAGGCAGAGACAGACAGAGAGAGGCAGAGACAGACAGAGAGAGGCAGAGACAGACAGAGAGAGACAGAAGCAGAGCAGAGACAGACTGACAGACAGCAGACAGAGACAAACAGGGACAGAGAGACAGAGGGAGAGACAGACAGAGAGAGGCAGAGACAGACAGAGACAGACAGAGACAGACAGAAGCAGAGCAGAGACAGACTGACAGACAGCAGACAGAGACAAACAGGGACAGAGAGACAGAGGGAGAGACAGACAGAGAGAGGCAGAGACAGACAGAGAGAGGCAGAGACAGACAGAGAGAGACAGACAGAGAGAGGCAGAGACAGACAGAGAGAGGCAGTGACAGACAGAGAGACAGAAGCAGAGGCAGAGACAGACTGACAGACAGCAGACAGAGAGGCAGAGGCAGACAAACAGGGACAGACAGAGAGAGGCAGTGACAGACAGAGAGAGGCAGACAAACAGGGACAGAGAGACAGAGGCAGAGACAGACAGAGAGAGGCAGTGACAGACAGAGAGAGACAGAAGCAGAGGCAGAGACAGACTGACAGACAGCAGACAGAGAGGCAGAGGCAGACAAACAGGGACAGACAGAGAGAGGCAGTGACAGACAGAGAGACAGAAGCAGAGACAGGCAGAGGCAGGGAGACTGAGAACCAGAGACAGGCAGCAAGGGAGAGGCAGGGAGGCAGAGAGAGACTGAGACACAGAGACTTACCACCATCAGGTTTATTCACAGAGACAGAGAGACTGAGACAGAGAGAGGCAGTGAGGGAGAGACAGTGAGGGGGAGGCAGTGAGAGAGAGGCAGTGAGGCAGGGAGGGAGAGAGCGAGAGAGTGAGTGAGGCAGGGAGGGAGAGACAGTGAGGGAGGCAGCAAGGGAGAGGCAGTGAGAGAGAGAGAGAGAGGCAGCAAGGGAGAGGCAGGGAGGGAGAGACAGTGAGGGAGGCAGCAAGGGAGAGGCAGTGAGAGAGAGACAGTGAGGGAGGCAGCAAGGGAGAGGCAGGGAGGGAGAGACAGTGAGGGAGGCAGCAAGGGAGAGGCAGTGAGAGAGAGAGAGAGAGGCAGCAAGGGAGAGGCAGTGAGGGAGAGACAGTGAGGGAGGCAGCAAGGGAGAGGCAGTGAGAGAGAGACAGTGGACAGGTAGACTTACCAGCATCAGGTTTCTTCACAAATTGCACGCCCAGTTGCTCAAACCTCTCACACGCTTTGTACACGTCCGGCACCACGATACCGATGTGACCTACAACAGGAATGACTCAAGGTCAATAGACAGTGCATCCTGGGATGTACAATAGGGGAGTTGCATGTGCCACTGCGCATGTCTCTTACAGTGCATCATGGGATGTACAATAGGGAAGTTGTATGTGCCACTGTGCATGTCTCTTACAGTGCATCATGGGATGTACAATAGAGGAGTTGCATGTGCCACTGCGCATGTCTCTTACAGTGCATCCTGGGATGTACAATAGGGGAGTTGCATGTGCCACTGCGCATGTCTCTTACAGTGCATCATGGGATGTACAATAGGGGAGTTGCATGTGCCACTGCGCATGTCTCTTACAGTGCATCCTGGGATGTACAATAGAGGAGTTGCATGTGCCACTGCGCATGTCTCTTACAGTGCATCCTGGGATGTACAATAGAGGAGTTGCATGTGCCACTGCGCATGTCTCTTACGGTGCATCCTGGGATGTACAATAGGGGAGTTGCATGTGCCACTGCTCTTACAGTGCATCCTGGGATGTACAATAGGGGAGTTGCATGTGCCACTGCGCATGTCTCTTACAGTGCATCATGGCATGGATTCTGACATACAAATAATTTTTATCAAAAATTGCAAGAATGCTTTCACCAATATCATAGCTTTTATAAATGATCATTAATAACCAAATGCATGATGGGAAATCATTAACATCCAGACAAATTGTTACTTTTTGCTGGACTCAAAATCTGACAACCAAAAGAAATGGCGTCTCTGCAGGGTATATTATGCCTTAATTCCTTGTTTTCACTTAATTTGATGTTAAATGTTAAGGAACTTCACCAGAAAGTTTTTAAAGAGAGCGAATAATTAAAACTCACCAAAACCGCGTGGATCGCTGTTACCGTTGTGGTACTTCTGTTCAGGGTCGTTCTCTGTCCCCCAGTTACTGCAAGTGCAACAATACAATTGTACACAAGTGTAACAATACAAGTGTACACAAGTGCAACAATACAAGTGTATACAAGTGCAACAATACAAGTGTATACAAGTGCAACAATACAAGTGTACACAAGTGCAACAATACAAGTGTACACAAGTGCAACAATACAAGTGTACACAAGTGTACACAAGTGCAACAATACAGGTGTATACAAGTGTACACAAGTGCAACAATACAAGTGTATACAAGTGCAACAATACAAGTGTACACAAGTGCAACAATACAAGTGTACACAAGTGCAACAATACAAGTGTATACAAGTGCAACAATACAAGTGTACACAAGTGTACACAAGTGCAACAATACAAGTGTATACAAGTGCAACAATACAAGTGTATACAAGTGCAACAATACAAGTGTACACAAGTGCAACAATACAAGTGTACACAAGTGTACACAAGTGCAACAATACAAGTGTATACAAGTGCAACAATACAAGTGTACACAAGTGCAACAATACAAGTGTACACAAGTGTACACAAGTGCAACAATACAAGTGTATACAAGTGCAACAATACAAGTGTACACAAGTGCAACAATACAAGTGTATACAAGTGCAACAATACAAGTGTACACAAGTGCAACAATACAAGTGTACACAAGTGTACACAAGTGCAACAATACAAGTGTATACAAGTGCAACAATACAAGTGTACACAAGTGTACACAAGTGCAACAATACAAGTGTATACAAGTGCAACAATACAAGTGTACACAAGTGCAACAATACAAGTGTACACAAGTGCAACAATACAAGTGTACACAAGTGTACACAAGTGCAACAATACAAGTGTATACAAGTGCAACAATACAAGTGTACACAAGTGCAACAATACAAGTGTATACAAGTGCAACAATACAAGTGTATACAAGTGCAACAATACAAGTGTACACAAGTGCAACAATACAAGTGTATACAAGTGCAACAATACAAGTGTACACAAGTGTAACAATACAAGTGTACACAAGTGCAACAATACAAGTGTATACAAGTGCAACAATACAAGTGTACACAATTTTCGCTAATTTTCTCAAATAACCCGAATTTCAGACAAGAATCAAGTTCCAAATACAGTTCAACCTATATATATATATAATACTTTTATTCAATCAAACCCAACCAAACAGATTGCTAGAATCAATGCAATGCCAAATATACTCGAATTTACCTAGTATTGGTCAAATTGCAGCCTAATTTACCAGAGTTTAATAAAAGTGTACAGCTGCCAATTGTATATTTTCTGAAAATCTGACACAATATAACTTCTCCCCGGCTCTCCTCATTCATCTCCTATGAAACTGATATAAATTTAGATCTAATCATCTTATTATTATTTATCATTTAACAGTGATTGCACCTCATTTGAACGTCAAATTGAATGTAAAATAACTACAAGAACTACAATAAAGACATCGTCGAACCTTTAGTAAATAATAGACACTAATAAAGAGACAGAACCACCAGCACCAAGGTCTACAAACATACAAAGGAAAGACATTGATTAAAGTGTCAGTAAACCCCCAAATATTATGAGCAATTCCATTTCCTTGCTATTATTGAAATGTAACCACCCCGGTTTTATTTAACTCAAGTTATTATTTAGTGAGTTTTACCCATTTAAAGGAGTGAAAACGTAGTTCCACAGTTTAAATTTCTGATAAATTCTGCTGAATAAAAGATAAATTGTGCCTATATCTAAGTATATTTGGTATCGCATTGACTTATATTATCAGTTCTGTTGTGCTAAACTACATTTTGAAGCTCATTTTAGTCTTAAATGTGGGTTATTTGAGAGGATTGGTGAAGGTGAATTGTACATTTTCTGAAGATCTGACCCATATAACATGTGTAAAGTCTTCCTCATGGAACTGTCTGGATGTCCATCTTCTCAAATTATCCACTCCCCCCCCCCTCCCAGTAGTAAATTATGAACAGTCTGTCTAGATAGCTAGATGGTGCCGCCGCCTCGTGGCGAGCATCTGACCTAACTACCGTGAGTAGAGAATAAAGGCAGTGGAGCTCGAGACATGAAAGACAACGGATGTGTTATTGAGTTATTGATACATGGTGCCAGGAATAGAACCACTAACCCACGATGGAAGGAATTAGACCACCAGATAAAATGGATTTCGTGGAGGGCAACGTTGCAGAGCGTTGGTTGCTGTTCAAGGAGGACTTTATGTGGTACGCAGATACCATGGGGATCGACACGCCAAAAAGGTTGACCTCGATGCTCCTCCATGTTGCGGGTCCGGAGGCCAAGCGCATATACAGAAACTTTAGATGGGCTCCATTAATACCAGCTCGCGCAGCAGTGGTAGGGCCACCACCTGTACCAGAGGTCCTAGAAGTACCGGCTGAGGATAAAACTGACTATCCAACGGTAATCATAAAGTTTGATGCCTATTGCCTTCCTAAAAGAAACAGATTTTTCGAGCGATTCAAATTTAACACGAGGTGCCAGGAGGAAGGGGAGTCCACTGATGCCTATGTAACGGACCTCCGTCTCAAGGCGGCCACGTGTGAATGGGGAGACAATGAAGATGAGTTCGTGTTGGAGAGGATGGTAGTAGGCATGAGGGATTTACATCTCAGGGAGAAACTAGTGAAGAAAGAGGACTTGACACTGGAAGATGCATTATCCTACTGCAAAAGGCATGCTCAGAGGGAACGGGAACTGAGACAAATGAATCCGGGTGCCAGTGTGACAGTGAATCAAGTAAGTCGCACACGTGCTAATAACGTGCCAAGCGGGGCCAAGGGTGCTAACAACGGGCAGCAGTGGTCGGCTCCTCCAGCGAGGGGGCCTGGAGTAGTGACAAAGGGTGACTCTCGGCCTCAAGAAGCCCAGGCTCAACAGATGATTGACTGTAGGAAGTGCGGCACGAAACACGTCTATAGGGATTGCCCTGCCTATCATCACAAATGTACTCGCTGTAAAAAGAAAGGACATATAGAGAGCAAGTGCTGGAGCAGGGTGGACGAAGTAGTTCAGGTGGATGATTACACGGATAATGTGGAGACATTATTTGTAGGGACAGTTACTAAACAAGAGGATGAACAAGTGCTAACAGTATCGATAAGCCAGCACCACAAATGGGCCGCTCATGTAAAAGCGGGCAAGGACATTCTCACCTGTAAGATTGATACAGGAGCGGGTGCTGACTTACTAAATGTGGCAGATTACGAGGGGATGATTGACAAGCCTGCACTTCGCCGGATTAGAGTCAAGCTCACTGATTATAATGGTCATCCTATTCCAGTGAGGGGCTACATAATGAAGCAGATACAGGTCAATGGAAAATTATTCCCAGTAAGATTTGTGGTATGTGAGGGTATCACATTATTGGGAGGAGACACATCAGAAAGAGTGGGACTCATCACAAGGAACATAACACAGGAGGAGATGGCGGTAGGTGTCAATACTGTTGATAATGTAAAGCCTAATGAAATCTTAATCGAAATGAAGGATTGTGTTTTGCCAGAAGTTAAGGTCCTATCATCCATCCCATATGTACATCGGATTAAGCTGAAAGAGGGGGCTGAGCCGGTGATAATCCCTCCCAGGAGAGTGCCAATTGCAATGAGGGACAAATTGAGATCAGAGCTTCAGAGAATGGAGGGACTGGGCGTAATTCATAAGGTAGTAGAGCCGACCGAGTGGGTGAACGCGATGGTCATGGTCAACAAGCCAGATGGCTCGTTACGGTTGTGTTTAGATCCCAGGGACCTTAATAAGTCTATAGCTCGTGAACACTTTCAGTTACCTACTCGTGACGAAATGTTCGCAGAAATCAGGAATGCTAAATACTTCAGTAAATTGGACGCCTCTCAAGCCTTTTGGCAAGTTAAATTGAACAATGATAGCAAGAATCTAACAACGTTTGCAACGCCCTTCGGCAGATATGCATATGACAGATTGCCGTATGGCCTATGCTCTGCCCCTGAGGTCTTCCATCGGTCTATGGAGCAGATTTTTGAGAATATTGCAGGGGTTAAAGTATATGTAGATGATATTCTAGTCTGGGGTCATACAAAGGAGGAACATGACGAGAGGCTACAAGTTGTAAAAGAGAGGATAGAGAAAAATCATCTGATCATGAACTGGAAAAAGTGTGTGATAGGTGTTGACAAGATAATATTCCTAGGGGAAGAGCTAACCCGGGAGGGGATAAAACCAGACAAGGAAAAGGTGTCAGCGATAGTAAACATGGAGAAGCCTACTAACAGAGAGGAAGTGCAACGCATCATGGGCTGTGTTAATTTCGTTGGCCGATATATCCCCAATCTCTCGAGTGCGTGTGCTAACATCCGTTCATTACTTAAGAAGAAGTCGGAATGGGTATGGGATCAAGTTCATGAGCAAGAGTGGCAAGGGATTAAACATGTACTCAGCTCTGAACCGGTCCTAGCATACTTTGATGTAAACAGGCAGACGAAAATTAGCAGTGATGCATCTCAAAAAGGGCTAGGAGCAGTATTACTACAGCGTCACGGGGAGGCATGGAAACCTGTGGCTTATGCCGCTCGTTCATTGACTGAATGCGAAAAAAACTATGCTCAGATTGAAAAGGAGCTGTTGGGCATAGTTTTTGCATGCGAGCGCTTTCACAATTACGTTTATGGGCTACAAGAAGTCCTCATTGAGACAGATCATAAACCACTAGTACCCTTGTCAAGGAAGCCCTTGCAAGATATGATGCCAAGAATACAGCGTATGATGTTGCGCTTGCAAAGGTATAGTGGCAACATGCATTGGGTACCGGGTAAGATGCTATACATTTCGGACACTTTGTCACGGGCAACGATAAAAGAAGTCAAAGTGACAGAGGTGAAGGAAAACATGGTGGCGGAGTTAGAGGCTCAGGTGAACTTGGTCTATGATAGCTTGCCGGCCTCAGAGATGATGCTGATGAAAATAGCGGAGGAGACATCCAGGGATGAAGTGTTGTGTGCGGTAAAGAGGGCCATTATGGAGGGTTGGAACAAAGGGGAATGTCCGGCTTATGCCGCGTATAAAGATGAACTATGTGTGGTCAAGGGGGTCCTACTGAAAGGTAATCGAATAGTAATACCAGTCAGCTTGAGGAAGGAGATGTTAGAAAAACTCCATGCAGGACACCTTGGCATTGAAAAGCAGCGACATCTGGCAAGGCAATCAATCTACTGGCCAAAAATGAATGCTGACATCGAATACCAGGCAAAGATGTGTGGCGTGTGCTTGAAGTATTTGCCAGACCAACAAAAAGAACCAATGTTGAGGGATAAGGAATGCTGGGGCCCATGGGAGAAGGTTGGGATGGACCTGTTCTTCTGGCAGAACAATGACTATTTAATGATAGTAGACTATTATTCGTCGTATCCAGAAATAGTAAAGTTAACTGCAAAAACCTCAGCTCAAGTGATACTTCATACAAAAAGTATATTCGCACGTTATGGTATCCCACAACTGGTAATTTCTGATAATGGGACTCAATTCTCATCTCAACATTTCAGGGAATTCGCCGAACAATACAGCTTCAACCACAGGACGTCAAGCCCCACATATGCCCAGTCGAACGGGAAGGCAGAGAGGGCGATCGGAGTAATCAAGGGCATACTCTCCAAGACGGCCGAGCAGGGCCAAGACCCCTACTTGGCTCTGCTAGCATATCGAGCAGCGCCGATGGAGAATGGGTTATCCCCGGCAGAAGCGCTACATGGTAGGCGCATTAGAGTGCCACTCCCATCACTCAGGCAGCGAGGTCCTGGGAAAGTGGTTAGTGACACAGATAACAGTGACATCAGTGATCCTCATGATGGAAACAGAATCACAACAAGATCTAGTGAGTATTATGATACGGGATCCAAAATCCTGCGTCCCTTACAGTCTGAGGACACAGTACTGGTAAGGGACAAAAAGTGGGATCATGCAGGAAGAATAGTGAACAAATTAGGTGACAGATCCTACTCAGTGGCCATGGAGAATGGCAATATCATTAGACGAAATAGAAGACATCTTCTAAAAGTATCAGAAAATGTGGTAAAAGATAGGCTAGACATAGCAAAAAGGGTACTTGAGGAGGAAGAAGAAGAAGGTGAACTAGTAAAAGAGTTCAATCCAAGATCAGAAAGGTACAAAGACAATGTAAATACGAGCAGAATAGACACTCAGGAACAAATAGTAATGTTACCAGCTGAAACGAAAATAGTAGCTCGAAATCCAGTAACTACTGAGTTAAGACGTTCCACCAGAGACAAGAGACCTGTTCAGAGACTAATAGAAGAAAAATGACTGGGTTATGTAAAAGGACTCGTTCTCTAAAAAACTAACTTCTTCATAAAATGTCATATCATGTTATTCCAATACTAACTCCCTTTTCCAATCTAAGCCTGTATAGCGTTGATCTCGATGTATCGCTTTTCCCTTATAAACAGAAGGAGGGAGATGTCTAGATAGCTAGATGGTGCCGCCGCCTCGTGGCGAGCATCTGACCTAACTACCGTGAGTAGAGAATAAAGGCAGTGGAGCTCGAGACATGAAAGACAACGGATGTGTTATTGAGTTATTGATACACAGTCCTTAACCTAAATACAACAATTTAAAGGTAAAGAACTGACTGTGTGAGCTCGAGTGTGGCCTTCTGCTTGAATGTCCAGATCCTGCGCTCGGCGGGCTCGGCTGGGATGTCCTCCACCTTCTCATACCCCAGGAAGTACAGGCTGAACTTCATGGTGGGGAAGTCAAACTTGTTGAGTAACCTTGGTAACGGCAAGTACACAGTCAAACAGGGAAGGAAACAAATAGTGGTTATTTATATTAGGCTCAGATTGTCGGGAAATGTACTGACCCAAAATATTACGGAGAAAGACCCTGAATTCTTCAAGGAAATTCTGCTAAATTAGGCTGAAATATGATGAATTCCGGGTATATTTGGTGTATTTTGTATTTAAATATTTTTATTCAGTGAAAAACATTATGTATCAAGTACACTTTATCTCAGCCGTCGCTGAAGTTAATAATAATAAATTCATAATCGTTATTACATATAAGTGTCGCATTGATAAATAGTATGGCTTTTGCTATGTTAAACTGCATATTTAAACATCCTAAATATAAAACAATTTATTGCTGATTTATCCAGAGAGACCAACTGGGTAGAGATATTATAGCTTATTATGTTACTAATGTTATAAAACAGCTCTTAGTCCTCCACATCTCCTGTTCACCTCACCTCATCCCAAGCACATTGGTGTAAAACTCAAGCGATTTCTTGGGATCCTTGACACGGAGCATCGTCTGCTGGAAGAAGAATTCCTGCCAAACAAATTTAAACATGAAATTAGTGAAGCTTAGTAATAACATAATGAATGAGCAGTGTTACAATAGAGATGATTCAATTCACTTCAATTCAACTAATTCTTTATTTACATGGATAAAAGGTAGTGACCTATCCGGGGATTTCCTCCAGTCCATGCCTCCTTGTTAACCTTAGCTTTATTTGTTTCCTAAAACTTAATCATGAAGTACAGTAGTACTACATTCTAATGCAAAAATAAGGGAAATGATAACATTGTTCTATCTTAGTGTGTGTGTGGCACCTGGTGATATGGCAAGACACAGGACAATACTTCCATATAAACAAGAATTAGAATAATCGCTTGCTAGTTGAGATCTAAGTTTACAAGTTAATTTAGTTGAATTCTATTGTGCAAAAACGACCAAGGTTCAACCGGCAGGTGCTGCCAACTCACGGTACAACGGGGAAATAATGCGCAAAGTCAACCTACAGAGTATGATACTCATGACACTGTACGAAATTACTGTATATCGGAAAGTGGTAATAGGTGGCAATATTGCAATAATACCTACTATTACTAGTAATACTACTAGTAATAGTACTAGTAATAGTGGACAGGTAATGAACATTATTACTAGTAGGCCTAGCCCTAGTTTGTATCACCAACTCGGCCTATCCCTATCAGAGAGGGTGATCAGTTAAATGGCGTGTGTTTACAAACTACATGCTGGGCATATTAATAAGGGTCTTTGAGTCTTGAGATCTCGTTGGTACACTCCTTCATGAGTGGGTGACAGAGGTGCATATTGAACCTAGCCTAGCCCTAATAATTATGATGGCATATCTTTAATTTTAAGTGGAAACTTATTAATGGCTTTAAGTCAGTAGAGACCATTTGTCCCCAAAACGATGCAGTACTACAGCGCTGGGTAGACCAGCAGATGGGACCAAAACAAACTCGGGGCGGAGCGGGTCAAAGTCCCGGTCAAAGTCTCTCGCCTGTCGCGGTGTGAATTATTTCTGCTTAGACTTATCACACACCTGAGTAGCAGCATCTGGCTCCTTGCAAGCAGTCGCAACTTCGGCATCGGTAAGAGCTCGTTCCTCCGCCATCTTTGTTTAATTCCTTATATTTTCACAAAAAGGGAAAAACTTCAAAAAGTGTCTCTCACGAAGCCAACTTCCACGCCCCGTCCACCATTAGACCGGTATGTTCCAGGCAATTGTGCAAGCAGCGCTCTCATTGGTCAATCAGCGTCCTTCCTGGGACATCTCGTGCGGTGATTGGTTCATATTGACCAATCACAACGTCCCTTCTATTCCTGTCGGAAGTTGATAAACTGTAATGGCGGTGGATTGAAAAGTTTCTGTTGACCGAGATTAAACATGAATCGAGCAGAAAGTAAGTATTGCTCTGTAGATGTTTGTTTGTTAGGAATGTAAATGAACTTGAATGTTTGATTCCATTCTGGCAGTCGTTTGATCTTTAGATTACGAATTATTTAGAGTTGTAGGATGTTTGTTGGCGGTTTTTATGAGCGCAAGAGCCAAGTCTTCCCACGGCCCCTACACTACAGTCTACACTTGTTGTTATTGTAATGTAAGTAAAGATCAAATCTTTACCACATTTACACTAATATTTGTTCATCGGTGTCGCTGGTCATAAAACTGTAAAACGGCTAGTTCAATTTAAAGGTCATCCAAAATTTCCATCAGTCTCAACAACGAGAATAAAGCTGTAGAATTCATAGCCCTAGGGCTAGAAATTCGAATGCCCGTAGATTTACCGTACTTTAGTCTTTAATCTTTATGTCAAATTATGATTATGTTTTGTGGGTGTTGTACGCAGCCTAGGCTGGGGTGGCTAGTAGTGTAAGAAATTACCTATTGTAAATGTCATTAGTCTGGCGCATTATCATTATAACCTTCCAAGTGCCAGACGCCCAGTTCCATTCCAAAGGGCGTTGGTGTGTGTGTCGCGGGGGGGGGGGGGGGAGGGGAGGGGAAGTCATTTTTATTTATAATTAAATTATTTATAAATGCATTTGTACAACCCTTGGCTTGAGGCTTATATAACCACTATGCTATATAAACTGTTTCAGTGTTTGTGTATTGACTGGAAATGTGTCCTGTCTTTTTTTTTATTTTATCTATTGTCAATTGATGTCGGCTTCCTATCAACATTTTTAGATCCAGGTTGATATAAAACCTGGCAAATTTATTGCTAATAGCCTATACTTCATTTCAACCGTAGGCTACTAAATATGATGTAAAATTATCATTTTATTTTATTTTGATATAACATGGTTCCCGCGGGTCATTAAATTCGGATTTTCCTTTTTAATGATCATTAAAAGTCATTAAATTTCGTGTTTCATCCTTAAAAGCCATTAAAAACTGGTCAACCCAGGACCTAGCTTGGGGAATTAAAGTAGTGTTAAGGTATGATGATGCAAGTTCTCAGAATATTGAGTAGTACCTCAACCTTAAAGATGATAGTTCTTAGACATTTAGTCCATAAATTATGTTGCGCTATATTTTGCCATTGTTTATTACCCCCACCCTGGTGCCTGGTATACAAATGATTTTTAAAAAATTTCCGATTTGGGGGTTGGTATTATTAGGTTTGGACCTTTTGTCAAGCTTCTAAGATTTACTCTCCGGTACTCTCCGGATGTCTAGTCTACCTCTATTTTGGTATCTCTAATGCTTTTTCCAACAGATGCATCTGTCGCCTGATGTGTGGTTGTTGTAAGCCAGCATCGTCAAGGAGGTGGTTACATTTGTTCGTTTTGGTAGATTATATGCTAGCCTGACAATACGATTTTGGAAAGATTGCAAGTGATTTAGTGTTTGTTTTGGTGCCACATTGAAGATTGTGCCGCCATATTCCAAAATTGGTCTAATAGTCATTTCGTAGAGTTTGAGGATTGTTGATTTGGATATTGTTATAGGGTTATAGAGACATGGAAGGATGTTTTACAGGCTTTAATTCTTTATGGTTCTAATTAAACCAGACATGACCAAACCTGCTGGACCGGGTCCTTGACCGTTAAAATACAAGTCGGGGGGGGGGGGGGGGGGCAAAAAGTAAAGTTTCACCGGTCCGACTGTCCGGTGAAAGTTCTAAAGTTTTCGCCATGTCGGTTAAACTTTTGTGACGTCTCATAGCTTTGTATGGAAGTGGCTATCATTTTCTGAGGAAAAGATGATGTAAAGAGAAAATATGAAACGCATTAAAAATGACTAGCAAATATGTGGGATTTGCTAGTGGGACAGTGGGGCCCACACCTTCCCACTGTCCTTGTTCCCTCTCCAACCATCTTTCTCTTTCAAGTTGTCTCCGTAAGTTAGTATCTGTATCAACATTCATACCTCAAATGGAACCCTGTTAAGATGTTTGTTTGCCTCCCATTGCCTGTCCCCCTGCCCCCACAACGGACATTTCCTGAGTTCCTTTTGGTGGAAATATGGTGAAAAATATCAATTCCCATCCATAGTGAAGCAATGACGTGCCATGGTACCTGTCAATCAGGGTATCCCAAATCACTAAAAAATGTGGTTGCCCGGTGGGCAACCAAGACCTCAGAAGTGGTTGCCCAGCCATTAAATCTGGTTGCCCGGGATTTTGATTAAAGCATAAGAAACTGTAAAACAGAAACAGAGGAGGATTTTTTAAACAGCAGATACAATTCAAAATCTAACATATTGTGTAAGGAAACAGTTGACGTTTTAAAACAACCAAAAGTAGACCCTTATTCAAAATAGGTGCCTTCTGATGTTGACCCTAAATGTAAAGTAAGTTCATTGATCTTGCCAACATGTACTCTTAAACTTCAATAATAATAAAAGATATCAAAAATAAAACAGAACTTCATTGAACAAGAAGAAATACAATGTGGAGGACTCAGTCCGATTTTGTACTCTCAGGGGTCGTAGTAAGCCTTGGGTCAGTACTAGTACTAGTATTGTGGACGAGTGGACTGATGGAGGTATTCATCCACAACTAATCAGCACTCGTCCACATATACAATTGTAGAAGTAAAAGCAAGATAGAGTCTTTATCTTAATGCATAATAGAGGATCGAGTTCCATAACTGTAACATATAGGAGACAAGAAAAAGAGCAATGACTAAACAAAGAACATTTGTTTGATTGTATGTATAACTTGACTGGTATTTTGTAAATAACTTTAAACTGTATAGGATATTTGCAATAAGTATACAATTACATTATATCAGCAGTAGTGAATAACCTCAAGGGGAGGGGCAGGGTATTAGTGGGGAGGGACGGGAGAGGGAGAGGTTGGTTAGAAAAGCTTTCGAAAATGTTTGAAACATAATTGATAATTGTATTCATTGTAGAATGCATGTTAGCAGATCATTAAATAAAATATTGAATCCAATGTAATCATGTAAATGGCATAAGGAGGAGGGGTCACCAGAGAACGAGGAGGGAGTAAGGAGAGAGAGAGAAAGAAAGAGGGGGAGGTGAGAGGTGTAGGAGTAGGCAGACGAGGAGGGAGAGGAAAAGAAGGAAAGAAAGTGAAATGAGAGAAAAAAAAGGTTTTCGATTTTATTTTCAATGAAACCTTGTGTGAGAATTTACAATCTATTAATTTATGGTACTCGTCTGCAGCAAAATATACTTGTTATTTACGAGTACAAAGCCCTTACTACGATCCCTGGTTACTCTTCTTATAACAACACAATTTCAATATGGAACAATGTAAAGGTAGCGTTGCAACCCTAAATAATATATGTGTAAATGTGTTGTATAGTTAAAGGATAAGGTTGCAGTAAGAAACAGAATCTTCAAAAATTCCAACAGGATTCCAGGCCCATAAGAATTGTCCAGGCCCTTCGAACAAAATGTCCATTTTCCAGGCCTTGAATATATTTTAAATATTGTCTAAAGACGTACGAAAATGTTAGTGATAGAAAATGGGTAGCTTTCTCAATGCTATTTCAAAAATTAATGTATCAATTTAATGATGGCATCGTTACATGTATAATGGAAATAAATTTGTTTAGTTTGGGCCAGTTGCCCGCCGGGCAACTGACCATACACTTTTAGTTGCCCAGACAAAAAATATGGTTGTCCCGGGCGCCCGGGCACCCGATTTGGCGGACCCTGTGTCAATGACACCATGCTTTGGGTGACCCAGAAACCTGGTGTAGGGGGCACTGATAGGTTTGTTTTCAGGCAGTGCTGGGGGCCCTGGATGGGGGTGCTCGATGTAAACCCATTTCTAACCCCTTTCCAACCCTAATTTGTTAATGAAACATAGTGGAATGGTTCGGCACCATTTTTGGCAATGTGCATGTGAAATATAATGGAGATATGGCCAGCGGTTTCAGAGAAGATAGCCGTTTTAGGCGCAAAAAGCTTATTTTATTAATATAGAGATTAGATTGTAATATCCTTTACTTCCTCTCTAAAAATCATGTAAAAAAGTCATTAAATTCAGGAACCACATGTGTAATGTTCACTACAGTATTTTCACTGCAACTTAACCTGGCACAGAAAATGACTATGACTAGACATGCTGAAATTTGAGCAAATTAAATAAAAATTGACTTGACTACTATTTATTATATAAAAGCTGTTTTCTCATGGTTACAGGAGCGTCTCGGGTGATGTCCTGGTCGGACTCGGCCATCCAGCAAGCATTTGATGAACTTTATGACAAGAGTCCGGGGGCACAGGTAAACAACCAAATTATACTTTTATTTTATTTAGGACAGGATGGTATAAGAAACAACTTTCGTGCTGAATACTGTGAATGTATATTTTCGCACAGATGAATTTTCGCACACTAAGTACTTTACACCTTTTCGCACTGATTTAAATCCACACAGTAAGGAAGCCTCACACCTTGTGGCTTCATGCCTCATACCTTTTGCGCAGGATTCATTGTCATGCACAAAGTTTGGTGGAAATAAATACTGTGCAAACATTAATATGTTACCTCCTCCTAGTATCTCCTCCCCATGTTTCTTTCCTCTGTCTACTTCACATCTCTGTATTGTGTTTCTACTTCACATCTCTGTATTGTGTTTCTACTTCACATCTCTGTATTGTGTTTCTACTTCACATCTCTGTATTGTGTTTCTACTTCACATCTCTGTATTGTACTTCACATCTCTGTATTGTGTTTCTACTTCACATCTCTGTATTGTGTTTCTACTTCACATCTCTGTATTGTGTTTCTACTTCACATCTCTGTATTGTGTTTCTACTTCACATCTCTGTATTGTGTTTCTACTTCACATCTCTGTATTGTACTTCACATCTCTGTATTGTGTTTCTACTTCACATCTCTGTATTGTACTTCACATCTCTGTATTGTGTTTCTACTTCACATCTCTGTATTGTGTTTCTACTTCACATCTCTGTATTGTGTTTCTACTTCACATCTCTGTATAGTGTTTCTACTTCACATCTCTGTATTGTACTTCACATCTCTGTATTGTACTTCACATCTCTGTATTGTACTTCACATCTCTGTATTGTGTTTCTACTTCACATCTCTGTATTGTGTTTCTACTTCACATCTCTGTATTGTGTTTCTACTTCACATCTCTGTATTGTACTTCACATCTCTGTATTGTGTTTCTACTTCACATCTCTGTATTGTGTTTCTACTTCACATCTCTGTATTGTGTTTCTACTTCACATCTCTGTATTGTGTTTCTACTTCACATCTCTGTATTGTGTTTCTACTTCACATCTCTGTATTGTACTTCACATCTCTGTATTGTACTTCACATCTCTGTATTGTGTTTCTACTTCACATCTCTGTATTGTGTTTCTACTTCACATCTCTGTATTGTGTTTCTACTTCACATCTCTGTATTGTGTTTCTACTTCACATCTCTGTATTGTGTTTCTACTTCACATCTCTGTATTGTGTTTCTACTTCACATCTCTGTATTGTGTTTCTACTTCACATCTCTGTATTGTGTTTCTACTTCACATCTCTGTATTGTGTTTCTACTTCACATCTCTGTATTGTGTTTCTACTTCACATCTCTGTATTGTGTTTCTACTTCACATCTCTGTATTGTACTTCACATCTCTGTATTGTGTTTCTACTTCACATCTCTGTATTGTACTTCACATCTCTGTATTGTGTTTCTACTTCACATCTCTGTATTGTGTTTCTACTTCACATCTCTGTATTGTACTTCACATCTCTGTATTGTGTTTTTCCTCACCTCAAATCTTTCTGTATTTGCAGCTGTTTGTGGAGCGTGCCATGAGACAGCCCCTCGTGCCTGCTGCCCGCCGTCCCCCGGTCTCCACTGTCTCCCCTGCACCCATGCATCGCCCCTCCTCGTGCTCGCCGCCCCCGCACTCCATGCCTCCCCCCGCACCCCTGGCACCCCTTCACCAGAACCTTGCCTCACCTGGTGGTGTAAGAAGGCAGCAGGAGGGCAACTCACTCATGGAGAAGAAGAGAGAACAACATAAAGTAATGCCTCCACCTGGTGAGAAGCGAGAACAACAGAAGGTAATGCCTCCACCCGGTGAGAAGAGAGAAGAACAGAACCTAACGCTGGGTTCCATGCTGCACATGAAGCGCATGCGGGCCGTACAGGAGGAGCAAGACTTTATCTGCACCAGACAAGATTCACCTGACAAGTGCACAACACTACAGACCAGGGCAGGCAGACGGCCGGGGAGCAGACCTAACATAAGCAACTCAGGTAAAGGGAGAAGAGAAGCAAGAGGACAAGCAGCTTCCAAGGACAGGTTGAGTGGAAAGGAACAAGAGGCTCCAACACATACAGAAGAAAAGGAAAGAGCGATGAGGGAAGAAGAGTGGGCTCCTGAGGAGAGGTCAGATAGGGAGAGGCAACAACGCGCGGCGTCACCTCCCCTACAGCAGGACCCTGAGGGGGAGCCAGTGGAAGAATCAGTTCCATTGAGACGAGGGAGGACTAGGGGAAGGGAGAGAGAGATCCAGGAAGGAGCACCACACTCCACAAGCAGGGAAAGGCCAAGGGGAGAGGAGCGGGAAGAATCACCTCCATTGAGACGAGGGCGGTTAAGAGGTAGGGACAGGAAGCAGCAGCAAGACTCACACTCTGTGCACCAGAAACCATTCAACAGCAGGCAAAGTGAGAGGCAAGACTCACCTGTAGCCAGTCAGGGAATGTTTGAGAGACGGAACAGGGAGGAAGAGCCACCAAGTCCAGTGAGGCCGCAGGGAAGGGACGAGGAGGAAGAGCCACCAAGTCCAGTGAGGCCGCAGGGAAGGGACGAGGAGAGAAGAAGAAAGGGGAAAGCCAAGGTGCAGCGGGGAAGACTTAGAGAGGAGGAGGAGGTTGCTCCACGAGGTGAAGGGGTAAAGAAAGATGTGCAGAGGGGCTTAAGAGAAGATACACAGAGGTTGATGAAGGCTGCGGAGACTGAGAGAGAGGACGAGCTGGAGAGTAAGGGAGCAGTGGGTGTGGAGAGCAAGGAACAGGAAGCTGAGAAGAGCGAGAGAGCGGTGAATAGAGCTAGGTTGGTAGAGCAGCAAGTGGAGGTGTGTGAGAATATATTGTCCCCTCAGGTTATGAGACGAACGCGGTCCAAACATCGAGAGAGACAGGCTGCGAGACAGACAGACGAAGCAAAGAGACAGAGAAGTCAGGATATGGAAGCTGGGGATCAGAGACGCAAGTCTAGTGACAGGAAAGAGACAGGTGACAGAGGTAATAGTGGTGACAGGAGAGGGACAGGTGACAGAGGTAATAGTGGTGACAGGAGAGGGACAGGTGACAGAGGTAACAGTGGTGACAGGAGAGGGACAGGTGACAGAGGTAATAGTGGTGACAGGAAAGGGACAGGTGACAGAGGTAACAGTGGTGACAGGAGAGGGACAGGTGACAGAGGTAATAGTGGTGACAGGAAAGGGACAGGTGACAGAGGTAATAGTGGTGACAGGAAAGGGACAGGTGACAGAGGTAATAGTGGTGACAGGAAAGGGACAGGTGACAGAGGTAATAGTGGTGACAGGAAAGGGACAGGTGACAGAGGTAACAGTGGTGACAGGGAAGAGACAGGTGACAGAGGTAACAGTGGTGACAGGGAAGAGAAGATGACCAGAGAGAAGAGCAGAGACAGAGGAGAGACAAAGAAGGAGAGCCGCAGCAAGTCCAGAGAAGTGCCAGGTTGTGACCAGGAGCCATCAGCCCAGCTTGGAGCAGGTGTGTTACAGTACCTCATGTTGTATTGTCTGCCTGTGGTGTCTCATGTAGACATAGTATTCACATGATTGACTGGCTTTTCCCAGCTGTTCCCGTTCTGAAGGTTAAAGGATGGGGATTATACATATTTTCCCATCATGACACAGTAAAAAATGACTATCTTATGATAGGATGTAACAAGGTTGGTTTCTGACTCATGAGATCTCACGAGAAGCCGCAGGCTTCGAGTGAGATCCCTGGTCGGAAAAAACGAGTGACCATTGTGTACAGTAAGTCAGAAACTAACCGAGTTACATCCTATTTTTATACCACGATCTTATATTATAAAATAAATTGAAGAAACAAAGTATTTATTTACCTCCCTTCTCTCCAATGATCCGCCATATTGGGGTTTTTTTATGCCAAAGCGCTAGACAAGCGTATAGCTGATTGGCTAATCAACGACGGCACGGTGGCATATGACGTCACGAATGGGCGTGACGTCATGAGCGAGCGAAACGTCAACCAATGAGGATACTTATTACATTTAGGCTAGAAAAGGGTAATATTTTCACGCGTGGATCCAAAACACAATAGCAGGTATCCACTCATTTGCAGCGTGTATAACCCCCGATCGTGGTATAAGACCTATTAGCATACTTTATATTACAAATGACTATCTAACCCATTAGCATACATTATATTATATACACTAAAACTTTTGGAGGTGAACACAGCATTTTTGAGTCTTGGAGCAGAGTAATATGGTGAGCCGCGGACAGCGCCGTGACGTCAGTGAATACTATGTATTGTTTTAGGCAGACTTGTTAGCTTTATTACTCTTTAGATCAAATTTATTATCTAATATTTGCTCTTATTAAAGACATTTTGAATTATTGTTTTTGTTTGGCTAACTGCCAAACTTGTATGTCATGTGATACTTTGTGTTGTTGTGCAGGAGAGACGGAGGATGTGACGGTGACAAGCCTGGGGAAGGGCAGAAGCAGGAGAAGAGAGGAAGAGAAGGAGAATGATGACCTTGTTCCACTGGTAAGCCTCACATGCTGATTTTGAAATGGGATACACTACCTGTATAAGCACACAACCCATTTTCTCTCATTTTTATCCATCAAACCTTAATTAACCCAAATTTAACAAAGGGACGATGTCCACAAAAAATTATACACAAGGAAACTCAATACCATGAGTCACACCTTGATGAAGATATAGCTGGTGCATCCCATTGCAGTAGTGTAGGTAACTAGTCACTTTATACCCCTGTATACCGTTAATTGTAACTTTAATGTCTAGTCTAAGGGACCCTCTGGAAGAGCTGTGAAATTATCTATATTTTTATCATGTACTGTCTTCGGAAATAAACAATATACATACATACATACATACATACATACATACATACATACATACATACATACATACATACATACATACATATACAACTATGTCCTGCACAGGTTTGTACTGAATGTCTGGAACACTAGTGATAAGTCATTCCCACCATGTGGTGTGACATCAGTCTTGTAGTGTACTTTCTGTGAAGCCACAGTTCTTCCAAGCTGGTTATTTCTGGTAATTTGTAACTATAGTCTGTCCAAAAAGTAGTTGACATGTGATTCCTTAGTCCCTTTAAGGGGAGGGAAAAGTGGGAGATTTCTGATTTCTATTTATGACAAGGACCTGTCCACTCTTTGCCCAGTGATTCGCTCATTGCAATCAACCATGGGGAAACAGGGCCAGTATAACCAGATCTCCCTTCCATCTAAGCAAAACAACAGCTGCTGCACATGGAAGAAAGACAGCGCTATACAATACAGCTGCATATTTGGCCATGGTTGGTCGCAAACGGCTATGGTCGATCGCAAACGGTGATTCAGGGGGCAATAGTTTGAAATAAAAAATCCCCCACTTTTCCCTCCCCTTAAAGGGACTAAGGAATCATGTGTCAACTACTTTTTAGACAGACTATAATGTATTGGAGTGCAGTTTGTATTGTTGTGACGTCCCCGTGCCTATGATACTCACCATGTTGTTGTGTGCTGCCACCAGGTGGGAGGAGTGCGGAGGAAGGCACAGAAGACTAAGGTCGTGGAGCTGGAGCGCTGGTCGGTCAAACTGCTGCCGGGACCCAGCCTCGTGGTCGAGGGTTACCATGTGTGAGTACATATACTATTATAGTTTGGTAATACAAGTGTTGGTATCAGACCAGTACTGGTCCTGGGTAACACCATAAATTGCCTTTCTGTCTCTTTTTCTCTGTCTCTCCCTTCTTCTCTATCTCTATTTCCTGGGTAAGACCATTAAGTGCCTTTCTGTCTCTTTTTCTCTGTCTCTCCCTTCTTCTCTATCTCTATTTCCTGGGTAACACCATAAATTGCCTTTTTGTCTCTTTGTCTCTGTCTCTCCCTTCTTCTCTATCTCTATTTCCTGGGTAAGACCATAAAGTGCCTTTCTGTCTCTTTTTCTCTCTCTCTCCCTTCTTCTCTATCTCTATTTCCTGGGTAAGACCATTAAGTGCCTTTCTGTCTCTTTTTCTCTCTCTCCCTTCTTCTCTATCTCTATTTCCTGGGTAAGACCATTAAGTGCCTTTCTGTTTCTTTTTCTGTCTCTCCCTTCTTCTCTACCTCTATTTCCTGGGTAAGACCATTAAGTGCCTTTCTGTTTCTTTTTCTGTCTCTCCCTTCTTCTCTATCTCTATTTCCTGGGTAATAACGTGCCTCCCTCTCTGCTCTCCCGCCTTTGATATAACCTTCAATGTGTTGCGTAAAGCAACCAATCTCTCTCACTCATCAGACCAGTAAGATTTATGCTATGGTACAGCCTTGTATGTATGTTTGTTACAGTGCCAGCCCTAGTGTACTGTGTGTCTCAGCCCCCATCACTAAGCCTTGTATGTATGTTTGTTACAGTGGGGCCAGCCCTAGTGTACTGTGTGTCTCAGCCCCCATCACTAAGCGCCTGAGTAACACTGAGGTAGTGACCGAGGACGGCCGTGTGTTGTATCAGCTCAAGGGTCGCCTGTCCACCCGCAGAGCTCAACAAACAGGTAAACATTGTCAAATCTAGAATTTTAAAAAATGTCCAGAATTTCCATGAAATTTCCTTCCATTCCAAAGTTTCTTTCCATTAAATAATGGAGATAGTAGAGCGCCAGACATGTAATAGGGAGGTTGTGGTACAGTGGTAGTGAGACATGTAATAGGGAGGTTGTGGTACAGAGGTAGTGAGACATGTAATAGGGAGGTTGTGGTACAGTGGTAGTATGACATGTAATAGGCAGGTTGTGGTACAGTGGTAGTGAGACATGTAATAGGGAGGTTGTGGTACAGAGGTAGTGAGACATGTAATAGGGAGGTTGTGGTACAGAGGTAGTGAGACATGTAATAGGGAGGTTGTGGTACAGAGGTAGTATGACATGTAATAGGCAGGTTGTGGTACAGTGGTAGTGAGACATGTAATAGGGAGGTTGTGGTTGGGACTAAGGAGTTCAATAAGAAATATCATGTGTGGTTCCAGGACTGACAGACAGGTGGCTACAGGTGTTCCGCTATGGCTTCCCTGGCAACTGGAAACAGTTCCTCAAGCAGGAGCAGGAGGAAGAGCAGCAACAGCAGCAGCAACAACAACAGCAACAACAGAAGCAGCAGCAACAACAGAAGGAGAGGTAAGGGACTATATCTCTACAACAACCAACCTATGAGGTTGCTGCATTATGAGTATACTCTAGTACCTACTGGTCGCTATAGCAGCCGGGGAGAAGGTCAGATTTAGTCTGTTCAAGTCACCCAAGGTCATATGCCATGTTCAGACATAATGATCATCTGACTCTTGGAACAACTAGTATATTTACTTGCCTTATGGATTAATTCTCTTGACAAATATTTATATACTTTGTATTAATATTTTGAAAGTTAGGTTTTTGTATAAAACACGAGTTGTATTTTGCAGGGCGGCAGCCTCCAAAGCCAGCCAGAGTTTCACAGCTTCTAATAAAGTTGAGCGTAAACCTGAGAAGTTGAACAAGTCCGCTTCAGCAGGCCGCAAGTGTAAACAAGCACCAGAGAAGGGCAGCAAGTCCAGTGAGTAGCAACTACAGTGGAACCTCACTATTAAGACCACCCTTGGGACTGAATTATTGTTGGTCTCATAGCGAGGTGGTACCTTTAGAGGCTCTAGATCTAATGAGAGGGAATAATTCGGGACTGGGAAAACTGGTCTTAATAGGGAGGTGGTCTCTATAATGAGGTGGTCTTTATGTGAGGTTCCACTGTAGTGTGATCATGCCTTATATATTGATACAGTTTTGCCTTTCCTCTAGTCGTTGGCCCATTAGCTGAAGGGGGTCTTCCCCCACTGGTTGGTCGTCCCACAGGTGCTCGAGTGATGGAGAAGTTGAATAAGCCATGTTACTGTAAACTACTGTAATCGTCTCAATAAAGGTTATTTGTCTGAGCGTTATATATTTGCTTCTCGCCTGGTATGCTTATTCGCCAATCTCTCAGAATCGCCTTCTTAGTGAATAGCTTAATCGACTAGATTTATACTTCAACATACAATACAATCGTCTCTCGTCCTTTGTCCTGGACATTCGTCATGAACTTTAATTAATACAATGAGGCGAATCGCCAGAGCGAATCATCAGCTAGTTAAATATAATCAGGTGACTAGTTAAAAATACAAGGCGACTCTTCAGAAGGACGAAAACACCACAAGTCTCGTTTTTTAATTCTATAACTGTGTATGCCTGATATTGTAGACATCCTGGTAAAGTGGCATGTGTGTAATACATGATACACAACAGTAGATGTGTCAGTGTGTACATGTATGATACACAACAGTAGATGTGTCAGTGTGTACATGTGTGTAATACATGATACACAACAGTAGATGTGTCAGTGTGTACATGTATGATACACAACAGTAGATGTGTCAGTGTGTACATGTGTGTAATACATGATACACAACAGTAGATGTGTCAGTGTGTACATGTATGATACACAACAGTAGATGTGTCAGTGAGTACATGTGTGTAATACATGATACACAACAGTAGATGTGTCAGTGAGTACATGTATGATACACAACAGTAGATGTGTCAGTGTGTACATGTATGATCATACGCCAAACAAATCACTATAGAGTTAATATGCTGTTCTCTACCTTCAGATCCATTGTCCTACTCTGACCTCCCGTCCACGCGGAGTGGTCGTCGTGTGAAGCCACCGCTGGCGTACTGGGCGGGACAGCGTGTGATGTACAATGCCAAGGACGGCACATCTCACATCGTCCCACCGCTACCTACAGCGCCCAAGATGACTTCTCCATTCAACCTGTCTATATGTGAACCCAGCGTTCACTTCACACTGGAGGATCTGCCACAGGTGAGAACCAACCTTAGGCTTGTATATAGCACACATGGTGAAACCTGCATTAGACATGGATAGGCTTGTATATAGAAAAATACCTAACACTGGGAATCTCTGTACTCCTGAACTCAAAGCCATACTTAACTCTATGTGAATCCTATGTATTCATCAACTATTGCATACACCATGAATTATATTGTACCTCTCATTTTACCATCTCATCATTCAAACTTTTACTAATTATGAACTAGTCTTAGAAAGTCTCAGAAACCATGTAACGTAATTAATGATCAAAACAAGAATAAGGCACTCAACGCAAGACTTATCTAAACATTTGTTTATTTAGATTGTTGGACCACCAGATTGTAAAAAGATTTACTGCAATAAAGAATTATTGAATTGAATTGAATATTGCAGACATGGCAAAACCTGCAGCACCACGGTCCTTGACTGTTGAAAGACTAAAGTTTCAACAGTCCAACTGTCCGGTGAAAAATTTGTATGAAACTTTTGAGAGACCTTGGGAGGTCTGGTGAAACCTTTGGGGGACTGGTGAAACCTTTGGGGGACCGGTGAAACCTTTGGGGGACTGGTGAAACCTTTGGAGGTCTGGTGAAACCTTTGGGGGACTGGTGAAACCTTTGGGGGACCGGTGAAACCTTTGGGGGACTGGTGAAACCTTTGGGGGGCTGGTGAAAGTTCCTTTTCACGGAAAATTGTAAAGTTTTGGCCATGTCTGAAATTGGTGCAGGCATGGAGTAGAGCTTCTATGTACTTTAATAGCCTTGAAAACGGCCATTATACAGGGAGCTAGAGGTTAAAATAAATGACGATTAATGTTATAGTTTTATTGCATGTACGTCTGGGGCAAATTAAATAGATTGCAAATAGGAAACAGTGCACTATTATTACTCAAAATCTACCCGTCCAAAGATGGGTAGATTAAAAATCTACCTGCCCGACGCCAAAATCAACACGTCACAGGCGTTCGCACCCTGATCACCTTACACTCTATGTACTGTGTGTATGTTGGTACTAAGCACTACAATCTACTTTCACCTTACGCTCATTACGCTCATTCTAAAATAGCTTAAATGACCTCCACTAACATGTTGCAGGATGAGCGTGCAGATAAGAAGCAGGAGAGAGAAGGACTGAAGAGGAAGGCAGGAGAAGGGCAGAAGAGGAGGAAGCAGACTAAGGACAGTAAGAGAGAAGAGAAGGAGGAGGAAGAGGACCCACTGTGTTGTTCCTACGGCATGACTCCAGTCCTACACTTGCGCAGACCCACCCTGACCGACCGCCCGCCACTCACTCCCTCTGCACTCAGCGGGGAGAAGGACGTCTTGTCTCTGTCCTACCATAGCACACCACTAGCTACAGCCCACAGGTACAGCAGGCTCTCATCCAGCAGCCTCACAGATAGACTCCTCAGCCACTGTCGACCTCCACAACACATACAGGTAGGTGCAATAAATCATGTATTATCACACTATAGTAGACATACAGGTGGGTGCAATAAATCATGTATTATCACACTATAGTAGACATACAGGTGGGTGCAATAAATCATGTATTATCACACTATAGTAGACATACAGGTGGGTGCAATAAATCATGTATTATCACACTATAGTAGACATACAGGTGGGTGCAATAAATCATGTATTATCACACTATAGTAGACATACGGGTGGGTGCAATAAATCATGTAATATCACACTATAGTAGACATACAGGTGGGTGCAATAAATCATGTATTATCACACTATAGTAGACATACAGGTGGGTGCAATAACTCATGTATTATCACACTATAGTAGACATACAGGTGGGTGCAATAAATCATGTATTATCACACTATAGTAGACATACAGGTGGGTGCAATAAATCATGTATTATCACACTATAGTAGACATACAGGTGGGTGCAATAACTCATGTATTATCACACTATAGTAGACATACAGGTGGGTGCAATAAATCATGTATTATCACACTATAGTAGACATACAGGTGGGTGCAATAAATCATGTATTATCACACTATAGTAGACATACAGGTGGGTGCAATAAATCATGTATTATCACACTATAGTAGACATACAGGTGGGTGCAATAAATCATGTATTATCACACTATAGTAGACATACAGGTGGGTGCAATAAATCATGTATTATCACACTATAGTAGACATACAGGTGGGTGCAATAACTCATGTATTATCACACTATAGTAGACATACAGGTGGGTGCAATCAATCATGTATTATCACACTATAGTAGACATACAGGTGGGTGCAATAAATCATGTATTATCACACTATAGTAGACATACAGGTGGGTGCAATAAATCATGTATTGTCACACTGTAGTAGACATACAGGTGGGTGCAATAAATCATGTATTATCACACTATAGTAGACATACAGGTGGGTGCAATAAATCATGTATTATCACACTATAGTAGACATACAGGTGGGTGCAATAAATCATGTATTATCACACTATAGTAGACATACAGGTGGGTGCAATAACTCATGTATTATCACACTATAGTAGACATACAGGTGGGTGCAATAAATCATGTATTATCACACTATAGTAGACATACAGGTGGGTGCAATAAATCATGTATTATCACACTATAGTAGACATACAGGTGGGTGCAATAAATCATGTATTGTCACACTGTAGTAGACATACAGGTGGGTGCAATAAATCATGTATTATCACACTATAGTAGACATACAGGTGGGTGCAATAAATCATGTATTATCACACTGTAGTAGACATACAGGTGGGTGCAATAAATCATGTATTATCACACTATAGTAGACATACAGGTGGGTGCAATAACTCATGTATTATCACACTATAGTAGACATACAGGTGGGTGCAATAAATCATGTATTATCACACTATAGTAGACATACAGGTGGGTGCAATAAATCATGTATTATCACACTATAGTAGACATACAGGTGGGTGCAATAACTCATGTATTATCACACTATAGTAGACATACAGGTGGGTGCAATAAATCATGTATTATCACACTATAGTAGACATACAGGTGGGTGCAATAAATCATGTATTATCACACTATAGTAGACATACAGGTGGGTGCAATAACTCATGTATTATCACACTATAGTAGACATACAGGTGGGTGCAATAAATCATGTATTATTACACTATGTATTCCTCCACAGGAGCAACTGGATGGGGATCTCTACTCGTCCAGACTCTCACAAACTCTTGAACTGATAGAAGAGAAGGCGCGGCAACTGGTACAGGAGCAGGGGGAGGAGGGAGAGAGGGAAGAAGTAAGAATCAACAAGAAGAGAACTAGCAGGAGAAAGAATACTGAGAATGAGGAGAGAGGACAAGGGAAAGAGAAGGGGAAGGGAAGAAATAAATCCAAGAGAAATCAGGAGAAGGAGGAGAGTGATGTCGAGGCAGCCAAACCTAAGGGGAAGAAAGGACGGTCACGAGGGAAAGAAAGGCAGGAGAGTCTGAGAGGGGAAGAGGAGAAACAGTCCAGAGGGAAAGGAAGGAAGGAGAGTCTGAGAGAGGAAGAGGAGAAACAGTCCAGAGGGAAAGAAAGGCAGGAGAGTCAGAGAGAGGAAGAGGAGAAACAGTCCAGAGGAAAGGGAAGGAAGGAGAGTCTGAGAAAGGAAGAGGAGGATGAACAACCCAAAGGGAAAGGAAGGAAGGAGAGTCAAAGAGAAGATGAGGAGAAACAGTCCCGAGGAAAAGGAAGGAAAGAAGAGAAGGAAAAGGGGCAGAACAAAGGTTAGGCATTTCCTTATACACTTGACTTGCTTGCACAGAGAGAGGACCAATGCTTTCCAGCCTTTGTTATGTAAATGTTTCCTGCATGTTTAAATGAACTGTTTATACCCAACATGTTTCTTGAATGTCTACTGTTCTACTGTTTATACCCAACACCACAACAGAAGTTTGTTCTACATTGAGACGGAGGGTTAAATTCTACAACACCCTGTACAACATCAATATATATAAGAAACTTTATTTCCATTTTGTTATACAGACAGTGATAAAAGTTTTCTACATGGAAATCGGTTTTTGTTCTCTGTCCCAGACAGTTCTTCCGAACAAACCTTCTGTAACTACATTTCTAACTACACGTTTATAGAAAAATAAAACAAAATATTTCGAATCTCGTACAGTGTACAAAATTTCACTCCACTTTTGGAGGGCTAAGTGCCCTTGCAGTTTTTACAGTTTTTTGGACCAGGACTTACACACCTACTCTTGCCCACCTATACACAAATAAATGTGTAGTACAGTAAACAATTGACAAAATATAAATAAATAAAAAGTAAATAACGCCAGAGGAGGATGAAGGAGGGCGACCCAGGCTTCCTTAATCTTAATCCTCTAACACATATCCTCTTAGGAAGGTTCTGAATTCCTTCATGCTATATGATTTAACCTCATTTGCGATGCTGTTCCAAAGTATTGGTCCTCTGTATATCAAAGATCTTTTTATTTTATCATTTTTGGGATTAGGCACTTTAAGGTTTTTCCCTGAAGTTAAATTTCCGAAGATTAATTTTTCTCCGGTCTAAATTTTCTTCATTGTTGCTCTTATTGTAAGCATATTCTAATAAATGTGATTCTCTCTTCTTAGCAAGTAGGGGCATTTCTAACTCTATGGAGCTGATTTACATTTGTCCTTTTGTTTAGACCTTCTGATATCCTTAAAGCTGTGTTCTGTAATGTTTGTAATTGGTTTAAAATGTACTTTGGGGCAGCATCATACAGTGTGTCCCCATACTCGATGATAGGGCTGATAGCTACTTTATACAGCATTCTTATGGTACTTGGTGTAGCACACGGCCTTAACTTTGTTAGGTGGTGTATCTTATTTTTGGCTTTTGTTATCTTATTCTGCAAGTGTGCTGAGAATGTTAGGTTCTCGTCAATTGTTACTCCCAAATAGGTATACCTAATGGTTCTTTTGATTTCTTCTGTCCCTATATAAATGTTCATATAAATGTACAAACCAAACCGTGTGCGTCATTTCGGTCACATGTTACCATGACAAGTGTAACGGCGCACATGTGCGATTACATAAAGCTGAAGGCACCCAGAAGTACTGATCAAGTATGTCATTAATGATGACTAGATGTCCCTCGTCTAAAACGGGTAGTAATTCTCAGCATGTAGCCAGGCATGTAGTTTCTATTCAATTCCTCCATCCCTTCTTCTATTCTTTTTCACTCCCACCTTTATAATTCTCCCAAAAAAACTAAAACCGACCCAATTTCGCCTGTCTCTCCTCCAGGAGGGAAGGTACATTAGCGATTAAACCCCTCTTCTTTAATTCTTCTCCCGACTCTACCACTGGCTGGGGTGACATTGCATCAGCCCAGTAAACCCCAGCTGCCATAAGTGTGTAAAAAGCCTTTTATATTCTTCAATGTCACCTGTCACAGTAACACTGTTATGTCACATTACCTGTAGAGCGGCGCATGGCTAAGGCCCGGAGGCGAGGCCAGGTTGGCAAGACTGGCGGGGAGCAGCAGGTGACCTCTATAGTGGAGCAGCAGGTGACCTCTATAGCGGCGGAGGAGGCTGACCTTTCCTCCAGTGAGTGGACACAGGAGGAGGTCAAGTGCTATAAGTTGTGAGTATTGTCTACATTATGCAGGATAACACCACCACAACCTCAAACCTCAGTATTTTGCTGCTTTATTATTGCTTATTTTGTTACATGAAAGTCAATCTGTAGATAGAGTATCTATGTGCAATAAGATGATATATAACATGATTAATCTACTGCTGGTGCAATAAGATGATTTATTAGGAGGGTAGCCTCTGAGTGCTTTTCTGTATTAAGTTGTATTTCGATTGAATGGGTGCAGCCTCCTTTTAGTATCACTATAGGAAAGGTATACTCTATACTGAAGGCTCTGTCGCACCCCTGGCTAAGTCTAAATTGGAGGGGTGGCCTGTCAGTGGCCACATGGGTCTGTTTTGACTGTGTTGGCTGGTGTTGTTAAGTGGAGGAGTGTATTGGCTTGGCCTGTTTGCTGTGAGTGACAGGGAGGGAGGAGGGAGGACAGGGAGGGAGGTGTACAGACTGGCTGTGATTGACAGGGGGTTGGCTACTAGGCAGGGGGTTGGCTACTAGGATGGTGCTTGAGGATAAGTGAACAACCCTGAAAGCTTGTGAATAGTTACTAGGCAGGGGGTTGGCTACTAGGCATTCCTACTAGGCCAGGCCTACAAGTGTGATCTGACAAGCTACATCCTGTAAGATCTTTATCTTTGGATCTGTAGACTGTCATCTGTACATCTGTGTAAACTGATTTCAGTGAGAGGAAATATCTGAGGAGATCATCAGATAAGTTATGTAACTGAAGTGTAACATCACTGTGAAATGCCTCCTGCTGATTGTGGCCCAGAGTGGAGGAGGCCAGGTTTGGAAGTGAGTGATGGTTGCCTATGCAATCAAATGAAAAAAAGAAATACAAAAAAAGAACTATATACTAAAAATTAGAAGCAAAAGAAAATAGCAGTTAGGCAAATCAGCTGGGCTACCCTCCTAGTATCGAAAGATACTATAGCAATTGGGCAGTAGTAGGTTGTCTTGTTATATATGCACATTCCATATGAGAGGTGCTATAAGTGGAGTGCTATAAAAATATTCATATAGTATGTGTACTATATGAACTACTTCGTCACCAAGTCAACCCCTTTTATGCACCAAGTTTTATTCCCATATAGTAAATATAGAATGGAACTCGCCTGCAATAATCGAAATATTTATTGGACTTGATTCGTTCACATAAGCACTCTGCGTACAGCATCGTGCTTATATGGACAAATGTCGTCCAATAAATTTTCAGTAATTGCAGGCGAGTTCCATTGTATATTTATAACATGATTAATCTACTGTTGTTCAGAGCACTGCGGACAGTGAACCCTGCCATGGAGGACTATTGGCTCACCCTAGCGGAGGCAGTGGGAACTAAGACAGCAGCACAGTGCCAGGCCTACCACCAGCGCGATGCTCCCCCTAGTGTCATCAAGAAAAAACACAACAGAGCCAACCTCACTCACAGTAAGTCATGATATAACCCAGATTTCATTCATATAAGTCACGATATAACCCAGATTTCAGCGGTAATCTAAGTTAAAAGAATCAGATTGGTTGCCATGACAACCCTACATAAATCACTAGTGAAATACGCACTATGTGTAACTCACTCAATATATGTTGTTCAGAGCAATAAGTAAACAATCATTGTACCCCACAGAGACTGGGGAGGCCAAGTTGACGGGTGGCGTTGGGACGCTGAAGCGCAAGCGAGAGCTGATTGAGCTGATCCGCCAACACGAGGATAAGCATGAGGACGATCTGTTTGACTCCACTCCACTGCGCAAGGCCAAGAAAATAAAGGTAACGTCAGCTTGTTTATCAACAGTAAGAAGGCCAAGAAAATAAAGGTAATGTCAGCTTGTTTATCAACAGTAAGAAGGCCAAGAAAATAAAGGTAATGTCAGCTTGTTTATCAACAGTAAGAAGGCCAAGAAAATAAAGGTAACGTCAGCTTGTTTATCAACAGTAAGTAGGCCAAGAAAATAAAGGTAACGTCAGCTTGTTTATCAACAGTAATAAGGCCAAGAAAATAAAGGTAACGTCAGCTTGTTTATCAACAGTAATAAGGCCAAGAAAATAAAGGTAACGTCAGTTTGTTTATCAACAGTAATAAGGCCAAGAAAATAAAGGTAACGTCAGCTTGTTTATCAACAGTAAGAAGGCCAAGAAAATAAAGGTAACGTCAGCTTGTTTATCAACAGTAATAAGGCCAAGAAAATAAAGGTAACGTCAGTTTGTTTATCAACAGTAATAAGGCCAAGAAAATAAAGGTAACGTCAGCTTGTTTATCAACAGTAATAAGGCCAAGAAAATAAAGGTAACGTCAGTTTGTTTATCAACAGTACTAAGGCCAAGAAAATAAAGGTAATGTCAGCTTGTTTATCAACAGTAAGTAGGCCAAGAAAATAAAGGTAATGTCAGCTTGTTTATCAACAGTAAGAAGGCCAAGAAAATAAAGGTAATGTCAGCTTGTTTATCAACAGTAAGTAGGCCAAGAAAATAAAGGTAATGTCAGCTTGTTTATCAACAGTAATAAGGCCAAGAAAATAAAGGTAACGTCAGCTTCTTTATCAACAGTAATAAGGCCAAGAAAATAAAGGTAACGTCAGCTTGTTTATCAACAGTACTAAGGCCAAGAAAATAAAGGTAACGTCAGTTTGTTTATCAACAGTACTAAGGCCAAGAAAATAAAGGTAATGTCAGCTTGTTTATCAACAGTAACAAGGCCAAGAAAATAAAGGTAATGTCAGCTTCTTTATCAACAGTAATAAGGCCAAGAAAATAAAGGTAATATCAGCTTGTTTATCAACAGTAAGTAGGCCAAGAAAATAAAGGTAACGTCAGCTTGTTTATCAACAGTAAGTAGGCCAAGAAAATAAAGGTAATGTCAGCTTGTTTATCAACAGTAACAAGGCCAAGAAAATAAAGGTAATGTCAGTTTGTTTATCAACAGTAACAAGGCCAAGAAAATAAAGGTAATGTCAGCTTGTTTATCAACAGTAAGAGTAATGTTTTTTCTACTGGTAAATCTGTGCTCATGATCCTGGTGTAGTGATTATATGGTTTGAGCAATTTCCTGCTGATCATGTGACCTCCAGTTATTTGGGAGAGTGTTTCCCTAAGTCATATTGCCCTCTATGACCTTCATGGTCAACTAGTTAATGACCTGCATGTTCAACTAAACACCAAGTATATGTATGAGTGTCCAGAAAAGTGTACCGCCTTGAATTGGATTGTTCTAATAGTTTGGTTATATTTCTGACCGCCTAATATTGTTTTTAGATATACAAATGAAGCATTGTCGCGAAAACGACCCTCCCAAACCGCCCGGGAATCCTGATTACTAAACTATTTCTAGCCTAGCTGCTTGGTCACACCAGTTACGGCATGGCTACCGAGTCCCATTCTTGTTCAGACATTTTGCTTTGAGTTTGTCTGCTCAGGTCGTATGGGTTACACCAACCCAACGACCAGCAGACACTAAGATTTTAGCCGAAGAATCTATATTTCGTTACATTTTTAATGGAATAAATGATAATCCCGGATTTTCTACCTGCAGCAGGCTATGTCAGCTTTGTTTCTCTGATTGGAGGGCTTCCCCGACCTTCATGTTCACCTAAACACCTATTACAGAATGTACTTCTAATAGATGTTTACTCATGTTACATTCTACAGCTGCCCAGTCTAGACGAGGATGATGACATGGCATTTTTCCGTAACCGCCCCAACACGGAGACACCAGTTAGTGCACGCTGCACACCCAAGCCCCGGTTCCCATGGTTACCGGCAAGGGACAAGACTCCCCTGAGCAACATCCCACAGCCGGCAGCGATGAACACAGTGGAACGCAGGAATGATGAGGCCTACATCCACAAACTGGTGCAGGCCAGGAACAAACGAGGCAAACTGAGCACGGGGAGGACTGAGGTACAGGCTCCCGGGGTGAGTAGCCTTACACTTATCAGGGATGCAAGTTGTCCGTCAGTTGACGGATTTCCTTTAATCTCCCCATTACCAAAATGTGTGAATTAATTTCCCATAATGTCTTAATGACACTGTATGCTTCAGTGCTCACCAGTTTCTATATAACATTGTATTCTTCAGTGCTCAACAGTTTCTATATAACATTGTGTGCTTCAGTGCTCAACAGTTTCTATATAACATTGTATGCTTCAGTGCTTAACAGTTTCTATATAACATTGTATGCTTCAGTGCTCAACAGTTTCTATATAACATTGTATGCTGCAGTACCCAACAGTTTCTATATAACATTGTATGCTTCAGTGCTTAACAGTTTCTATATAACATTGTATGCTTCAGTGCTCAACAGTTTCTATATAACATTGTATGCTTCAGTACCCAACAGTTTCTATATAACATTGTATGCTTCAGTACCCAACAGTTTCTATATAACATGCTTCAGTGCTCAACAGTTTCTATATAACATTGTATGCTGCAGTACTTAACAGTTTCTATATAACATTGTATGCTGCAGTGCTCAACAGTTTCTATATAACATTGTATGCTTCAGTACTCAACAGTTTCTATATAACATTGTATGCTTCAGTACTCACCAGTTTCTATATAACATTGTATGCTTCAGTACTCAACAGTTTCTATATAACATTGTATGCTTCAGTACTCAACAGTTTCTATATAACATTGTATGCTTCAGTACTCAACAGTTTCTATATAACATTGTATGCTTCAGTACTCAACAGTTTCTATATAACATTGTATGCTTCAGTACTCAACAGTTTCTATATAACATTGTGTGCTTCAGTACTCAACAGTTTCTATATAACATTGTATGCTTCAGTACTCAACAGTTTCTATATAACATTGTATGCTGCAGTACTCAACAGTTTCTATATAACATTGTATGCTTCAGTACTCACCAGTTTCTATATAACATTGTATGCTGCAGTACTCAACAGTTTCTATATAACATTGTATGCTTCAGTACTCAACAGTTTCTATATAACATTGTGTGCTTCAGTACTCAACAGTTTCTATATAACATTGTATGCTGCAGTACCCAACAGTTTCTATATAACATTGTATGCTTCAGTACTCACCAGTTTCTATATAACATTGTATGCTTCAGTACTCAACAGTTTCTATATAACATTGTATGCTTCAGTGCTCAACAGTTTCTATATAACATTGTGTGCTTCAGTACTCACCAGTTTCTATATAACATTGTATGCTTCAGTACTCAACAGTTTCTATATAACATTGTATTCTTCAGTGCTCAACAGTTTCTATATAACATTGTATGCTTCAGTGCTCAACAGTTTCTATATAACATTGTATGCTTCAGTGCTCAACAGTTTCTATATAACATTGTATGCTGCAGTACTCAACAGTTTCTATATAACACTGTGTGCTTCAGTACTCACCAGTTTCTATATAACATTGTGTGCTTCAGTGCTCAACAGTTTCTATATAACATTGTATGCTTCAGTACTCAACAGTTTCTATATAACATTGTATGCTTCAGTGCTCAACAGTTTCTATATAACATTGTATGCTGCAGTACCCAACAGTTTCTATATAACATTGTATGCTTCAGTACTCAACAGTTTCTATATAACATTGTATGCTTCAGTACCCAACAGTTTCTATATAACATTGTGTGCTTCAGTGCTCAACAGTTTCTATATAACATTGTATGCTTCAGTACTCAACAGTTTCTATATAACATTGTATGCTTCAGTGCTCAACAGTTTCTATATAACATTGTATGCTTCAGTGCTTAACAGTTTCTATATAACATTGTATGCTTCAGTGCTCAACAGTTTCTATATAACATTGTATGCTTCAGTGCTCAACCGTTTCTATATAACATTGTATGCTTCAGTGCTTAACAGTTTCTATATAACATTGTATGCTTCAGTACATAACAGTTTCTATATAACATTGTATGCTTCAGTGCTCAACAGTTTCTATATAACATTGTATGCTTCAGTGCTTAACAGTTTCTATATAACATTGTATGCTTCAGTGCTCAACAGTTTCTATATAACACTGTATGCTTCAGTGCTCAACAGTTTCTATATAACATTGTGTGCTTCAGTACTCAACAGTTTCTATATAACATTGTATGCTGCAGCACTCAACAGTTTCTATATAACATTGTATGCTGCAGTACATAACAGTTTCTATATAACATTGTATGCTTCAGTGCTCAACAGTTTCTATATAACATTGTATGCTTCAGTGCTTAACAGTTTCTATATAACATTGTATGCTTCAGTACTCAACAGTTTCTATATAACATGCTTCAGTGCTCAACAGTTTCTATATAACATTGTATGCTTCAGTACTCAACAGTTTCTATATAACACTGTATGCTTCAGTGCTCAACAGTTTCTATATAAAATGCTTCAGTGCTCAACAGTTTCTATATAACATTGTATGCTTCAGTACTCAACAGTTTCTATATAACATTGTATGCTTCAGTACTCAACAGTTTCTATATAACATTGTATGCTTCAGTACCCAACAGTTTCTATATAACATTGTATGCTTCAGTACTCAACAGTTTCTATATAACATGCTTCAGTGCTCAACAGTTTCTATATAACATTGTATGCTTCAGTACTCAACAGTTCTATATAACATTGTATGCTTCAGTACTCAACAGTTTCTATATAACATTGTATGCTTCAGTACCCAACAGTTTCTATATAACATTGTATGCTTCAGTGCTCAACAGTTTCTATATAACATTGTATGCTTCAGTACTCAACAGTTTCTATATAACATTGTATGCTTCAGTACTCAACAGTTTCTATATAACATTGTATGCTTCAGTACCCAACAGTTTCTATATAACATTGTATGCTTCAGTGCTCAACAGTTTCTATATAACATTGTATGCTGCAGTGCTCAACAGTTTCTATATAACATTGTATGCTTCAGTACATAACAGTTTCTATATAACATTGTATGCTTCAGTACTCACCAGTTTCTATATAACATTGTATGCTTCAGTACCCAACAGTTTCTATATAACATTGTATGCTTCAGTACCCAACAGTTTCTATATAACATGCTTCAGTGCTCAACAGTTTCTATATAACATTGTATGCTTCAGTACTCAACAGTTCTATATAACATTGTATGCTTCAGTACTCAACAGTTTCTATATAACATTGTATGCTTCAGTACTCAACAGTTTCTATATAACATGCTTCAGTGCTCAACAGTTTCTATATAACATTGTATGCTTCAGTACTCAACAGTTTCTATATAACATTGTATGCTGCAGTACTCAACAGTTTCTATATAACATTGTATGCTTCAGTACCCAACAGTTTCTATATAACATTGTATGCTTCAGTGCTCAACAGTTTCTATATAACATTGTATGCTTCAGTACTCACCAGTTTCTATATAACATCGTATGCTTCAGTACTCACCAGTTTCTATATAACATTGTATGCTTCAGTACTCAACAGTTTCTATATAACATTGTATGCTTCAGTACTCAACAGTTTCTATATAACATTGTATGCTTCAGTGCATAACAGTTTCTATATAACATTGTATGCTTCAGTGCTCAACAGTTTCTATATAACATTGTATGCTTCAGTGCATAACAGTTTCTATATAACATTGTATGCTGCAGTACTCAACAGTTTCTATATAACATTGTATGCTTCAGTGCATAACAGTTTCTATATAACATTGTATGCTTCAGTGCTCAACAGTTTCTATATAACATTGTATGCTTCAGTACTCAACAGTTTCTATATAACATTGTATGCTTCAGTACTCAACAGTTTCTATATAACATGCTTCAGTGCTCAACAGTTTCTATATAACATTGTATGCTTCAGTACCCAACAGTTTCTATATAACATTGTATGCTTCAGTACCCAACAGTTTCTATATAACATTGTGTGCTTCAGTACTCAACAGTTTCTATATAACATTGTATGCTTCAGTGCTCAACAGTTTCTATATAACATTGTATGCTTCAGTGCTCAACAGTTTCTATATAACATTGTATGCTTCAGTACTCAACAGTTTCTATATAACACTGTATGCTTCAGTACTCAACAGTTTCTATATAACATTGTATGCTTCAGTACTCAACAGTTTCTATATAACATTGTGTGCTTCAGTACTCAACAGTTTCTATATAACATTGTATGCTTCAGTACATAACAGTTTCTATATAACATTGTGTGCTTCAGTACCCAACAGTTTCTATATAACATTGTATGCTTCAGTGCTCAACAGTTTCTATATAACATTGTATGCTTCAGTACCCAACAGTTTCTATATAACATTGTATGCTTCAGTACTCAACAGTTTCTATATAACATTGTATGCTTCAGTACCCAACAGTTTCTATATAACATTGTATGCTTCAGTACTCAACAGTTTCTATATAACATTGTATGCTTCAGTACATAACAGTTTCTATATAACATTGTGTGCTTCAGTACCCAACAGTTTCTATATAACATTGTATGCTTCAGTACCCAACAGTTTCTATATAACATTGTATGCTTCAGTACTCAACAGTTTCTATATAACATTGTATGCTTCAGTGCTCAACAGTTTCTATATAACATTGTATGCTTCAGTACCCAACAGTTTCTATATAACATTGTATGCTTCAGTACTCAACAGTTTCTATATAACATTGTATGCTTCAGTACTCAACAGTTTCTATATAACATTGTATGCTTCAGTACATAACAGTTTCTATATAACATTGTATGCTTCAGTACTCACCAGTTTCTATATAACATTGTATGCTTCAGTACTCAACAGTTTCTATATAACATTGTATGCTTCAGTGCATAACAGTTTCTATATAACATTGTATGCTTCAGTGCTCAACAGTTTCTATATAACATTGTATGCTTCAGTACTCAACAGTTTCTATATAACATTGTATGCTTCAGTGCTCAACAGTTTCTATATAACATTGTATGCTTCAGTACTCAACAGTTTCTATATAACATTGTATGCTGCAGTGCTCAACAGTTTCTATATAACATTGTGTGCTTCAGTACTCAACAGTTTCTATATAACATTGTATGCTTCAGTGCTCAACAGTTTCTATATAACATTGTATGCTTCAGTGCTCAACAGTTTCTATATAACATTGTATGCTTCAGTACTCAACAGTTTCTATATAACATTGTATGCTTCAGTACCCAACAGTTTCTATATAACATTGTATGCTTCAGTACCCAACAGTTTCTATATAACATTGTATGCTTCAGTACCCAACAGTTTCTATATAACATTGTATGCTTCAGTACTCAACAGTTTCTATATAACATTGTATGCTTCAGTGCTCAACAGTTTCTATATAACATGCTTCAGTACTCAACAGTTTCTATATAACATTGTATGCTTCAGTACCCAACAGTTTCTATATAACATTGTATGCTTCAGTACCCAACAGTTTCTATATAACATTGTATGCTGCAGTGCTCAACAGTTTCTATATAACATTGTATGCTTCAGTACTCAACAGTTTCTATATAACATTGTATGCTTCAGTGCTCAACAGTTTCTATATAACATTGTATGCTTCAGTACTCAACAGTTTCTATATAACATTGTATGCTTCAGTACTCAACAGTTTCTATATAACATTGTATGCTTCAGTACTCAACAGTTTCTATATAACATTGTATGCTTCAGTACTCAACAGTTTCTATATAACATTGTATGCTTCAGTACATAACAGTTTCTATATAACATTGTATGCTTCAGTGCTCAACAGTTTCTATATAACATTGTGTGCTTCAGTGCTCAACAGTTTCTATATAACATTGTATGCTTCAGTGCTCAACAGTTTCTATATAACATTGTATGCTTCAGTACTCAACAGTTTCTATATAACACTGTATGCTTCAGTACATAACAGTTTCTATATAACATTGTATGCTTCAGTACTCAACAGTTTCTATATAACACTGTATGCTTCAGTACTCAACAGTTTCTATATAACATTGTGTGCTTCAGTACCCAACAGTTTCTATATAACATTGTATGCTTCAGTGCTCACCAGTTTCTATATAACATTGTATGCTTCAGTACTCAACAGTTTCTATATAACATTGTGTGCTTCAGTGCTCACCAGTTTCTATGTTTACTTGCAGACTCCGGTGGCTCCCCCTGTAGGCAGCAGTCAGGAGGTGTACAAGGAACTGTTCTCAGCGCCGCCACACAGTGACAGCGAGAACCACGATGACTCGGCCGAGGAGCAGGACTATTACTTCTCTGATGTAGACACATAGGTCACATACTGTAGGGGTGGGATATAGACACATAGGTCACATACTGTAGGTGGTGGGTTCCTGCTGGCTGGTGGTCACACATGGGTGACTAGAACCTAGCACTGCTGGGTGGATGGTTCAATTCCAGACCAGTATCGACACATCAGTCACTGGTTAATTTGTTGTTAGAGTGTAATCACTGTATTATACTGTGGAGTAGGAGGTTGAGCTGCACTTTCTACCCTATGTTACATGTACTGGAGTAGGAGGTTGAGCTGCTCTTTCTACCCTATGTTACATGTACTGGAGTAGGAGGTTGAGCTGCACTTTCTACCCTATGTTACATGTACTGGAGTAGGAGGTTGAGCTGCACTTTCTACCCTATGTTACATGTACTGGAGTAGGAGGTTGAGCTGCACTTTCTACCCTATGTTACATGTACTGGAGTAGGAGGTTGAGCTGCACTTTCTACCCTATGTTACATGTACTGGAGTAGGAGGTTGAGCTGCACTTTCTACCCTATGTTACATGTACTGGAGTAGGAGGTTGAGCTGCACTTTCTACCCTATGTTACATGTACTGGAGTAGGAGGTTGAGCTGCACTTTCTACCCTATGTTACATGTACTGGAGTAGGAGGTTGAGCTGCACTTTCTACCCTATGTTACATGTACTGGAGTAGGAGGTTGAGCTGCACTTTCTACCCTATGTTACATGTACTGGAGTAGGAGGTTGAGCTGCACTTTCTACCCTATGTTACATGTACTGGAGTAGGAGGTTGAGCTGCACTTTCTACCCTATGTTACATGTACTGGAGTAGGAGGTTGAGCTGCTCTTTCTACCCTATGTTACATGTACTGGAGTAGGAGGTTGAGCTGCACTTTCTACCCTATGTTACATTATTGTACATAGTTCACCAATGTTAAGGCTTCCACATTAACCCTCTCCTCACATCTCACAAACTCTTAACCCTTTTCTGCTCTGCCTTAGCATATTTTTTATCAGCTGTGACGCATTTTACACAAACCTAAACCAGTTTTTCGCTTCTGGTTTCAGGAATATTTTGTCTCTTTAGCCTGGAATTGTACACTTGAAAAGTGATTTTAGGAATGTTTTACAGTAATGTGTCCTTGGTTGTAGGTTTTAGACAAGTTTTACACGGCAGAATGCACAAATATCTGTTGATAATTTGTAAATACTTCAATAGAACAAATGCTCAGTTGTCTATTCCTGATCCTAGCTTTAAATGAATGTTAACGATGTGCTTCCTGTATAATAGACACAATCTGTAAATATAGCAAACTCAAACATACATTATATCCACAACAGGTGGTCGCACAAATAGTGGGTACATGTGGGGTTAGTCAGTTAGTCTTGTGGTACTTTGTGTCCACAATAACTAATGGCTAGTAACTCACACAATAGTGGGTACATGTGGGGTTAGTCAGTTAGTCTTGTGGTACTTTGTGTCCACAATAACTAATGGCTAGTAACTCACACAATAGTGGGTACATGTGGGGTTAGTCAGTTAGTCTTGTGGTACTTTGTGTCCACGATAACTAATGGCTAGTAACTCACACAATAGTGGGTACATGTGGGGTTAGTCAGTTAGTCTTGTGCTACTTTGTGTCCACGATAACTAATGGCTAGTAACTCACACAATAGTGGGTACATGTGGGGTTAGTCAGTTAGTCTTGTGGTACTTTGTGTCCACAATAACTAATGGCTAGTAACTCACACACATCCATTCACCTGAAACCTCACTTAAGCTACTGTTTCTTCTTGTTGTTCACTCATCATATGTCCAGTCCAGTCTCCCTGACTAAGGCTGTTATGCTTTGTAGGTCTTCCTGGCTGCCATGTAGCTTCCTTGTCACTCATGTTTGATCCATTGAGTAGATTTAATTCCTGTAAGTAGTCGAGAGGGCAGCTTGGTTTGATTGGTTCTGATTTGATTTGAATTTTTATTGTGACAATCTTAAACTGAACAATTTGCAGCTCCTTAGCCATTCAGCCTGATAGGAATTGTTAAAGTACAGGTGATGTTAACTTTGCTCCCATGTTATGTTAGGCTGCTCAGCGTTTACTGTGTGCAGCTAGAGATGTTTTATTGTACTGTGCACCAAGCTGTACCTCCTCCTTCACCTTGTATACTTTAACCCTTATAAAGTTTCCTATGAAAGGCCAGTGTTGTTACCAGGCTGCCTCAGTATACCCAGTTTTGTGTTCAAAATAATCCTGGTCACGGCACCAAGTTAAATAACCCTGGGTTTGAACTGTAGTTTTTATGTACTAATTACAAGTATTTTAAGATCCATGATATAGGATAAACCCTGCTAAATATATCACATGTTTGTACACTCAACTGTCTGCTCTCCTGTGCTGACTATAAGAATGAAATCACTCTGTAAATTTTATTTTTAGCTCTGATTTTACCATCGCATTTCATCTATTTGTTTGTTCCTTTCACTCAGAAACAATTCAGAATATAATTTTATGGCAAACAAAAGGTATTTTTCAAGTTTATTTATTATTGTTGTATCACTTATTTGGCCATTGTTGTTTTGTGCTTTACTCCATGATAGGGTAAAACTACTGCCAGTGAAGAGCGGCTAACGGCATCAGATTACATACATTGTACATGCATCATCCAGTGTTAATAAACATTGCATCACTAGTGCCTTCCTCCTCTTACTGTGTCTCACATCCACACTTCCTTACACTTAAAGCAGTATTCTCCGCTATTACAACACAACAAATCTTAATATATGTGTAATGACCCTTGGATTCGCTCGAGGAGGAGAATAGAAACGCAGACAAAGTCTTTTGTTAATAGTCTGATCTTTAGTATCACAAGACGGCATGTAGGGTAAAACGGTTACAATATAAAAGTGATGTGTACAAGTAGAATATATGGAAGTATACTATATAATATGGAAACATATTAGGCGATGATTTGCAGTTCCATCTAGCGTCCAGAAACACGATCCGACACGTGGCGGCGATCATCGGCGCTCAGCTCATGGTAGTAGCTAGTATAGAAATGTTCATTTGTAGACGGCATTACATATGTACTCATAGTATGACTTATATGACTGGATTCATCAATTTCCTGCTGTTGTATATACATGTATGTTTATACAAGAATTGAAAGACTAATCACCTAGAGAGAAGTGCTGTTGGTGAGCGATAATAAGTGAAGTCATCATAAGAAAGGATTCAGATGGGTCAGCAAAATACAATGACATTTTAGAAGCCTGTAGCAAAACCAACTGGACAAAATCCTCTAAAATTTTGGTGAAATGTGTTTTAGATGGGTTGGAACAAGAAGTATAACATGTTTAGTTTTTGAGCAGCTTTAACCAGGATTTGAGGGAAAATAAAAAGTTAAGGTTCAAATCAAAGATTCTTTAAGACTGCGCAAAAGGTTTACCTGATTACCAAACTACAATTATCCTGGTCTTCCACATGTCAGGGATGCAAATTCTCAGATTATTGACTGATTTCAGATGTATGGAAAAGTCGGCAAATGTCCAATACAATACACTAAATTGACTTATAAATACCAAAATTTATTGACATATAAAGAAGAATATGGAAGGTTTTTCTACTTTTGGGAGTCCAGTGTGTAGCGGCTGCGAGTTGCGTCTTGGGGTGACGATTATGATTGTTCTTCAACATTATTATGGATATTTTGTTTTTCAAATGACCAGTATTCCCCGATCTGACCCATTGCAAAAGCCCCCCACCCGTCCCGTCCCCCCACCCGTCCCGTCCCGGCCTTGTAGGCTGACTATACAGCTCTACACGGCCCAACAAGTAGAGGTTGAAAAAATAAAAATCTGTACCCACGACGAGCCTTGAACTCCCAACCCTTAGGTCTGGAGGCGAGACCTCTGCCACTGAGCTAGCTGCCTTAGTTAGGAGTGTAGGGCTTGATTGTAGGACTCATACGCCTAGGGTGACTCATGCCGAGTGAGTCTTAAATAGAAAATTCACTACAGCTAATAGAATTTGTAAGTTAGCTAAGATTTTTCTTCATAATCGTGTCTAGGGGATCCATATCTATGAGAATCAGTCACTGGTTTGGGGCCTGCAACTTGTTTTCTATGCAAACAGGTCGATATTGCCTGACTCCCATACATGGTCCTTGCTGAACCTGACGGGCCTGATGTCACTCCTGAAAGGTTAAAAAGTAGGCCACGGCCTCGGCCGCGGGATTGTGACGCTTCGTCCAGCTGATGAATCGATACGTCAAGGTGATACTACTATAGTCTATAGTAAGAATACCATAGGAGGCTGAGTTGCTTCTGGGCTTGCTCAGCAAGTATTGTCCACTGATTACTTCACACCATGGCTTTCTTACTTTTATTCCATGATTTCATGCAGAAAATCCAACATTTTACTATTTTCAATGGCAGACGATACTTACAGCTCCGCTCTGTGAGCAGCAAGTATTGTCACCATGTGTGCTGCTCACGGCCTAATCAATAACAAACACCAAACAAGGATTCACACCAGGGACCACAACAAGAAAAAACACATCGCAGAGAGGTTTGTGAGAGAAACCCTTCCCAGAAAGAAATTATCGTTACCTACATTGCTGAATTTGAAAAACATCGCTGCACCAAAAATCAAATATCCATTGATATAAGATTGCTAAGAAAGCGCAAGTATGTATTAGTTAAGTAGGCTAATAAGAATTTTATTGATATATGGTAATGATTTTATTATAGGAGTATTTGTCTTTTGGCCGGTCAGGAGTGAGCAGAGGGCTATAAGCCTATTATATAGAGTTGTATTATTTATATTGGTGATAAGGAGTCACAAAAGCACAGAAATGTGGCCTACTTTAACTTACTTGCAGTGCAGGTCGATGTTGCTGGAAATTTATGCCGATCAATGTGGAGAAGGAATGTTCTGACATTTCACAATTTGATTGGTAGCCTACTGTAAGCCCTAGCTAACTATATTGTCTGAGATAAATTTCCATAATTTGAATTCAAAATAATGTAGGCTACTTCAAATTGGTCACTAATAATGTCCATGAATTAATTGATATAACCTAAATCAAAATAGTTCTAAAAGAAATATATACTGTAAACGTATTTATTTTCGCGCAGGTAAATTTTCGCGCACCAAGTACTTTGACACCTTTTCGCGTAGATTTAAATTCGCGCAGCAAGGAAGTCTCACACATTGTTTATGCAATACTTATACCTTTCGCGCAGTATTTATTTTCGCGCACAAAGGTGGGTGCGTGAAAATAGCGAAAATAAATACTGCGCGAACATTAATACGTTTACAGTAGGCCTGATATATATTATTTTTTTAAATAATATATCGTTATGGTATTATGTGATTGATATAAATATGGTAAGCCTACACATGAAGTTAGTTTGATAGTGTGAGATCAAAAATGAAATATTAACACTTAAATTAAGTCTTAGAAATAAAAAATACGTCGCTCAAAACGGAACATGAAATGATTTCCTACTTGTCAACAGCAAAAGTGGGTACTGTGTCTAAAGTAACCCCAAGTCAAGGGTAACTTGAGACAGTTTTTCAAATGGCCATCCTCTAAAGAAAAGCCAAATTAGAAATCTCAATCCACACTGGGAAAAGAGAAAAAAAATAATGTCTGCAGATAGCAATGAATATAGGGTTGAAAAAGTGACAAAATTGAAGCTATTTGAAAAAAAACCTTAAAGACTGTCTCAAGCATCCCCGTTTTACGGTAGCCTACTTCAAATTGGTCACTTAATGTCCATGAATTAATAAACCAATTAAGAACTTCAACCTAAACCAAAATCTACCCTAGTTTAGAATTAATAATAGACATCGTGACATATGTGACCCGCCAAGCAGAAAGGTACCTTCCCGCGGGAGTTATAGTTCCTGGGAATCCCGCTAGGAGTCACATCATATTCATGACGTCACTGTCACAAATGTTTATATTAGGCTAGTAATTCTGAGAGGCTGGTAACTTTGAAAGGCTGTAACTTTTCTAATTTTTGGAGTATCAACAAAATTCTTTCACTTTTATAATGCTCATTTCCCCTTCTGTGCATCCCCGCCAATTTTTTTATTTTTCTAAAAAATATTTATTTTTTGTACATGTGATGTGTCACAGGAAAATGAGTCACTCCCCTAACCAATTTGAGATCATCTACTAAAAACTGACATAACCTTACAAAAAAGCCCATATCTCGGCAAATTTGGGGAATATTCAACTATTTTTTTTGGTTATTGACCCAGGAGGACACACAGATTCAGAATTTATAATAAACCCAAATTCGAAAATTTGGCCCTGGAGTCCCCTTTCTGCTTGGCTGGTCACATATATTGTTTTTTTAAATGCAGACTAGGATCTATGTATTTCTAAATTGAGTACAAATAAAATTATTCTAAATACAAATATATGATATTTTTTTTACGGTACCGTACCATATATGTAATTCATATAAATATGGTAGGCCTACACATGAAGTTAGTTTGAAAGTGTGAGATCAAAAATGAAATATTTAATAACACATAAAGTCTTAGAAATAAAAAATACTCCGCTCAAAACGGAACATCAAATGATTTCCTACTTGTCAACAACAAAATTGGGTACCATATATCAGAAAAAACATTCCTTTTGGATCTAAAATGAATCCGTTTCAATTACATTATCTCTAATTTTGTGACGCGCGAATTCGACTGCTCAAGGAAATATATTTTGAGGAATGGAGCTCGTCTACAACAGGACATAAATTATGAGATATGTTGTGTGCAGCACTGCGCAAGTCTACTGCCCCAAGTCACACCAATCCGCACCTGCAGAATCTCGCAATTTGATTGGTCAATATTACCGGACATCAAATTATTATAGATACTTTATGGCCAATGAATTATATCTCAAGCAAAATTCACTCTTTAGACTCTACCAATGATAATATCTTGTCATGTTTGTCAATATTCTTCTGGAATAAATTTTAATTAAGACAGATGAAGGTCAAAGTTCACATTCACTGCGGAACGCCACAATCCGCCATCTTCCGTCCAAAACAATCTGACTCGATTCTGTGAAATACTGATTGGATTAGGAGAATAATTAGACAGGGGCTACCACTATTTCACCCTCGGAACCTCATAAATCTGCCACGGTAAACTTTATTCTTCTTATTTCTGTCTGATTTTGCGGATGAATTGCGGATGGAAATGCCGCTATGGAGATAGAATCTAGGCAGGGCTTGTCAGTCAATTAGAGACTGAGACTCCGGCATATTTATTATATTCAGTACTACAGTTTATATTCTACATTTAAATGTTGCCGACTCAAATATTAATATGTATAAGAGATATGAATACATATGTAGTGGTGCTGACAGGGATATATGTGTGTATCTGTTATTAACAAGATTTATTTACGAGTGAGGTTTGTTATTCAACCCCGCCTCCTCCTCTACCTCCCTCCCACCGACTCATTCACTCACTTGTTGTCACAATGCCATTTATTTATGTTTTTATGTTTTCATCTCATCAGTCATGGGGGAACTTGTTAGCCCCACATCTCAGACTTAGAGTGTGAATCTGTTGGAGATGTTAACGTGTTGTGTTTCGCGGGTGTAGACCGGGCAGACACCCGGGTGGCAGTGGGGCAGGTGTAAGGGTAGAGCGGTGTGGGGCGGCGGACCTGTGGCTACCATGTTTTGACAGCTCAGTATGAGTCATTGGTTCATTGTCACTGTCCCCAGCACTAAATCTTGCCTGGGCGGGGATGAGGTAGGCCTAGATGGTGGTGAGTTACTCTTAGTCACGTTAGAGCAATTGGCGTCTGTCATGACCACACGCAAATTGACTATGAGGCATGTATTTCTCTTAATTTCTCTGAAATTTATTTGACATCGTTCAGCAACATGTTGGGAATTGATTTAGTAAGACCCGGTACTTGCCTCTAAACAATACATGGAGTGGACTAAGGCACTGCTGGTTCACCTGGTGGGAAAGCTGCAGCTACAGGGAATGGGAGGAAGGAAGAGGGGGGAGAGAAAGGAGAGATGAGGGGGAAAATAAGGAGAGATGAGGAGGGATCGATGGGAAAGGAGAGATGAGGGGGGAGAAAGGAGAGATGAGGGGGAGGAAAAGGAGAAATGAGGGGGTGGAGAGAGAAAGAGGTTGATAGATAGAATGGATAGAGATTTCCAGTCTAAAATTTGGCTCACCGCCCCTACTTAACTACTATTAGTCTATTATAAAACAAAATGAGTTTAAATGTGGAGCGGGTATGACTGATACTGGACAGAGCGAGGCAAAGGTTGTACAGTGGAGGGAATGGCCTGATGCCTCCTGGGTAGAATCACAATGTTTATCAAAATGTACTTATTATGCACAAGATGCATGATCTCAGTAGCTGTAGATGAGATATAATAACATTGTATTATATGGCCATGCTGTATGAGACGAGCAAGAACAGAATTGTTATGATACACATACCATATTTTACCGATAAATTGCTCCGGTGCTTATTTTTTCTCAAGCCATCCTTGCCCCAGCCCTTATTCGGGACAGGCGCTTATTGTAATAAAGCAATGAATACACGTGACATGCAGAAACAAATTTCAAGGAATCAAAACCTTTGATGAGGAAACCAAAGTAACATTTACAACCCATTTAATGACTTCCTATCGCCGACCTCGCATTACATTTTGGTTCAAAAGGTGTGTGTGTGTGTGTGTGTATGTATGTATGTATGTATGCATGTATGTATGTAATAGCTTTAGTCCTCATTTTTATACAGTTACATTTGTATATAATAATAAAAAATGGATTTTATGCCCTTCTGTGACTTCCAGATCGATTTCTATTGTTTAAAGTTCAATGTTGTGTTCTGTATGGGGTGCAGACGTATAGGCCCCGGGACTTATAGGCCCAGACGTATGGGCCCCGCGCATTGGACGTATAGGCCCAGCTCTGGATTTATAGGCCCTGACCGTTACAGGGCTGTAGGACGTATAGGCCCCGGGTTCAAAAACTGAACTATATTCCACTTCATTGGATACATTGTTCACGAAATGAATTGGAACACATATAGGGATCTTTCTAATGTCTTTTGCTGGCATAATATACTGTTGTAGAGGAACAAAACTTGGTGACAGAATTTTTCGAATGCCGATCCGTCATAGCCGCCATGAGTGGCAGGAAGATCTGGGAGGGTCCAAAATTGTTTCCCAGAATCTGCCAACCTATTTATCACTGTAAATTCTTTTTTTGATAAATAAAAAAATCTATCTATCTATCTAAAGATGGAATGGCCTTGAAAAGAGCCACTATGCTGGGGGAGATTCAAAGAAATGACGGTCAATGTTATTGTTTTTAATGCCGGTAGGCCTGGGACAAATTAAACACTTTGCACTCTACACATTGCCCACAGACGTGTAGATTCAAAATCTACCTGCCCGACGCCAAAATCAACACGTCTCGGGCGTTCGGGAGGCGATCTTGTAGCACCCTGCATATGGCTATACGTCCAATGTGTGGGGCCTATAAGTCTGACGTATCTGGGCCTATACGTCCGGGGGCCTATACGTCCAACGCGAACGGGCCTTGGGGCCTATAAGTCCAGAGCTGGGCCCATAGGTCCCGGGGCCTATACGTCTGGTGTTCTTCTGTACGACCTTGTGGTTGATATTCATACTATATTACATAAACAATGACAGTAAAATATATTCAACGATATAATTCTTATTACTAACAGTGGTGACTTCTTCCATCTTATGATAATTTATGCTATTATGCGGCTGTAAGAAATGTACATCAGTAATATTACAAACATTCACTTCGAAAAACTTCAACCTGTACATGAGGCCATAAGTCAATTAATTTCCGCCATTAATTAGCACTGATTTTAGTTATATAAGATGGTGCATAACAGAGATTCATTCTCTGCCCCCCCCCCCCCCCCCCACCCTACCGGGCGCTTTTTCAGGGCTGGCGTTTATTCATTTCATGGTGGTAAATACCCAGATCCTTCTTAGGCCCTTATTCGGGTCGGCACTTTATCAGTGAAATATGGTGCCTTAAAAAATGAAATAACTTCATCATTATTAACACATTCACACTATAGTAATTGTGGATTTACGATATCCAATACTCCACACAAAGTTATTAAAGGTTTTTACTGGCTGCATGTGCAGGGCTCTAACTTTCAGACTGGTTTCCTTTGGTGTTGAGTGAGGTTACCTGGGTATTACTTTTTCCTAAATATCTTTTTCAAGAATTCAGTATATTTCGTCTGCCGCAACAAACCGATTTGCGGCAAGCGTAACTTAGCTCAAGGCTGTGCAGTAGTGACTGCTGCCTGTGCCTGCAGGGACATACTTCTACAAGGGTATTTACCGTCTGTATGTACAGGGCTCTAACTTCCAAGATGGCTTATATAGATCTCAAGGCGGTTACCTGGGTATTGGCTCACATTTTGATTTTTTTTTATTTGCTTTTTCTTGTACCACCCCTTGAAACTACATTTTATAACTCCTACCCATGATACACGCGGGACTTCTAATATTGTATTATTAATTTACATTTACCAATAATTCTCTCCTGCAGGAAGTAGTGTGCCCCCATGCCACTAGAGGAGCTGGTGTGAGTGACGTCACTGAGATGGTGGAGACGTGAGACGACGTCCTGATGACCCATGTGACCTGTAACCATGGCAACCTAAATAAACATGGCTGAGACGCTGACCTCTTCAGTAAGCATGGACGTGACGTCACATTCCCCTCCACCAATCACAGGACCTCATACATTAGCCAAGGCCACGCCCCCCCACGTGGTGAGCCACAAGGCGGGCCCCGCGCCCCCCGTGCCACCCCCGAAGCCTACCGTTCTACCCTTGCTGCACTCTACCACCAGCAACGGTAGCCTGGACAAGCAGAACCACAGCATGGTACGTAGTCCTTAGTGTTATAGTAGTCCCAGTATGCCTTGTCATTACCAAGAAAAGGGCTCCAGAGTGGGGTATTTAATTTCTCTTGTTGCTACCAAAAGACAGCAATTGTAGTGAATTACCCGGCCGGTTCGTGATCGCAGTTCGAGTAACAACACTAAACCCAGATCTAATAGTCCTTGCTAGCAGTCTCCTGTTTATTACCAATTATAATCACACAAGTCCAGGGCACTCTAATAACACAGTATAGAGTTGCGTATATACAACAGTAGAATAACCCTTTGAATAAGAAACAACCCGATTCTACTGGGTGTTTAAACATAAGAACAAGTGCAAACAAATGAGACCAATACTGTAAAATACCATAAACAAGAGCCTCACAGGCACACAGCGCCACCTGTTATATAAATACACTGATCCAATACCTTCCGGACAAGTCCGGCTATTACCCGGCTGTGTCAGCTGATACCCGGATCATGTTTAGAACATGCCCGGGTAGCACTGCAGCGAGCGGACAAACCTAACTCACCACAATGCCCCCTATCCTTTTTCTTTTAGGCGGGTCCAACCGACACAGACAAATACATGACTGTTACAAAAGGTTGCAAATAAGAATATATGCCAACACAATAAAAAACCCATACATGAGTTATGAAAAGTTTACCGGATACACAATATAAGATAGACATACAGTGGAAAACACAAGAATGAAACATACAGTATAAAAAGGTATAAATCACCGAACTTCGTCTGTCTATATCAGAAGAACAGAACGAAGAAAAAATATATTTACTGTCTTTCAAATGATATTCCACGCACAATCCTAGGTATCTGGAACAAGTCCATCTAAAACGATGAAGTAAGGCACGCTCCAGTTAATCCTTTGTGTATTGTCTATAATGTCCGGTAAGCACAGTCCAGGTAAGTCCAAGGAAGGCAGGAGATGGCAGGAGAAGAAAGGCATAGCACTGATACCCGGATCATGTTTAGAACATGCCCGGGTAGCACTGCAGCGAGCGGACAAACCTAACTCACCACACAATTGTCATTTGTCACTAAGAAAATCATTTTGTAGTTTGTCACTTAGTTTTTGTAATATGGATCAATTTTTGTCGCTAAGGACTATTAAAGTCTATGTCGATTTGTCAGGCTAAGAAAAGGTCATGTCTATATGTCAATTTAAGGCCTCAAGAGCCTGTGTACCATTCCTAGGCCTAAGAGGCGCATATTGTCGCCAACTAGTAAACACTATGGTATTCTTACATTTATTCCATAATAATATTTCTCTACTTTCCTGGTTAGAAACATTACAATAAACCTATTGTTCTGCTACAGGTGAACAAGCCCAAGGCAGCCCCGCCGCTGCTTAAGCCCCTGAGCACCGCCGCCTCGTCTGGAGGTGCTGCGGCTGCCATGGAGGAGGTAAACTGGAAGGAGCGCTGTCAGACGCTGGAAGCCTCCCTGCACAAGTTCAAACAACAGGCCAGCAGGATCCGTGAGCTCCTCTCCCAGAAGATGGCTGAGCATGAGGAGAGGACAGAGGAAGCAGAGAAGAAATGGCGGGAGTCTGAGCGGAAGGTGGAAGAGCTGGAGCAGCGCCTGTCACACAGCGCCCCTGGTGTAGAGGAACACAAGCTGGAGACAGAGATGCGCCACAAGGACAAGCAGCTGGTCAAGGTAAATAATACATCAGGGCTTGTATATTATTCTTTTCTAATTATTTGTAGGGTTATCAGAAAGACCTGCGCAGCAGATGATATGAACCCTTTTCTAATGTTCACTATAAAAAGTATGACATTGTAACACCTATTATCATATGTATAAAGATATGAACCCTTTTCTAATGTTCACTATAATCTGTATGACATTGTAACACCTATTATCATATGTATAAAGATATAAACCCTTTTCTAATGTTCACTATAATCTGTATGACATTGTAACACCTATTATCATATGTATGAATATGTCAGAATAAGAACCTTCTATATATAAGGTGACCAGTGAGCTGGAGCAGCAGAGAAGTCTGCGGAGTGCCGAGGGTTAGGGTTAGGGTTAGGGTTAGGGTTAGGGTTAGGGTTAATGAACAAGTAACACATGTATGAACTATGTCTCTATATCAGGTGACCAGTGAGTTGGAGCAGCAGAGAAGTCTGCGGAGTGCGGAGGGTTAGGGTTAGAGTTAGGGTTAGGGTTAGGGTTAGGGTGAGGGTTAATGAACAAGTAACACATGTATGAACTATGTCTCTATATCAGGTGACCAGTGAGTTGGAGCAGCAGAGAAGTCTGCGGAGTGCGGAGGGTTAGGGTTAGGGTTAGGGTTAGGGTTAGGGTGAGGGTGAGGGTGAGGGTTAGGGTTAGGGTTAGGGTTAGGGTTAGGGTGAGGGTGAGGGTGAGGGTTAGGGTTAGGGTTAGGGTTAGGGTTAGGGTGAGGGTGAGGGTTAGGGTTAGGGTTAGGGTTAATGAACAAGTAACACATGTATGAACTATGTCTCTATATCAGGTGACCAGTGAGTTGGAGCAGCAGAGAAGTCTGCGGAGTGCGGAGGGTTAGGGTTAGGGTTAGGGTTAGGGTGAGGGTGAGGGTGAGGGTTAGGGTTAGGGTTAGGGTTAGGGTGAGGGTGAGGGTGAGGGTTAGGGTGAGGGTGAGGGTGAGGGTTAGGGTTAGGGTTAGGGTTAGGGTTAGGGTTAATGAACAAGTAACACATGTATGAACTATGTCTCTATATCAGGTGACCAGTGAGTTGGAGCAGCAGAGAAGTCTGCGTAGTGCGGAGGCGCGGCTGGTAGAAGAGAAGTCTGGCCGCATCAAGGACTGGGTGTCCAAGAAGATCAAGGAGCACGACCACCAGGTGGCAGGTCTGAAGGAGGAGAATGAGTCGCTCAAGGCTCAGCTGGAGATCCTGCGCCTGCGCCTGCAATGTCTGCCTGCACCCGCTGCCCGGGAGATCCACCGTAGGAGCATACAGGTGAGTACAATGTCTGCCCGTGAGACCCACCGTAGGAGCATACAGGTGAGTACAATGTCTGCCTGCACCTGCTGCCCGGGAGATCCACCGCAGGAGTATACAGGTGAGTACAATGTCTGCCCGTGAGACCCACCGCAGGAGTATACAGGTGAGTACAATGTCTGCCCGTGAGACCCACTGCAGGAGTATACAGGTGAGTACAATGTCTGCCCGTGAGACCCACTGCAGGAGCATACAGGTGAGTACAATGTCTGCCCGTGAGACCCACCGCAGGAGTATACAGGTGAGTACAATGTCTGCCCGTGAGATCCACCACAGGAGCATACAGGTGAGTACAATGTCTGCCCGTGAGACCCACTGCAGGAGCATACAGGTGAGTACAATGTCTGCCCGTGAGACCCACCGCAGGAGCATACAGGTGAGTACAATGTCTGCCCGTGAGACCCACTGCAGGAGCATACAGGTGAGTACAATGTCTGCCCGTGAGACCCACCGCAGGAGTATACAGGTGAGTACAATGTCTGCCCGTGAGATCCACCACAGGAGCATACAGGTGAGTACAATGTCTGCCCGTGAGACCCACCGCAGGAGTATACAGGTGAGTACAATGTGTGCCCGTGAGACCCACCGCAGGAGTATACAGGTGAGTACAATGTCTGCCCGTGAGATCCACCGCAGGAGCATACAGGTGAGTACAATGTGTGCCCGTGAGACCCACTGCAGGAGCATACAGGTGAGTACAATGTCTGCCCATGAGACCCACCGCAGGAGCATACAGGTGAGTACAATGTCTGCCCGTGAGACCCACCGCAGGAGCATACAGGTGAGTACAATGTCTGCCCGGGAGACCCACCGCAGGAGCATACAGGTGAGTACAATGTCTGCCCGTGAGACCCACCGCAGGAGCATACAGGTGAGTACAATGTGTGCCCGTGAGACCCACCGCAGGAGCATACAGGTGAGTACAATGTGTGCCCGTGAGACCCACCGCAGGAGCATACAGGTGAGTACAATGTCTGCCCGTGAGACCCACCGCAGGAGCATACAGGTGAGTACAATGTCTGCCCGTGAGACCCACCGCAGGAGCATACAGGTGAGTACAATGTGTGCCCGTGAGACCCACCGCAGGAGCATACAGGTGAGTACAATGTCTGCCCGTGAGACCCACCGCAGGAGCATACAGGTGAGTACAATGTGTGCCCGTGAGACCCACCGCAGGAGTATACAGGTGACCTATGTATTAGTACACACTCCATTCCCCAGCAGCTAAATTGTTCAACTCATACTTTGTGTGCAAGCAATTATTTAAGGAAATATTTTAACCATATCATTGAAGGAGCATGAATATACTTAAGTGTATCAAATCAATGACTTATTTAACTGATTTATTGGTCATGTCTGTAAAGTCATAAGATATATAGTTTTATAAGTTGATATGACACCAAAACCAGAGAGTCAGCGATTTTTGTAAGGTGGTTTTTATTTTTTCAAGTTGATATATAATTTATCCCAATGTAACACTGGTTGTGCAGGAATCTGAATGCAGCAGACCAGACTCTGGGGACATGAACCCGCCGGCCATCCCCGCCCGCCCCTCCTCATCCATCCTGGAGACATTCAGGCGGGAGCGCCAGCTGGAGGAGCTTGGTCTTGACCTGACCACGACCCCGGCGGAGGCAGTGCCCCATGACCTGGGTCACGTGGAGATGGACCTGAGCCCGGAGCTGGACGTGGTGGAGAGCATGGACAATGATGATGACGTCACAGATGACCTGGAGCCCCTGTACCAGGAGATAGACTTCAACAATGAGTCTAAGTATGCACCTGCCCGCAGCAAGCTCACCGGTGGCGCCACCTCAACCTCTGCAGCGGCGGCGGCGGCAGCAGCAGCAGCAGCAGCGGCGGCCGACCGTATGGTGCCCCCACAGGTCAGTAAAGTCTTACACAAGATATCTTGAATCTGCTTCGTCTATAACTTGTGCTATTCTATTATGTTCAGACATGGCGAAAACTTTAGAACTTTCACCAGACAGTCAGACCGGTGAAAAGGAACTTTCACCGGTCCTCCAAAGGTTTCTCTAACGTTTCATACAAATTTTTCACCGGACAATCGGACTGGAGAAGCTTTACTTTCACCAGTCCGACCTGTCTTTCAACGGTCAAGGACCACGGTCCAGCAGGTTTCGCCATGTCTGTATGTTCATGAACTGCAATAAAAGTAAAGCTTACATGTGTTGTATATAACCCATGTGTTGTTGTTACAGGTGCGGATAGAGCGGAAGGTCTTCCCCAACCCCCCACACCTGCACGCCTCCCTGTCCTCTTCCACTGCAGGCAGTGAGGAGCGCCTGCCCTACCGCCTCATGACCACCCCAGGCATGATGTCTGACAGTCTGGAGATGACATCCAGCAGTGAGACGCCCGTCCCCTCCTCCCCCCCTCCCCCTGCCTCCTCCGCCTCCACCCTGCCCCCCGCCTCCACCTCCTCCTCCCCACCCACAGGAGACACGCCCTCCACGGCCACCACCTGTGACCTGGATGAGTATAGCTACACTGGACTGCCCCACTCCACCCACATGGTGTCCGCCCTCGCCACCATGCCCCGCCGCAAGAAGGACAATAAGATCCAGATCAACGTTCCTGTCACCGGCCGCGACCGCAACCTGCCCCCAGGCACTAAGGATGACAGCTCCACAATACCACAGGAGACGGCGCGGGGAATGGGCCTGCACCAGATGAAGCCTCCCACACCCCCCATGAGGAGACTACCATCCTGGGTCAGTACATATATATATTCATACAATGGTGGCTTTATGATGATTGATTCAGTTGCCCAAGAACTTGTATGTGCTTTATTCCATGATTTGGCCGTGAGCGTACAATATAATCGATATACTTGCAAGGTGTATACCTACAAGGTGGACAATATAAACTCTGTGTATTGTACAGTGACGTCACGACCGTTCGAGACTATCGGTGAGCTATGCGGACAACACAATTTGATGAAATAAATCAAATAAAGTTGTAATAAGTTAAGAATCATGACATAAGAGCAAGAATAGCACAGTATCGCGTCTTCGGGGCCTATATTCTCCTCGTATGGCCGAAAAACAACTCGGCCTACGGCCTCATTGTTTTCGGCCATACTTGGAGAATATAGCCCCCCTCATATGTGATACTATGCTGTTCTTGCTATAGTATCTGATTAGTAGAAGACAATACAATGCAGCAATTGCCTTCTGCCTGTTACTGTATGTTGGTGTCTGTGTGTGGTACTAATCCTTCCATCCTGTCCACAGGAGAACCGTATTTACGCCATTGCTAACGCAGGACTGAAGGTGCCGGACGTGTCCAATGGTCTCAACAGAGGTAAGCTTCTCACTTTGTCTGCAGTATGCAAGTTTTCACATTTATAATTACACATCTGCCAAAATAGAGCAATTTGTACATAAAAGCCTAGACATTTATACATACAGATTTATTGTATATAACATTTGCTGTTATTGGACAAGGAAACACTTGTCCACACTGGACACTGTTTGTACTGACAAGTCAACGTGTGTGTGTTGTAGAGTCATGCTTCCCGGTGACGGACGGGCTGTATACAGAACACATGTACCAGGACCTCTCTGTACCTGTCTACACCACACTCAAGGGGGTAAGTTTCTATCTCTGTACTATACCACACTCAAGGGGGTAAGTTTCTATCTCTGTACTATACCACACTCAAGGGGGTAAGTTTCTATCTCTGTACTATACCACACTCAAGGGGGTAAGTTTCTATGAATACAATCCATGTATTGAGGTGCTGCTGGAATCTTAAGGGTTGAGCATGTATTTGTATGAATCCATATAATATAAGGCTAGAACGATTTCTACTAAAAGAGGTAGAAAAGAGGCATTTCTTTATGTCATATGTTCTCGGAATTTGTTGTTTTACAAACCATTTTTTTTATCTGTAGAGGTCCGTCCATCCTCCCGGTGGTCATCGTATGTGGTTTGTGAAGGAATCTGGGGTGAAAATGTGATTTTGAAGCCTTTTTTAAATTGCGATCTCAACACTCTATTTATAGCCTGGGAAAGCCCCTGTGAGACACTATGTCATTTCCCACAACCCATCCGGAGGACGGGTACTTTGCTAGTATATTTATAAATGGTGTAGTGACAACTCATTGTACCGGTAGCGCTAACAGTTGTGACATGTATTTTACAGAAAGCTGCACAAATCCGCAGCACGCCCTTCACCGGGGACAGCTCCACAGACTCTTCTGATAACGAGGAGCATGTGGTTCCCATGGCAACCGTAGGAAACAACACTACTCCCACGTTACCCAGTTCCTCCAAGGCAACAACAACATCAGTGTCCAAGCGACGGCCCGTGAAGGAAGCCAGTTCTGGTGCCACCAAGAGAGGTAAGATAACCCTGCATCAATACATCACCAACCCTGCACACTCACACTCACACTCACACCATTAGACAGTTCTGGTGCCACCAAGAGAGGTAAGATAACAGCCATAACCAACCCTATCTAACCGCGAGCCTTAGACAAAATGAAGGACCATAACCTCAGGATCTAATGGCTTTAGTCCCCTTTTGTTGGGCTGTTACTCTCATTAACACCAATTTAGAAATGATTTCGAAGCAAAATGAAACAGTGGAAATCCATGATCTTGCTGTTTTGAGCAGTAAATATTGTTTTGTATTTTCATTGATGTAAGTGGTCTACCGAAAAGGGAAGTCCAACACTCGTACAACTGGTCTATGTGTATAACTGTCCCGGCCAGCCCAACAAATGGGGACTAAATCCTTACCAGATACAAATAACCGAAGGCATGCAGTACCTTCACACTCCTAAACAAACTAGCTAAACACAAACAGAGTGCACACTGTGGGCAAGGCCCACTTTCTTGGAGGCGGTTAACGCTTTTACTCAAACAAATCCAAGATGGCCGCCAAGGCCAGGCGTGCGGTGCATTAGTTGTCAAGCCATAAATAAGGCGAAAAAAGCGATAATTTTGGGTATCAATGCCGGTTCGGCATAATCAGCTCTGGATTGATACCAATACTAACTATAACCCTAACCCTAACCTTAAATTGGTGGTCCTAAGTCAGTGAACAAACAATAACAAATCAATGTGCAAAATGAGGCACCGCTAGCCGGGTTTGGATTTGTTTGAGTAAAAGCGTTAACTGCCTCCAAGAAAGTGAGAAATTTGCACACTGTACCTTCAAGCTGTCAAAAACTATCCCACTCAAACACAACCCACTTACCCAAACCATGTAATTAAATCATCTCTCAATCATGGCGACACTGAATTAGATAGAGTTAAGCCTAGCTAGACACAGCAGTGGGTGGAAGACCATGGTTATTCTGAACTGAAATAATTATCACCCGTGAATTAGATATAGTTAAGCCTAGTTAGACACAGCAGTGGGTGGAAGACCATGGTTATTCTGAACTGACTTGTCACCTGTGAGCCCATATCTCAATGTAACTGTCCTCAATTGATTATTGTAACTTCATCGTGCATACTTGTTTATAATCTCGACTGGCGTTTTACAGAAGATTTACTGTAAACAAATACTAAATAACAAAAACAACAACAAAACACCAAGACTCCTAATTAGCCTTTGTACACATGCACCTACTATAGCTTACTTACATTGTTGGTCACCATCTTTTACTCATGTTGTTTCATAAAATATCTTGACTCATGGCCTTTGTTTACCTACTGAGTATAATACACAATGAATCTGTGCTATTGTAGCTGACACACTATTACTGTGTATATAATGATATATTACAGGAGTGACCAGTCACTCTGCCATGTCAATTGGGTCGGAGACATCCAGTGACTACGCTCTGCCACCGGACGAAGTGTCCATCCAGACGGACAGTAGCGACAACAGTGAGCCAGAGCAGAAGCTACTCAAGTACACGACGGAGACGTTCAAAAAGGTAAAGACGACTGGTGACCTGGGAAGTAGGGCAAGGCTCCACCACTAGAGCAACTTGTCACACTTTTGATTAGCAGAACTTTCACTTTTGATTATAACTGCATTCTCAGCTATTATGACCTGCAAAAGCTTACCAAATTTACTCATATTATGACTTCTAGAACTGATTTCATCAATATTCTGATGCTTTTATATGTTTATACAACAAATTGAAGTAGAGACAGTCAAGTGAAAACTGCAGCCAGTGAGCGATAATAAGTGAAGTTATCATAGACACGGATTCAGGCGGGTCCTCCAAATACAAATAAGGATGTTTTAGAAACCCTGTAGCAAAAACAACTTGAGAGAATCCTCCAAAGTTTCAGATGGGTTGGAAAATAACGAAAGAAAATGTAGAAAATATTTTGTTTTTAACTGATGTTAACAGGACAGCTTAGAGCGCTGCGGGTGGCTGACCAAACTGGGAGGTAAAGTCAAGAACTGGAAGCGACGCTGGTTTGTGCTGAAGAATGGAGAATTGCTGCATTACAAGTCTCCAGTGAGTCATCTTCTGACATGTAGCCACAATGTGAATCTTAAACTTGGGGAATAAAGATTAGACTTTCAGTAAATACAATTAAAATATAATGATATCAACTATAAGAAGACTGAAGATAGTAGTAGTGTGCAGTCGGTTGAACCATATCTTATGTTATCTCCTGAGTTGTAATACTTATATCTAATTATTTTTTGTAATACCAAAATTGGATGTAACTTTTACGCAGAATAAAAGAAAAATAAAAGTCATGACAAATAAGTGATTTAATGATGGAATGTTGCCATGGAGACTGAGTGTGACGTCATACATTGCAGAATGACGTGGCGAGGAAGCCGCAAGGCTACATCTCCCTGGATGGCCAGACGCGCATCACTAAAACAGAAGGAGCTCTCACATTCGAGGTATTTTACCATTCATCATTTCTCCTTTACACCTATAATAAAATATACATATCAGTCTATAGCTATATAACTATATCTAGCTCTGTAGAGTTACATACCACCCTTAATTACATAGATAAAATTGACTGAGGGCTGTGTAAGAGGTGGTTATCTCCCGCGGGCATAGCAATTTCATATAGGTACATCAGCAAATTGCATAGCCCAAAGGAGATAACCACCTCTTCCACTGCCAGAAGTCAATTTTGTCTTTGTTATACTTGTTAACGCTATGTCTGCAGATCACCACAGCCAAGAGAACGTACTACCTGACGGCAGACAACAAGGATGACATGGACCACTGGATGCGGGGTGAGTATTACTCTACCTCTAATAGTCTACCTCTGCAGCCCTTACTCTACCTGTAGTGCACTGATGGCCCTAGCCCTGTAATGCACTAGTTGAATGAAGGCTTTATTGCTGTAAGAGATAATAGTCTACCAGTGCAGGCCTTACATGTAGAGGACAATCAGAATCTAATAATGTACAAATATAGAGAACAGAATTAAACAAGCACAATTACTGGTATCTTACAAATGTAAAAATGGGGCACTACCTTGAGGTGACGGCTGGAAGACCTGGATATCATCCAGCAGCCTATTAGCCTGCTCACCTATTAGCCTGCTCACCTATTAGCCTGCTCACCTATTTGTTGAATTTCATACCTGTAAAACTTCAGATACATAAAGTATTTTTCAATTCAATTCTCATCATCACAGTGTTGCAGAATGTGCTGAAAAAGCAGGCCGCTGACCGCGTGTTGGGTCAGACACATGCTAAGGAGGTCACCAAGGGCTGGATTATCAAGGTCAGTGTTTCACCACGTTCACTGTGGGCCTGTCTAGGTGCCATGTAGACTGTGGTACTTGGCTGCTAATGGTTGAAGAATGGTTAAAGAATTCCCTTATCTTATATAATCTCATCTTAGCTTACATATACTGTGGTACATTGATAATTAATTACGTACGTGGAGAGTCAATAAAACAAGAAAAGATCTAGATGTTAAAATACAAGTAATTAAAATAAGAAATTCAAAATAGATGTAATAATGGAACCAAAAAAGATATTGTATATGCACTCTTGGAAGAGCTTTGTTCACAAAGAAACAGAAGTCCTTTTTCCATATTATGTAACTGTATTAAAAATTGGGAATGAAACCACTTATATATATGTAGCTCATCTTAGACTTACTGCCGCAGGGTTAGAGTTAAATAATAAAGAATTCCCTTACCATACCTTACCAGTGAAGACTGTTTTAATCAGTTTTTCCATATTCCTGATTCGGTACAAATTAAAATATATGAATATTTTGTTAGGTTAGTTACCGTTATATCGGTCTTAATATTCTCAGGACTTACAGACCTTTGATGATGACAACTTTTTCAAGTTTCAATTTGCTACTATAGATTAGAGTAGCACTCTTACTAAGAATTCATAATCACAATATGATTACCCACTATCCCCTAAGTTTTTCCCTTTCCCCTTCTTATTTTTGAGGTGTATCATTGAAAAATGTATCAAAGTCTTGGTGATAAACATGCTTTAAATAATATCTGAACTCCTTTAATGGAACGATTTGTATCTTGTCAGGTAGATTAAATCACTTTGTAGATTAATATCTTACTGTTACAGACCAAGCATGGCCGCTGCCGCAGGTGTTGGTGTGTGCTCATGGGCAAGTTCTTCATGTACTACAAGAGACCCAGTGACAAGGTAAGGTCAACCACATGTCAGTAATGAATTATACTCAACACTAACATAATATGATTAGGTTTAGATCCTGTTTATTATCTTGGGTTCAGTTTGATTGTCCAGGGTTGAAAAAATAGCTTAAAAAATTGGTTGTCCTGAGGACTACATCTTTTCAAATTGCAAAATATGGTCGTCAACATATATGTGGTTGTCTGCTTAAAAATATATGCAGGAACAATTTTGGGTTGTCCGCAAGGCTGACCTGGGTGGTGCAGACAACCGGTCCACAGGATATTTTCAACCCTGTTGTCAGTGGGAACTGGAGCCTGGCATAATGAGTTGGTGTTTAATAATGCATTTCTCAGCTCAGAGGAGACAGCAGGTGTTCTTGCCAGAGCATGTATTTGTTGCAACAGTTTCCTAAACAGTCTTTGCTGTCTTAGCACCTCCTCTCAACTGTTAAACTGGTACAAATACACTTGTACAGTGTGGGCATAACCCAGAGACCGACGCCCAGGTCTCCATTGAATTTTTGTCTCTGATATTGATATTAGGCTGAGTCTGACGGTCTCCATTGAAATGAACAAGTGATGAAATTATCTTGTCTAAATGTTCGTATTTTGGGTTAATTTTTCAATCACTTTTGATTGGCATGAAGGCAATACTTATTAAGCTTAGTCCCTCTCTTGGGCCCAGGACCTCAAATTAAACGGGAAACATGAACTCATGAGGTCTTAATCTGAGGAGAACCTATTCTCATGTTAAAAAAGTAATAATTTCTGTGAGTGAAATCACTTTTTGACTTGTTAGTTGTGTCTACCTGGCCCTGTCTTAAACAATCTTATTTTCTGCATGTTATTTACCATATTAATGCCTCCCCTTTTTCGGTCTTCACTGTTACAATTTGGCAAAGACCGACGGTCTCCAATTCTACAATTCACTATGTTGCACACTGCTTGTACATTATTCACAATAGGACACTGCCATGACCGTCATTCGCATCCTACCATCTAAAAGCGGGTCGACTCTATATTCTTAGTATCTAAACAATGTAATTGTCTATAATTGTGAATTCTATCCTATTTGCCTTTTAATAATTTCTGAAGGGAACCCGGGAAGGACTTTTCCGCTTCAGTACAACATAGCAGAAATGTACATGTTTTATTGAATAAAAGTTTTATAATAATAATAATAATTCTCCTGTGTACAGACGCCGCTGGGACAGATCCATCTGCGTGACGCCCGTATAGAAGAGGTCGACCGCTCGTGTGACTCTGAGACTGACTCTGATGACACGGCCATCCCTGACTACACGCTGGGCATCTGGCCCATCTGTGGGGGCGGTCCAACCTACCTCATGCTACCCACCAAACATGAAAAGGTCAGTCTAACTTCTTTTTTAAACCCCTCTTGGTGACTCAAGATTTGTATTCATATCATAAAATGTCATTATTTTGTATACATAAAGATTCTGACTAAACATTAATTACTTTGTTACACGTGTCATAACCAGTCGAGCTTGAAATCCACCCACCATTTTGGGAGATTAGTCCCACTGATGTTCAATGTTTGGCAATAAAAATTACAACAACAACAACAACAACTGAATTAATTAGAAATATTTATTTGTAATCATCGCATGGCAGTACAAGTGATTGTTGTGTTACAGGACACGTGGCTGTACCACCTGACTGTAGCGGCGGGTGGAGGAGCAGGTAACCTGGGCACAGAGTATGAACAGATCCTGTCCAAGCTCATGGAGGCTGACGGAGACCCCAGTAAGTCAATAGTTATATACAGGTTATATACAGGCCAGTGAGTCAATAGTTATATACAACTAATGAGTTGTTGAATAGTACAGTATAAACAAGTTGCTCTATAGTATAAACAAGTTGCTCCATATTATAAACAAGTTGCTGTATATTATAAACAAGTTGCTGTATATTATAAACAAGTTGCTCCATATTATAAACAAGTTGCTCCATATTATAAACAAGTTGCTCCATATTATAAACAAGTTGCTGTATATTATAAACAAGTTGCTGTATATTATAAACAAGTTGCTCCATATTATAAACAAGTTGCTCCATATTATAAACAAGTTGCTCCATATTATAAACAAGTTGCTGTATATTATAAACAAGTTGCTGTATATTATAAACAAGTTGCTCCATATTATAAACAAGTTGCTCCATATTATAAACAAGTTGCTCCATATTATAAACAAGTTGCTGTATATTATAAACAAGTTGCTGTATATTATAAACAAGTTGCTCCATATTATAAACAAGTTGCTCCATATTATAAACAAGTTGCTCCATATTATAAACAAGTTGCTGTATATTATAAACAAGTTGCTCCATATTATAAACAAGTTGCTCCATATTATAAACAAGTTGCTCCATATTATAAACAAGTTGCTCCATATTATAAACAAGTTGCTCCATATTATAAACAAGTTGCTGTATATTATAAACAAGTTGCTGTATATTATAAACAAGTTGCTCCATATTATAAACAAGTTGCTGTATATTATAAACAAGTTGCTCCATATTATAAACAAGTTGCTGTATATTATAAACAAGTTGCTCCATATTATAAACAAGTTGCTGTATATTATAAACAAGTTGCTCCATATTATAAACAAGTTGCTGTATATTATAAACAAGTTGCTGTATATTATAAACAAGTTGCTCCATATTATAAACAAGTTGCTGTATATTATAAACAAGTTGCTCCATATTATAAACAAGTTGCTCCATATTATAAACAAGTTGCTCCATATTATAAACAAGTTGCTGTATATTATAAACAAGTTGCTCCATATTATAAACAAGTTGCTCCATATTATAAACAAATTGCTGTATATTATAAACAAGTTGCTCCATATTATAAACAAGTTGCTCCATATTATAAACAAGTTGCTCCATATTATAAACAAGTTGCTGTATATTATAAACAAGTTGCTGTATATTATAAACAAGTTGCTCCATATTATAAACAAGTTGCTCCATATTATAAACAAGTTGCTCCATATTATAAACAAGTTGCTGTATATTATAAACAAGTTGCTGTATATTATAAACAAGTTGCTCCATATTATAAACAAGTTGCTCCATATTATAAACAAGTTGCTCCATATTATAAACAAGTTGCTGTATATTATAAACAAGTTGCTGTATATTATAAACAAGTTGCTCCATATTATAAACAAGTTGCTCCATATTATAAACAAGTTGCTCCATATTATAAACAAGTTGCTGTATATTATAAACAAGTTGCTCCATATTATAAACAAGTTGCTCCATATTATAAACAAGTTGCTCCATATTATAAACAAGTTGCTCCATATTATAAACAAGTTGCTCCATATTATAAACAAGTTGCTGTATATTATAAACAAGTTGCTGTATATTATAAACAAGTTGCTCCATATTATAAACAAGTTGCTCCATATTATAAACAAGTTGCTGTATATTATAAACAAGTTGCTCCATATTATAAACAAGTTGCTCCATATTATAAACAAGTTGCTCCATATTATAAACAAGTTGCTGTATATTATAAACAAGTTGCTCTATATTATAAACAATTTGCTCCATATTATAAACAAGTTGCTCCATATTATAAACAAGTTGCTCCATATTATAAACAAGTTGCTGTATATTATAAACAAGTTGCTCCATATTATAAACAAGTTGCTCTATATTATAAACAAGTTACTCCATATTATGAACAAATTGCTGTAGTATATATATTATGGTTGCTATAGTAACCTAGAAATATAGACCAATAGAAATTAATAATAGACTAAACCCAGCGTTCGGGACATGAATTTCCTCCCAAAACTGAAAGCATACACTTGTTTAGCTGTCTACCTTACTGGTGTCACACATTTTATTCGCTGTCACTACTGGTTTTTATCAGTGACAGTATTGTATAATGCAGCACTACTGAAATATAAAAGTTCACTGCATCTTGTATTAATAATTTGAATTTGAAATGTACTAAAAACATTGAAATTCTCAGATTGTCAGAACAGAGGTCACAATGTACTATGACAGATTCAGTATTATATTTTATATTTATATTTTCATATTGATCTTAAGTAGTACCCTGTATTCTAACTCTTGTGTAGTTCCCTATTAGTCACTTTAAAAACTTAAAATATTTTCCTCTCCAAAAAGGTAACAGCAGGAAAACATGGAATCTCATTCCATAAGCTTGTCGACCCTTTTGTCACATTTATTCTCTAATTTGTATACCTCAGTGATGAATAAACAATTTTCTAATCTAATCTAATCTAATGTCTGTTGCAGCGTCGGTGTACTGGAAGCACCCGGCCCTGCTGCACACTAAGGAGGCCATCACCAAGCCCCTCACCACACTGCCCTCTGTTGACCTGCAGGAGAAGGCTATAGAACTATTCAAGGTGGGTGTCTTAGGGCTCTAATTCATTTAGAGCTGTGTCTGGGGGCTCTAATTCATTTAGAGCTGTGTCTGGGGGTCTAATTCATTTAGAGCTGTGTCTGGGGGCGCTAATTCTTTTAGAGCTGTGTGTGGGGGCACTAATTCATTTAGAGCTGTGTCTGGGGGCACTTATTCATTTAGAGCTGTGTCTGGGGGCTCTAATTCATTTAGAGCTGTGTCTGGGGGTCTAATTCATTTAGAGCTGTGTCTGGGGGCGCTAATTCTTTTAGAGCTGTGTGTGGGGGCACTAATTCATTTAGAGCTGTGTCTGGGGGCACTTATTCATTTAGAGCTGTGTCTGGGGGCACTAATTCATTTAGAGCTGTGTCTGGGGGCACTAATTCATTTAGAGCTGTGTCTTGGGGCACTAATTCATTTAGAGCTGTGTCTGGGCTCTAATTCATTTAGAGCTGTGTCTGGGGGCTCTAATGCTTTTAGAGCTGTGTCTGGGGGCGCTATTTCATTTAGAGCTGTGTCTGGGGGCGCTATTTCATTTAGAGCTGTGTCTGGGCTCTAATTCTTTTAGAGCTGTGTTTGGGGGCACTAATTCATTTAGAGCTGTGTCTGGGGGCACTAATTCATTTACAGCTGTCTGGGCTCTAATTCATTTAGAGCTGTGTCTGGGCTCTAATTCATTTAGAGCTCTGTCTGGGGGCTCTAATTCTTTTAGAGCTGTGTCTTGGGGCACTAATTCATTTACAGCTGTGTCTGGGGCTCTAGTTCTGAATTAGAGCTGTGTCTGAGGGCACTAATTCATTTAGAGCTGTGTCTGGGCTCTAATTCTTTTAGAGCTGTGTCTGATGGCACTAATTCATTTAGAGCTGTGTCTGGGGGCACTAATTCATTTAGAACTATGTCTGGGCTCTAATTCAGAGCTGCCAACTTCTACGATTTGGTCGTAGTAACTACGATTTCAGCATCAAAATACGATGCTATGATTTGTATCACCCAAACTACGATTTTGGGGAAGTTTAGGACCAAAACTTGTTCTAGATTAAAGAGAGACAGAAAGAGTAGAAATTAACGTCTGTTTTCATGTGTTGACTGATTCAGCATTCAAGTATATTGTAATTATCATAGTTACATGATGATCTTGGTTAAAATAGTATGACGAAATATCAATTAGTTAGTTAGTTTTAGTTAGTTTCATTAAATGTTTGGCCTTTTATCTCAAATATAATATTGGAGATAGTTCTCTATGTTACAATATAATGTATAATAGATAAGGTATTCACCAGCAGTCATGAATATTTATTGAACTTTTAAATAATCAATGGTTTAATATTAAGATAGACATTTATATTATCATACAACAACAAAAGTGGATTTGATGATTTAAGGGACAACGTGGGTCCTTGCACTTTAGGTGATTTTCTAAATTTTTCTGAGGTTTGGGCCATCAGCCAGCCTTGTTTGTCAGGGCATGTTCTGAACTAACTCCGGTTTCATTACCCTCACCGCCATTAGGCCCATGATCGCAATATTGCCTCTCTTTTCTTTTATCTTTAATTTAATTTTTTTTTCATCTCAATTGTTGATAAACTTTGATTTAAAAATATTAATCTGATAGCTCTTTTTACTATCGCACCTGTGTGCATATTCAGATTCAGGTACCCATCACTTGCCAAAGATTAAAAAAATTATTTAACTTTATTTATTGTTTATATAGGCTACTGTGTGACTCAAAAAATCCTTACATTTCTAAAAGTCAATTATGAGGTAAATTTACCCCCAGAATGCACCAAGTGACTCCTAATTATTCAAAAAATTCCTGGGGGGGCCTGCCCCCAGACCCCCCTAGAAGGGCTTTGAGCCCTTTGGTACAAAACACAATCGGCTCTCCGTGAACTAGGAGTTGGGATTCACACAAGTTGGCAGCTCTGCTAATTCTTTTAGAGCTGTGTCTGAGGGCACTAATTCATTTAGAGCTGTGGCTGGGGCGCTAATTCTTTTACAACTGTGTCTTGGGGTGCTAATTCTTTTACAACTGTATAGCATATTTTCTGCCTTTAATTATCATTCTGGCACATGTTCTGATGTATATATAATAATGCATTCAGTTACCTTCACCATGTATGTTCAACTGTACCTGACCCTAGCCATTCTCACACATGTATGTTTGCAGTCATGTCAGATGTTCACGGGGATGGCGATCGACTCACAGCAGATTGAATACCACGTGTCCCTGGCGCAGTCCATCCTAGAGCTGTGCATGCAGCACACAGAGATACAGAATGAGTTGTACTGCCAGCTCATCAAACAGACTTCCCGCCACCCACCCCAACACAAGTCTGGCGTGCAGGTCAGTCCTCTTACAGTGCTTTAAGTACTTACTGTTATGTATTTCTCTTGTATGTATTATAGAAACACTTATGTTCTTGTTGTAGTGAAGTAGAGGGTTCTGTCGGAAGAACTGTCAAGGCAGAGATATGTTTTTCCGAGTAAGCCTTATGTAAAAAAAAATTGGAAAAATAAAGTTTCAATATATATACTTATTGTTTCCCTACACATGCAGTTCAGTGCTTTAAGTACTTACTGTTGGGCTCTGACAGATGTACATTGTTAGAGCTAATAGAGGTTGTACAACAGAGTGTGTTTGAATGAGTGGCTGTATAGCTATGTTCATGTATAATAAAGGTTGTACAATAATATACTAGTGGTGGTACAATAGAGTGTGTCTGAATGAGTGGCTGTATAGCTATGTTCACGTATAATAAAGGTTGTACAATAATATACTAGTGGTGGTACAATAGAGTGTGTCTGAATGAGTGGCTGTATAGCTATGTTCACGTATAATAAAGGTTGTACAATAATATACTAGTGGTGGTACAATAGAGTGTGTCTGAATGAATGGTTGTGCTATACAGCACTGTAAAGCTATGTTCTTATTGCAGAACCTGTTGCTGTGTGGTTCCCACTCCTGGTTCCTGTGCGATGCTTCACCCACGTCACCCACCAACTCTGTGATGGACCTCAGTGAGTCTAAGCTCAACCCAGTCAACTACGTGTTGCTGCAGGGCTGGCAGCTACTGGCCATGACTGTCTCACACTACCTGCCCAAACAGAGCATTCTGTGGTACCTCAAGGCTCACCTGCACCGTAACGCTGACCCTAGGTAAATAGAATAGAATAATCTTTACCTGCCCAAGCAGAGCATTCTCTGGTACCTCACCTGCACCGTAACGCTGACCCCAGGTAAATAGAGTAGAATAATCTTTACCTGCCCAAGCAGAGCATTCTCTGGTACCTCACCTGCACCGTAACGCTGACCCCAGGTAAATAGAATAGAATAATCTTTACCTGCCCAAGCAGAGCATTCTCTGGTACCTCACCTGCACCGTAACGCTGACCCCAGGTAAATAGAATAGAATAATCTTTACCTGCCCAAACAGAGCATCCTGTGGTACCTCAAGGCACACCTGCACCGTAACGCTGACCCCAGGTAAATAGAATAGAATAATCTTTACCTGCCCAAGCAGAGCATTCTCTGGTACCTCAAGGCACACCTGCACCGTAACGCTGACCCCAGGTAAATAGAGTAATCTTTACCTGCCCAAACAGAGCATCCTGTGGTACCACACCTGCACCGTAACGCTGCCCCAGGTAAATAGAGTAGAATAATCTTTACCTGCCCAAGCAGAGCATCCTGTGGTACCTCAAGGCACACCTGCACCGTAACGCTGACCCCAGGTAAATAGAGTAGAGTAATCTTTACCTGCTCACCGATAGTCTCGAACGGTTGTGACGTCACTGTACAATACAGAGAGTTTATATTGTCCACCTTGTGAGCGGCAAATATATCGATTATACTGTCCGCTCATGGCCAAATCATGGAATAAACATAATAAATGTTGTTGTATTACAGGACAGAGGTGGGCAAGCTGGCTATATTCTGTTGTTGTTGTATTACAGGACAGAGGTGGGCAAGCTGGCTATATTCTGTCAGCGAGCACTGGAGAGAAGTCTGCACAGTGGAAACCGTGAGGCGCGGCCGTCCCGTATGGAGGTGATGTCCATCCTGCTGCGCAACCCGTACCACCACAGCCAGCCCATCTCCATCCCAGTACACTTCCTCAACACTACATACCAGGTCAGTACCACCTACTTTACCAGCCAGCCATGTTTGCTGCTGCACACTTACTACAAACCCTATCCCCACATCCAAAATTGTTTACAGTAAATGCAAAAAACACGTATATATGGAATGATGAATATTTTATTCAGTAACAATGTAACATCATATGACGAAAAACTCCTATGAAGATTATATGTTGGCCATGATGCCATATTGTTATTGTTAAAAGTTTTGTTCAAAACATTCTTGTAGCTGACCTTAGACAGTCAATGACTGAGAAGTGTTGAACCCTACACATGACAGTAATGTATGTATGCTACTGAGAGACTGGAAACCTCGCATAAGCTGGAGATCCTCTCTAATGGCAGTATATCTGCAATAAAAGTTTATCCAATTCGCCGGAACACAATTGTCTCTTGTACTGACACCAGACGGCGTGGGCGGTCGGAAATTGACGGCAGGGTCGACATAACAAAGCCGTAGTGTATGCATACCGAGTATGTATACCATCGGTAAACATTATAAATTAATGCTATCTTCTTTAAAGCAGCTTAATCATCGAGAAAAACATTCACATTAAGTTACTAGGTAGACAAAATCATTCCCAAGATGGAATTTTCATAAATCAAGCCCGTTGAGGAATCGATCTCATAGAGATAGGCCTGGCCGCTATGTTGTTGTGTCGACGAAAATGGCAAAAGTACAGAAGAAAACCGTTGATACGCCTTATACTAGGAGGCGCCCTCGGCATTTTAGTACGACCGAATCCAATCCACATGTAATATGGAATGTTGAGATCGTCATCAGGCAATTGTTTCTATCATTGATATACCTTATTTATTTACCATTGCATTGTAATAAAACTTATTTACTTACTTGTGTGTTGATAAGAACTCTGAGACTATTCTCCTCCCACAGGTTGTCAGTTTTGACGGGTCTGCCAGTGTACAGGAGTTTGTGGCTACGTTGAACAAGATGATCGGCATGCGGGACTGTGCCCTCAGTGGATTCGCTCTCTTCACTGATGACCCCGCAGGTCAAGAACTGGAACACTGTCTCAAAGGTCACCTCAAGGTCAGAATAAATCTCTTATGTGCTTGTGTCACTTCTGCTTCTTAGACCTGAACTCCATTATATGAAGGTTGAAAGAGTTGTTTTGGTTCACAATGAAGGACCTTCTTAACTAATTATAATCTGTGATGTCATATCTAATTATAGATCTGTGATGTCATATCTAATTATAAATCTGTGATGTCATATCTAATTATAACCTGTGATGTCATATCTAATTATAGATCTGTGATGTCATATCTAAGTGGGAGCAAGCCTTTCTTCACCACCATTCCAAGCGGGGGCGGCCAGACACATCACGCACGGTCAAACTCACATACAAGAACCGGTGAGCCTCAAAAACTGTGTTATTCCTACATCACTACATTGGACCCTGATTATACTTTATACTGTGTACTTAAACTCGTCTCTCATGTTTGTACTAAATGACTCAGCTTTAGAAGTAAGTTGTATGTTTTACTCCCCAAGAAGGTCACGGCACCAAAATGTAATGACCCTCGATTTCGTTTTTTTTTGTTTTTTTTTATAAAAGTTTTTATTGCACACAATTGCAGGTAAACCTGGTATTTTCATGTGGTACAAGTTGGGAGGAGAAATAACAACAGAACTCAACATTCTATTATTACTCTGTTTTAATGGGAATTACACATTTATAGTAAGGCAAGGTATGAGATATGTATGACTGTATGGCATTACACATTAGCAATAACCTGTAAATACACATAGACTCTCTCTCTCTGCCTCCTGCTGCAGCATGTACTTCACTTCACTGGTGCGCACAGAGACAGAGAAGGAGCGCCTGCTGCTGGTTTACCAGACTAACGATGACATCGTCAACGGCAGGTTTCCACTCAACAGAGACTTGGCCCTGGAGCTCTGCGCTCTCCTGGCACAGGTACGTTTAGACAAAGGTTTAAATTATAAAGTTACATATTTATGACAACATTCAAGTAGCACCACTTTTAGCAACTGAACATCAATCTTATCTAGTAGTGTGTCAGGGTCTCCCCAGGGCTAGAAAAGCCTTGAATTAAGGGCCTCCAAATGCACTACAAACTGGTACCATTAGTGGTTAGCGTGTATGTATGTATGTATGTATGTATGTATGTATGTATGTATGTATGTATGTATGTATGTATGTATGTATGTATAGGTTTTTATTTCCGGAAGTGTACACTTTCAATAACATATCAAATTTTGACACGGAAAAAGGGGGTGGGTCTCCTCTGAAACCATAGATCTTCTTGAGGGCCCCCTTTGGAAAAATTAGAGTTACGTAATTAAACAGATACAGTAGTAGTTAATAGATAGATGCAGCGACTACATTAATGTGATAAATTAATATTGCAGTAATAACAACACAAGTAAGACAAGCACAATAAACAATAAATTTCAACTACTCTGTCCTCTGTGCATGTCTCATGTGAATATCCCATGATATTGGAGTATGGAGACTTGTCTCATGTGAATATCCTATGTTACAGATTGAGTATGGAGACCTGTGTAAGTCTAATGTTATAGACCACCCGGTGGTCGGGGCCCACATAACACTGCCACACACCGCGCACCAGGTACAACTCGTGGTCGACAAGTTTTATCCAAAGCGGTACCGAGACGGTCTCCCGTCAGAAATCAAGTAAGTAGTTGCAAATAAGTTACACAAACTGCTGGGGGTGGAATTGTAGAGTTACAGAAGCCAATCTGGACATCTGTAATATCAACAAAAATACCCAAAATGTCCTATAATTCTCACAGTCCCGCTTAACGATGTTCGATCTAGCTGTTCTCTTGGTGATGCTCAGATTTCCCTCTGTACTTCTGGCAGGACGGTTGACATGCTACATTTTCACATACTCCAAAGCTCATAGAAGAATAAATATTCACATTATAAATTAGTTTTATATATCAATCAATTCACAATGATGTCAGCATCACACAGGTATTTTCCAAATTGGTTGGACGGAAGTCCATTTTCCTACAAATGTTTATTGTATATGTTTTCACACTATAACCTTCACAGCTCCTGGTGGCGACATTATCACTGGTGTTAAATTAGCAGACCACAAACTGTAATCGGGATTGTGAGAATTGTACAAGTAAAAGATTATTATTTATACGCTTTGTAGCATCATGCACACAGTAATAGTAACACAGGGTTAGTCACCAGCAACATTGTACTCATAACTCTACACGTCATGAATATATGGGCGTCTTGCAGGCATAGCGTTAGTTATTACAGATGAGATTGCATGGTTCAAGTAAAGTGTTTTGAGTTGTTGTTCTATCTTTACTGCAGGTTGGTTGAGGAGCGGGTGGCAGACAAGTGGAGTGCGCTGCACGGCCGCAGTACACAGGAGTGTGTGCGCATCTACCTCACCGTCGCCAGGAAATGGCCCTTCTTTGGCGCAAAACTCTTCTCAGCCCGAGTCAAGTTCAGCCAGTCAGGGCAGGTGTGGCTGGCCGTACAGGAAGACTGCATCTCCATCCTGGAATACACCACTCTAGTAAGTCTAGTAGTATTATTAATAACATCTCCATCCTGGAATACACCACTCTAGTAAGTCTAGTAGTATCATTACTAATAACATCTCCATCCTGGAATACACCACTCTAGTAAGTCTAGTAGTATCATTACTAATAACATCTCCATCCTGGAATACACCACTCTAGTAAGTCTAGTAGTATCATTACTAATAACATCTCCATCCTGGAATACACCACTCTAGTAAGTCTAGTAGTATTACTAATAACATCTCCATCCTGGAATACACCACTCTAGTAAGTCTAGTAGTATCATTACTAATAACATCTCCATCCTGGAATACACCACTCTAGTGAGTCTAGTAGTATCATTACTAATAACATCTCCATCCTGGAATACACCACTCTAGTAAGTCTAGTAGTATCATTACTAATAACATCTCCATCCTGGAATACACCACTCTAGTAAGTCTAGTAGTATCATTACTAATAACATCTCCATCCTGGAATACACCACTCTAGTAAGTCTAGTAGTATTACTAATAACATCTCCATCCTGGAATACACCACTCTAGTAAGTCTAGTAGTATCATTACTAATAATACCTCCATCCTGGAATACACCACTCTAGTAAGTCTAGTAGTATCATTACTAATAACATCTCCATCCTGGAATACACCACTCTAGTAAGTCTCTTATTATTACACCACTCTAGTGAGTCTAGTAGTATTACTAATAACATCTCCATCCTGGAATACACCACTCTAGTAAGTCTAGTAGTATCATTACTAATAATACCTCCATCCTGGAATACACCACTCTAGTAAGTCTAGTAGTATCATTACTAATAACATCTCCATCCTGGAATACACCACTCTAGTAAGTCTAGTAGTATTACTAATAACATCTCCATCCTGGAATACACCACTCTAGTAAGTCTAGTAGTATCATTACTAATAATACCTCCATCCTGGAATACACCACTCTAGTAAGTCTAGTAGTATCATTACTAATAACATCTCCATCCTGGAATACACCACTCTAGTAAGTCTAGTAGTATTACTAATAATACCTCCATCCTGGAATACACCACTCTAGTAAGTCTAGTAGTATCATTACTAATAACATCTCCATCCTGGAATACACCACTCTAGTAAGTCTAGTAGTATCATTAATAACATCTCCATCCTGGAATACACCACTCTAGTAAGTCTAGTAGTATCATTAATAACATCTCCATCCTGGAATACACCACTCTAGTAAGTCTAGTAGTATCATTACTAATAACATCTCCATCCTGGAATACACCACTCTAGTAAGTCTAGTAGTATCATTAATAACATCTCCATCCTGGAATACACCACTCTAGTAAGTCTAGTAGTATCATTACTAATAACATCTCCATCCTGGAATACACCACTCTAGTAAGTCTAGTAGTATCATTACTAATAACATCTCCATCCTGGAATACACCACTCTAGTAAGTCTAGTAGTATCATTAATAACATCTCCATCCTGGAATACACCACTCTAGTAAGTCTAGTAGTATCATTAATAACATCTCCATCCTGGAATACACCACTCTAGTAAGTCTAGTAGTATCATTAATAACATCTCCATCCTGGAATACACCACTCTAGTAAGTCTAGTAGTATCATTACTAATAACATCTCCATCCTGGAATACACCACTCTAGTAAGTCTAGTAGTATCATTAATAACATCTCCATCCTGGAATACACCACTCTAGTAAGTCTAGTAGTATTACTAATAACATCTCCATCCTGGAATACACCACTCTAGTAAGTCTAGTAGTATTATTACTAATAACATCTCCATCCTGGAATACACCACTCTAGTAAGTCTAGTAGTATTATTAATAACATCTCCATCCTGGAATACACCACTCTAGTAAGTCTAGTAGTATCATTACTAATAACATCTCCATCCTGGAATACACCACTCTAGTAAGTCTAGTAGTATCATTACTAATAACATCTCCATCCTGGAATACACCACTCTAGTAAGTCTAGTAGTATTACTAATAACATCTCCATCCTGGAATACACCACTCTAGTAAGTCTAGTAGTATCATTACTAATAATACCTCCATCCTGGAATACACCACTCTAGTGAGTCTAGTAGTATCATTACTAATAACATCTCCATCCTGGAATACACCACTCTAGTAAGTCTAGTAGTATCATTACTAATAATACCTCCATCCTGGAATACACCACTCTAGTAAGTCTAGTAGTATCATTACTAATAACATCTCCATCCTGGAATACACCACTCTAGTAAGTCTAGTAGTATCATTACTAATAACATCTCCATCCTGGAATACACCACTCTAGTAAGTCTAGTAGTATTATTAATAACATCTCCATCCTGGAATACACCACTCTAGTAAGTCTAGTAGTATCATTACTAATAACATCTCCATCCTGGAATACACCACTCTAGTAAGTCTAGTAGTATCATTACTAATAACATCTCCATCCTGGAATACACCACTCTAGTAAGTCTCTTATTATTACACCACTCTAGTAAGTCTAGTAGTATCATTACTAATAACATCTCCATCCTGGAATACACCACTCTAGTAAGTCTAGTAGTATCATTACTAATAATACCTCCATCCTGGAATACACCACTCTAGTAAGTCTAGTAGTATCATTACTAATAACATCTCCATCCTGGAATACACCACTCTAGTGAGTCTAGTAGTATCATTACTAATAACATCTCCATCCTGGAATACACCACTCTAGTAAGTCTAGTAGTATCATTACTAATAATTATTCCTCAATTTGAATAATAAGCACAAATGTCTTGTTTGTATGTATGTATAGGTTCTTATTTCCGGAAGTGTATGTTCACTTTCAATAACATATCAAATTTTGACACTGAAAAAGGGGGTGGGTCTTCTCTATGAAACCATAGATCTTCCTGAGGGCCCCCTTTGGAGAAAATGGAGTTACGTATAATAATATAAACAAGTCTTAAGTTGCACTTGTATTGCCTACTGTGATGTGTAGAATGTAAACAATCTTTGTTATGAAGGGACTCTGCAATAATAAGGTATAAAAGTATAGCCTGTGCACCAAATTAATCAGACACAATACTAAAGTATGATGTAAAGTTTGCCTGCTCATCTCTGTGCACAAGTCTAGATGTCAGTGTTTTGTATTTATTGTGTACAGGCAGCTCTCGCACCCTATTCACCTGTACACATTAGCAAGGTTAGGGTTGATGGCCACACAACACATTGTACAACAAAACAATATCATAAGATCCAGGTCATGATCTTAATTAACTTAATTAACTATTGTGTTGTTGTGTTTGCAGAAGTTGCTGGAGACGTACGACTATACGCGGGTGGTGACGTTTGGCGGTTGCCGGGACGACTTCATGCTGGTGGTGAGCGTGACATCACCAGAAGCTCTGGGCTTGATGAAGACTGACAGACTCCTCTTCCTCATGACTAAACCCAAGGTTTGTCTCTCTTTATACTCATCAGTTGATGTAGACTGACAGACTCCTCTTCCTCATGACTAAACCCAAGGTTTGTCTCTCTTTATACTCATCAGTTGATGTAGACTGACAGACTCCTCTTCCTCATGACTAAACCCAAGGTTTGTCTCTTTATACTCATCAGTTGATGAAGACTGACAGACTCCTCTTCCTCATGACTAAACCCAAGGTTTGTCTCTTTATACTCATCAGTTGATGAAGACTGACAGACTCCTCTTCCTCATGACTAAACCCAAGGTTTGTCTCTCTTTATACTCATCAGTTGATGAAGACTGACAGACTCCTCTTCCTCATGACTAAACCCAAGGTTTGTCTCTTTAAGGCTGGGTTCCACTCCCACTACTCCTCCCTCAGTCTATTGCTCCCGCTTCTTTAGCAGTGGGAGCAAGCAATTGAAAGTAACGGGAATAGGTGCTACTTCCACCGCTACTTCTAACGCTACTCAGAAATGTAAGCAGATGACATTTTATTTTCACATAGAAATGGACGCATCATGTAGCATGAGAAGTAGCGTATAGTGATGCCATTGCCCTGCTTCAGCCCCTGCTATTTCCCGCTACAAAGTAGCGGCCGCTTCAAATCAAACGTGTTTGATAGAAGCGGGAGCACTCTTCGCTGTGAAAATGCTCCAAAAGAAGCGGAAAGTAAGGTGGCTTTGTTGCGGGGCCCAATAGCACCCATCCCCGTTACTCTCCCACTTCTGCTCCCACTTGTTTCATCAAGAAGCAACATTAGCCTGCTCACCCAAACTTCTCACTGTGGCTCCCTATGCCAGCTTTGTCATAAGGCTAATCCTACAGGACGCTGATCCTTCAGATAATCAGACTCATTTAGTTTATCTCTCACAGCTTCACAAATAATTGACCAAATTTAATGAAACAAAAAGGAATGGATTCATAATTATCAGCTCAACACAGCCACCTATCAATTAAACACTTGGAATCAGTACGAATTTCTGTGTGGTAATGTTACTGTAAGCTTTGACATCTGGGTCAAGGTTCAGTATATCTTCATCTATTACTATGGTTACTATATCATCATCTGTTATTACACTAACTATATCTTTATCTGTTTCTATGGTTACTATATCTTTATCTGTTTCTATGGTTACTATATCATCATCTGTTGCTACACTAACTATATCTTCATCTGTTTCTATGGTAACTATATCTTCATCTGTTTTCATGTTGCAGATTCTGGAGGTGACAATGCTGATGGCTTCCTACATCAACACCAGGGGTCAGCACAAGTCTGTCTCTGTGTCACGTGACCTTGTCTCTAAATCACGTCTTCCTTCAGTCTCCAGTGCAACACGTTCTGTCACCATGGAGTCGTCGTGACAGCGGTACAACACAGGACTGTTGCGGCCAGTGCATCGCACCAACCGTGGCGCCCTCTATCTAGAGGATAAATTAAACGACTGGTTGGTGTGACCTCTTGTGGCAAGATGCTGAATTAGGAGTTTACTGGATTCTGATTGGTGCACTCAAGACTAGTTGAGCAGTGAATAGAATAAAGCATTTTGATTGGTACAGAGAAAAGTCATGGCAGATGACGGTGACTTGCCAGCACCGTGAGGGCGTGACATTAACATGACATGGAGAGAGTGATGACGTCACACTCTCCAACACAAGTCTGTGAGAAGCAATGCATGCTGGGTGATGAGTTGTAGTGCATGCAGGGATGAGAGTGTGTGTGTGAGTATACATGGGTGTGTGAGTGTATACATGGGTGTGTGAGTATACATGGGTGTGTGTGAGTGTACATGGGTGTGTGTGAGTGTATACATGGGTGTGTGAGTGTATACATGGGTGTGTGTGAGTGTATACATGGGTGTGTGTGAGTGTATACATGGGTGTGTGTGAGTGTATACATGGGTGTGTGAGTGTATACATGGGTGCGTGGGAGTGTATACATGGGTGCGTGGGAGTGTACACATGGGTGAGTGTATACATGGTGCGTGTGAGTGTATACATGGGTGTGTGTGAGTATACATGGGTGTGTGTGAGTGTGCATGGGTGTGTGTGAGTATACATGGGTGTGTGACTATACATGGGTGTGTGAGTGTATACATGGGTGTGTGAGTATACATGGGTGTGTGACTGTATACATGGGTGTGTGAGTGTATACATGGGTGTGTGAGTGTGCTCCTCTCCCGCTATTGATGTAGTAGTGTGGGGTGACACCAGGTGGCGCCCCTGTTTCTCCTGCTTTACTCTGGTTTTGATATTAGTGTAGTCGCCCACCACCAGGTGTATGTGGGGGCAGTAGTAGTTCCTAACCCCGACCACAAGGTGGGGGTGTATATGCTTGACGTGTTGTGACTTGTGGTGCTTTGATACTGCCATTGTATGACGTCATACACAGTGTCCCTACGCTACTATGTAGCCAGGACGTGTAACCTTGGTAACTTGTCCCAAAGACTATGACCCCTGTCCCGCCCTGACCCCCGCCCTGACCCCCACCCTGTCCCCCGCCCTCAACCTCACCCCCCATATATGCTGAGTCATTTACATCCAGGGACAAAACATTATTTATCCTGTGTCTGAGATGGAGAGATAGATCTATTTATAGACAGATCTATTTATAGATAGATCTATTTAAAGAAACTATTTATGTCGTCTGCTTCCCGTCTGACGTCACACTTACAATATTTAGTTGCTCATTCCTTAACCAGGTGTCAGCACTTGTCTCATTCATTTTATTTTTGTTTATTTTTATTTTTTGTACATTTTCTCTTCAACTGCTTCATTTACAAAGGTCAAGGTCATTCCCCTCTTTTTGAGGCCATGGTGAAAGAAGGCATTTACTTCCGGGTATGACGTCACTGATGACGTCAGGGTTTATAGATGACGTGATGAGATGACATGAATAAAAAACATGACTATAAGCCAAGTGTTGTTGTTTGTTGCTGAGGACAGGAGGCGCCACATGCCATGAATAATAAATAAACAAGTAGAGACGATGTATGGAGAAGTACACTATGTTACACTTAACCCCAACTCTAGGTGAATAATAAAAAGTTCAACCGAAAATTCAGCTAAAGAAAACAGGTACATTAAGTTGGAAATCTACAGGGAAATTGTAAAAGGTTCAGATTAACAGAATACTCAGCTAAAGAGAACAGGTACATTAAGTTGGAAGTCTGCAGGGAAATTGTAAAAGGTTCAGGTTAACAGAATATTCGGGTAAACCAAGTTCAGGTTAAGCAGAACATAGTGTAATACAGTAGTGACAGTGGAACAAAAGCTCCACCTTATGGAGAATATTTACCCCAATACCAAGCTTTAGAGGACAAAATTATACACTGTGACTAATATAGGGCCTACTTCTACCAGATAGCAGTATACACAATTGATAAATGAGCTTTCTATAAAGATGCTACTAAGACAAGAACTACGTATGAAACTGCTTTATTAGGTCAGTGGCTCTACAGAGCCCCGCCAGGTGGAGGCACCACTCGACCACTGGCTAGTATCCAGTCACTTTCTGCCATCTATGCGAGGTTCAGGTTGCCAAAATGCGACGTGATAAAGAATAAAATACGGTGGAGATCAGTAGACTGAGAACCCCCCCCCCCCCCCCCCCCACAACTGGTATTAATCCACGAATCAAAATAGAAAAGGAGCGTAGCCTATAATGTCGTCCAACTGAAGGTTGCCTATTTTATATATATATATATAATATAGAATTTTTATTCAGTAAATAAAAACTTTTACAGAATTGGACAAGTACATCTACGGATAGATCTTCCAGAGAAGCCCAAACTCAATGGGAAATGAAAATGAAATCGTATACAATAAATTGTCATTATTTTGATACATTGGTTATTACATCGCATCACTTAGGTTATTTTAGAATTATAACGTATCACTTAGGGTGATTTCTGAATTTCGTTTTACACTTTATACTAAGACTCCTGCTATTTTGACCTATTTTTTGGTGGCAATAATTGTATTTGTAGTACCGCTGCTAATTTGCTTGTGCCAGTTTGTGACAAATCACAAGAAATATAATATTGTGGGCAGACGTTGTCTGAACGGAAGTTGTAGGCACATCGGTGTCTCGAAAACAATTTGCGCTGCAATATCGCGTGAAGAAAAGTAGTTGGACTCGATCTACAGATGATGGACTTGGAGCACAAAGTTACTGAAGAGAAAGTTTAGATGAATGGTGGATCAGTCACTAACTGGTGGCGGCGCTATTCTCAGATTGTAAACATTGTTACTTCTCTGACTTCACAACGTGTGATCTAACCATGCCAAGACCAAAAAAAAAAGGTGCGTTTCCGATTTACCCCCCTACCTAGAAAAACATTACCCTACCTAAAAAATGTTTTACCATACCTGATTTTTTTCTCCATCATATCATACTTTTTTTGGATATAAAAGCAGGAAAACGGGTTTTCCTAACCCGGAACTGTCAAAAGGCACATTTCCCATGTTCAAAACAACTATTGTTATGAAAAAGACATTTTTTTCAGTTCCTGGGAGGTGGTTTCCAAACAAAAAAAATTAACAACAACAAAAACTTACCCCCCCCCCCCCAACCTAGTTTTCAGCCAGATAAATCGGAAACACACCTATTTTTTTTTGTCCTAACGATGTCCAAGACAAACGTTACCCAATGTAAGCTCTACCCTGAGTGGTGTGTTTCACAACCACCAGGCGGTAGCACCCATGCAAGTAGCCTGATTATTACAGTGTAGTATTCTTTATTTCATTTAAGGCCAACAATCATTTAACATCTGTACAAAAACCACATTTTGACACAGTCATTTTTTAATGCAGCTTCTCCGCTGGGCCTAAAAAAACCTTGAATTTGGACAAATAAATTCAAGGCCCTGAAAAGCCTGGGAATGGGCATTTTAGTTGAAACTTGAAGGGCCTGGAAAATCATTAGGCATATAGGCTATATAGGCCTATATATAGGCCTAATGATTTTCCTATATATAGGCCTTGAATCCTGTTGGAATCAATTAGGCCTTAATGACCTGACAGGGTGAGAGGGCTTCCTTTTTGATTTGTTGGTTACAGATGGTTTTGTGGTTGGGCCTTGCTGTTCTGTGGGTTTGGGTCAGTTTGTGGTTGGGCTGCTGTTGTGGCGGCGGGTAGAGGTCTTGTACACTCTATACACGACCTGTAGGCAGTAAACTTCACAGCCCTCTAACGTTAAGGCTATGGCACTACACTCTATACACGACCTGTAGGCAGTAAACTTCACAGCCCTCTAACGTTAAGGCTATGGCAGGCTGCTGCCTACAACACGGGTATAGGGTGTAGGCCTAGGCGGTAATTTAACTTGTCGGGGATGGAGCCGTCACCAAACCATCAACTTGCTACACTACTACCCTAACCAGTGCTGCCACCTGCACCCAACTATAGCAACTCTTTACTATACTCTATATTCCGGTGTAACAGTTCTAAATTACCCCCTCATCTTATATACGGTACCTCCAGTAGGCTAGGCCTAATTTAGACCTTAGGTTCTAGATTAGAATTACCGATTTAAATTAAGGTACCACATTTGTTTGGTATTGATTACTTCTGTGTATGAAGCCTGTACTTTAGTCATGATTACTTTTATTGTTCTTGAATTATCGGTTAAAGCTGCATTCTCGGCTATTATGACAAAACTTAACAACTTATAGGACTGAATTTATCAATATTCTACTGCTGTATGAATTTGTTTATACAAGAATTTTAATTACCGAGAGAGAAAACTGCTGCCAGTAAGCGATACTAGGCATCGCATGAAAGCTGGTCAAACAACTTTTAGATGCGTATATAGAGAATGGAGAACTGACGTTAACTGAGACTGCAGCTTTAAACGGCACATTTTCCCTGCAGATTTAATTGTTTCTTTCTGTTTAGGCCTACTGATGTATGCCTTCAGCAAGAGGCTATTTGTTTATGAACAGTTATCCCAAGTGAGCCCATATCTATATATGTAAAAGTCTTTAATTGTTTATTATATGTTCAAAAGTATAGCATGCTTAAATTTTTAATCGTTTCACTTGGCGCACGATTATAGCAAAGACAAGATGATAATTTGATTGAAGAATTTATTTTCATAAATAGCGGGCATCAATGTTGTACAGGCACACAACGTACTCTAAAGCTGGGAGCCTTCTCCATAGGATCACGCCATCATCAGACAAAGGAAAAACAAAATGTACAAGAAATAATAAAATGACGTCATTATAAACAATGGTACAGGTGAAGCATGTGTGGGGGCGCTGTGTCTGCTTCCCCTGGCGGTACAGCCCGGCAACTAGGACGGAGGCGCCACCTAGGTTATGCCTAGGCAAGCTTGTATTTTACAATTGAGGATTTCCTTAACTAGAAAAGGCTACTTTATTGGTGCATAAATAGTACAATTACGGGTTGACAGGTGGTGCCAGCTCTGCAGTAGTGGCCGACACAACCCGCTCAACACCCCCTCTACTGGGAGTTCTAATTACCAGAAATAAGAAAAAAACAAAAAACGATTGTCCTTAAAGGAGTGATCTAAGAGCTAAAATGTAAAGCATGAAATGCTAAGCTGTGAGTAACTGATATGAGGCGGGACAGGAAGTCGTCTGCCCCCATGAGGAGGAGGAGCAGGAAGTGCCCCCCACGCCCCCTGGTGTATGATATGGTAGACGGGGCAGCACCTAGTGGAGAAAGAGCACAACAGCGCCCCCAACACAAACAATTGTGATAACAATTAAAATAAATAGCTCATCATCATCTTCATCTTCAGTAACTAAGGAGTGGCGTGATTGGCTGCTTACAATACCTTGTAGTAGTGTTTTACATTGAGTAGAGAAAAGGAGTCGTCATGGTCTCAACACAACACAACGACCCCGCGTCACCAAGTATTCAACAAGTCATGCAGACATGGACTGGTGGGAACAAGTGCAGGAGGAGGAGGAGGAGGGGAAGGAAGGAGAAGAGGAGGAGGAGGAGCAAGAAGAGCAGGAGCAGGAGCATGCAGGGGGAGCAGGAGCAAGAGCAAGAGCAGGAGGAAAAGAGAGGAGGGAGAAGAGGAGCAGGAGGAAAAGAGAGGAGGGAGAAGAGCAGGAGAAGCAGGACAGGTAGAAGAGTAGGAGGTAGAGAAAGGAGACAGATAAAGGGCGAGCAGAAGGTGGATGTCTGGACCGGGAGATAGAGAAGCCTAGATGGGTAAAGAATGAAGAGGGTTTGGCTTGAAGATAGAGCAAGAGTTGAATGATTAGATACAATCAATGTGGGTAGTTTTGTGGGGGTATTGATGCTATTTATATCCATTCTATAATATTGATTCTCATTGTACTTGTAACAAGATGTTCAGCATCATATCATTATAATTATATTATTATTAATATTATTCTCCGCGCTGCTGTAATAGTTAGTATGTACAATATCAGTCACCTTGTATATATAATTAGGTATATAGCATGTCTAGTTACTTACAAAACCTTGTAATAGTCACAGAGATGCTGCTGCTGTGACTGTGACTGTGTCACCACCGCACTGCCGCTGTCACACCGGACACCAACAGCGTGGCCATGCAAGTCACACCAGATGCTAAACACAGACAAAAAGTCTACCTTTATTTTGTGTTTACAGTCAAAACGTCAAAGCTATGTTGTATTAGTTACATTCCTCACTCAATATCCCTGCAGCAGCGGCAGCCACACCGTCCGGTAAACAATAATTCAACATGAAAAAGGTCTAATTCTAGCTACAATCTGCTGCTACACGTCCCCCGCCAGCCCGCCTCCTGCCCCCACCAACAGCCCCCCAACAATAGCAGCCAATACACAAGTATCAGCTCAGTATTTTTGTAGATTTTTTTTTGTATCTTTTTTTAAAATTTACAATCTATTGTTTCCCATCAAAAACATTCAATGCACAACATGTTGTCAGGGCAACAGAGACAAAGTGATGCTCATCGTAGCTTGCTGGACACCTGCCCCCCCCCCCCTCCCCCCATCCTACACTAACTAACCCCACGAAAAACAAGGCATACTATACACCACGCTATACCCCCCTCCCCCCGCCCCCGCCCCTGCCCCCGCCCCACACACACGCGTAGGCACCACCACATACACCATACTTGGCTGCTCTGAATGGAGACATTTCTCTCTAAGGTACAACTTTGTCCTGTGTTTACATTCGCTGTTCATGTGTACATGTTCAGATGGTGGTCTCACAACCATGTAGGTCATTGTGGCCCACATGTAGGTCACAACCAGTATGTAGGTCAGTGTGACCCACTTGTCATGGTCACAACAAGCCACATGCATATGATCACACTTTACAAAAATCAGGGCTCACACAAATGACCCCCATACCACATTGTTCAAACCTTATTTTACATGCTAGAAACGGCCCTCTGCACTGTTGCTGCTGACGCCATCTAGAGGCAAGTGATGGAGGCAGGGTTAGTGTCTCTCCTCGCCACTAGAGTGACTTGACAAACTACCACACACACACACACACATGCACGCACCTACACCTGACTTACTCACACACCAGAGACAGACTGAAACATACAAGTCATCTACTCACAGACACACACCTCACACACACACACCGTGTATTTCAGCCACCGGGGCTGTGCGCCATGCTGGGAACATAGACTACTTCACACACGTGGGACTATCATCAGACACGAGCATTGAGAGCGGGGCACTCACATACATACACACCCTGACACGTGCCCACAGCTGGGGGAGGGAGGGAGACACAGGGGGCAGCAACAGGTGATGGTGCATAACATGTATTCTTCCCTAACAAATTTATCTAACATCGTATAACAACAAATGATGCCGCTCTCCCGTGACCTGTCATCACCTTCTCCACATTGAGTCACATCATCATGGGCTGAGCAAACATAGGAGGAGGAGGAGCTGGAGCTGGAGGAGGAGGAGGAGGAGGAGCTGGAGGAGGTGGGGGTGTGGCTTGGGGCCAGCAGGTGGGCGTGGCTGGGAGGTGAATGGGTCTGACTGACAGCCCCCGGCTTGTCGTTACTTAGGATTTGATCTTGGCCTTGTCGTTTACTTCCAACTTTTCCAACTTCTTCCACAACTCATCACGCTCACGCTCCTTCTTCTTCTCCCTGAAACAACAAATATGAAGATATGAATACCAAATTCCCCGTTAAAAGCCGTCTTATATTAATTGCAAATGGGAATTACTATAACTTCAATGACATAAATATAATGAGATAATGAAAGAGTTGCTGCTCACTTTTGCCGCTCTGCCTTGTAGTTTGAGGTGAGCTCATCAAAGAGCTTGCTGTTCATCTCCATGAAGGTTTTCAGCACGTTGTATACTAAAGCAACGATGGTCTGGTTCCAGTGATCCTTGCTGATGCGATACAGGCCGGCGAACATGATGGGTAGGATAACGTTAGAGTTCTCCTCTATGAGACTCATCACATACTCATTGTTCCAGTAGTACAGCGCCCGCTCTGCCACCTGCATAATATAGAGATACACCAGCTTGTTATAGAGATACACCAGCTTGTTATAGAGATACACCAGTTTGTTATAGAGATACACCAGCTTGTTATAGAGATACACCAGCTTGTTATAGAGAGATACACCAGCTTGTTATAGAGATACACCAGCTTGTTATAGAGATACACCAGCTTGTTATAGAGATACACCAGATTGTTATAGAGAGATACACCAGATTGTTATAGAGAGATACACCAGCTTGTTATAGAGATACACCAGCTTGTTATAGAGATACACCAGCTTGTTATAGAGATACACCAGCTTGTTATAGAGATACACCAGCTTGTTATAGAGATACACCAGCTTGTTATAGAGATACACCAGCTTGTTATAGAGATACACCAGATTGTTATAGAGAGATACACCAGATTGTTATAGAGAGATACACCAGCTTGTTATAGAGATACACCAGCTTGTTATAGAGATACACCAGCTTGTTATCGAGATACACCAGATTGTTATAGAGATACACCAGCTTGTTATAGAGATACACCAGCTTGTTATAGAGATACACCAGCTTGTTATAGAGATACACCAGCTTGTTATAGAGAGATACACCAGCTTGTTATAGAGAGATACACCAGCTTGTTATAGAGATACACCAGCTTGTTATAGAGATACACCAGCTTGTTATAGAGACTCTGAGAGTTCTGAGAGTTATAGAGACTCTGAGAGTATATGTTAACCGTTCACTGTATGACATAATTTGTAATTATGATATGGAAATAAAAATCTGTAGTGGGTTTGGGTATAATATGTGTGGGATGTATAAGGTTCACTCATGTTGTTGTGTGGTGCCGTCCGCTGAGGGTAGTGCGCTTGTACTATCCTCAGCGGGCAGTATCACTTCAACTGACCACATATCCAATTATGTGTCTTTCCTTCTTATTCATATTTACCCTTTTGGCGTTGCCTTTTATATATCTGCCAAATCTATTGTAAGACTCTTGTATCACATTAATATTTACGATGTTGCCGCTGCGACGTGCTACCACAAAGTGAGTCAAACGCTCTTCCGATGTGACGTCATGTTATGTGTGACGTAACAAACACCCCAGATTAAAGATATTCATTGGATTATCTAAATCTGGTTGCTAGCTCCAGTACTTTTGCATGGGAACCCATTGTTTGTCAACAGATTAGCAGGTATGGTGGCTTTACAGTTTGAAAAACAGAATAAAACCTTGGACTGAACAACAATTATTTAGTGTTCATTTGGCTAATTTATCAGGTCTCATTAGGCACTAGTGGGTGATTTTGTCTATAATGACAAGAAAGTTTTTAAGGAGGATAAGCTGACGATATATAGTTGGTACGATGAAGCTAGTCACATCATTAGTCCCACTACTACCCGGATAGATATCTCGGGAGGAGTCGGTGTTTGGTATGGTAGGCCTAAGCCAAACAGAGTGTAGGTCTGTCTTCTATGCTCATTTGGCAGGATATTATATGATGCCGTTGGTTTCTAAGGAAATATTTAACGGTTAAAAAACTATTGTATGACATTATTGCTAATGATTATATTTACCACTTTGACTGCCATTGTACTACAGCATTAACGGTTCAATGTCTCGCACACCATATTTGTGTTGGTGAGAATGAGGTGGCTGGTCCAACCAGACAAGTTGTTGGGGAACTTGTCCCATGTTGCAATAAAGATAGTGCAAAAGGTTTCTCCTTGTCATGTGTCTTTATTGCTTGCTGAGGGGATCAAACCTGAAGATCACTACAAATCTATTTTTATTATTATTATTATTATTATTATTATTATTATTATTATTATTATTTTCAAAATATGGTTGTCCGACACATATGTACACACACATATATATGGTTGTCCGCTGACCCCGAAGAATGGTGAAACCTGGTTGTCCACAGGAGCCCAATTATTCATTTTTGGTTAAAAGGAATTCCACTAAACTCCCAATGCTATCACTCTACTGAGATGCTAGCAGAACCTTGGTTTACAAGGGATTGACGCAGGCCGCCACTGATAAATAGCTCTCCCGTATATTCCAATGCAGGTTTTGGTTTGACTCTGGGATAGATGGACATGCTATTCAGTCAGTCCATAAACAATCAACCTTTTTAAAGTATTTCATAAGTATCCCCCATCCTCCTTGATAAAGGCCTCTTGTTGGCCGAAACGTTGGACCCCAATAAACACAAACCACAACCCACTCACTAGTCCCTGCCCTCCTTGTTTAAGGGTAATACCACCTCCCTAGATTTCATACGTAATTCGACAGACATATTTCAAATTAATATACAGATGTTGGTAGAGGAGATTGATGTAAATGCATCAACTGGGGGACAACTTGCACCCTGTGGTTACATGAGGAGGAGGAGGAGGAGGGGCTCACCTGGAAGTGTGGGTTAGGGTTAGGGTTACTACATGAGGAGGAGGAGGAGGAGGAGGAGGAGGAGGGGGAGGAGGACGAGTGGCTCACCTGGAAGTGTGGGTCAGGGTTACTACATGAGGAGGACGAGTGGCTCACCTGGAAGTGTGGGCTGCTCACACAGCGAGAAATCTGCTTGAAGAGAGGCTCCATGATACGCTGGAACTGTGACGGTTCTATGACATCTAGGATTTCCTCAATCTCTCCCAGGAACATCACCTAGAGCAGCAGCAGTACAGTTTAGCATTGCCATGAACTATAATATAGTTGAATGCTGTTTCTACAATATAATAGGCACTACTACAGCCTCAATTAGTATAATAATAAAAATAATAGTTGTCATTAGCTTTTATAATAATGACATATCCTGAATAAATTCAAAATTCAAATTCAAAAATCCTTTTATTTCTGTTGTAGTTACAATGCGGTTGCTCTACATCTAAATTTTAGGTCTACCAGAGGATATTCCCATGGTAGGGACAATACGAGGGACAAGTTGCATCAACTTGTAGATACTTACTTCTTTCTGACTGCATGTCTTAGGCCAGTACTTGAGCAGGCCCATCACAACCTGTAAACACAAGCTCAGCTTAAGGCACATCATCCACCTTTCACCATTCGCATCTAATTTTCAAATTTTATATTTCAAAATCCTTTGCCCAGTTCTGGGACAGAAAAATTTATTTTTTTCAACGGTCGTACAGGTTTAGGTGAATACTGCCACGTCTACCTACTATAATTTTCAAATTTTGTTCATTTTTAGCATAGATTTTAATTTAAGCATATGAGGCCAACTACTAATATCAAATAGGAGTTATTGACAAATGTAAAACTTATGGGTTCTGTGGGGAACAAATATAAAACTTACGGGTTCTGTGGGGGACAAATGTAAAACTTACGGGTTCTGTGAGGGACAAATGTAAAACTTACAGGTTCTGTGAGGGACAAATGTAAAACTTACGGGTTCTGTGAGGAACAAATGTAAAACTTACGGGTTCTGTGGGGGACAAATGTAAAACTTACGGGTTCTGTGAGGGACAAATGTAAAACTTACAGGTTCTGTGAGGGACAAATGTAAAACTTATGGGTTCTGTGGGGGACAAATCTAAACTTATGGGAGGGACAAATGTAAAACTCAAGGGTTCTGTGAGGGACAAATTTAAACTTCTGGGAGTGACAAATGTAAAACTCAAGGGTTCTGTGGGGGACAAATATAAAACTTAAACTTACAGGTTCTGTGAGGGTGGAATCCTTCTCTAGGAACTGCACCACACAATACGCAAGCTGCAATAGACAGTGAGACGGTGTAGTAATGTGGAGCACAGCATCAGCAAGTATTAGTTTGTTTTCCATTTTAACTTCATTTTTACAATCAGGTGTTCCTCCTCATTCTCCACAAGTGATAAGTCAGGAGATATATTGACTATTTAAAGATTCGTTATTTATAGGTCTTGATTACAGGTGGCCTGATGTCTGGTTACAGAAAATATCCCTGTAACCAGGTCTTCCAAAGAGTATTGATATACACCTACACTTTTGTACACATTCTTTGTACCTTCAACTTTACCTTGTATTTTGTATTCTGTACCTGATAATTTACTCTAGTTTACTACTCAACTTGTATCACCCAGTACTGTTCTTTCTATCAGTATGTCAAAAATTTAAGGGGTGTTCGGAAGAGCTGTGACAGTCACAGACAATATTCCTTTTCCATTCTTTTATTTAATGTGTATGACAATGATTGTATATGTGAAATGGAAATAAAATCTTATTATTATTATTATTAATGTAAATTGTAGAGGTAATAAGTAACATGTGACACATGTGTGGTTCCAGTTTATAACTGACATGTTTCTCACAGCGCTGTGGCCGAGTGTGAAGAGGCAGCGGTAGACTTACCTGGGCGTGGTACAGGCTGAGGGTCTTGGCCTTGTGGAGTGGAATAAGGACCTTGATCAAAAATTGTTTGTGTTCAGCTTTCAGGGGCAAGGCGAAGCCATTGATTATGCTGCAACATGAATATATAACTGTTACTATGGAAGCATTGATTATGCTGCAACATGTATATATAACTGTTACTATGCAAGCATTGATTATGCTGCAACATGAATATATAACTGTTACTATGCAAGCATTGATTATGCTGCAACATGAATATATAACTGTTACTATGCAAGCATTGATTATGCTGCAACATGAATATATAACTGTTACTATGCAAGCATTGATTATGCTGCAACATGTATATATAACTGTTACTATGCAAGCATTGATTATGCTGCAACATGAATATATAACTGTTACTATGCAAGCATTGATTATGCTGCAACATGAATATATAACTGTTACTATGCAAGCATTGATTATGCTGCAACATGAATATATAACTGTTACTATGCAAGCATTGATTATGCTGCAACATGTATATATAACTGTTACTATGCAAGCATTGATTATGCTGCAACATGAATATATAACTGTTACTATGCAAGCATTGATTATGCTGCAACATGTATATATAACTGTTACTATGCAAGCATTGATTATGCTGCAACATGAATATATAACTGTTACTATGCAAGCATTGATTATGCTGCAACATAAATATATAACTGTTACTATGCAAGCATTGATTATGCTGCAACATGAATATATAACTGTTACTATGCAAGCATTGATTATGCTGCAACATAAATATATAACTGTTACTATGCAAGCATTGATTATGCTGCAACATGAATATATAACTGTTACTATGCAAGCATTGATTATGCTGCAACATGAATACATAACTGTTACTATGCAAGCATTGATTATGCTGCAACATGAATGATGTTAAAGAACTTCAAAGTAAGAGCGGGCTAAAAATACTGGCAGCAAGCTCCAACTTGTGGCAATTGTGAGGGCTGTCAGAAATACTGGGGACTGAATGTTCCCCTTATTTCCCTGTTAATACTGGACTATTGTATATACATGGGTCAGATTTTCAGAAAATGTACAATTGGCAGCTGCACACATTTAGTAAATTCTGCAAAATTAGGCTGCAATTTGGTCAATACTAAGAAAATTCGAGAATATTCAGCATTGCATTGATTCTAGCCATCTATTAGATTAGGTTGAACTGTATTTTGAATTTTATTTTCGTCTGAAATTTGGGTTATTTGAGAAGATTGGCGAAGTTGAATATTAAATTTTCTGAAAGTCTTACCCACATGACTAAGCACAAGAGTTCATGTTTAACTCCACACAATAAACCTATTGACTACGCTGTATAATATTACACTGACAAGTAGAAGTGTACATTACTCAACTACTCGAAATAAAATATGTTTTAAAAAAAACAAAAAAAACAAAAAAAACAAACCATTAATGCCCAACACTGTATAGTCAAGACCACTCACCTGCCCAAAATTTCTAACAATTCTCCTACGCCATTGAACTGTTCTGTTTCATATATAAATCTGTAAATAAAAATAAAATATTTACTCAGCTGGTTCTCATGACAATGACACCTTATGACAAGATAATGTTACCATCATATAGAGGTCATGGGCCATTGCTAAGCTTTCCTGCAATGCCTTACAAACTACATTTGCTTTAGATGAATCTATCAGTGAAGTGCACTCAACTGTAAGAGTGGCCCTAAATACTACATGATTGTGATGTGTTTTAGGAAAAAAGAGATTTTGAGATATCATTATATTTGAAAAGCTGAGATCAAGCCGATTCCAATGATAGTAAACGTCTAATAATCCAGATTTTAAGTTTGATATTTTAATTTTTGAAAAAAAAGTTTCCAATATTTCTTGGGGTCAATAAACAGTAAAGTAACTAAATGTAGTCCATATGAGGACCTTTAAAACGAAAGGATATATTACATAGATTGTCCTGGAATTTGATACATCGATTGATATAGCTATAAGTGATAAACTCCAAAAATCAGAACATTCCAATAATGTGATCTTGTGAAAAACACACTTTGAAAAATATCAATTTTGCGACTTATGCCTCATTTTCCTGAAACTCTATCACATATAGGGGTAAAGCTCTGACAGCGAGCAAAGACTTACTTTAGAAAAATATTATTTATTTGTTTCCTGATGAAGGCTCGCAGGCCTAGGAATTTGCCATATATCCTATGGAGCACAGTCTTGAGGAAGTCCCGCTCCCGAGGATCCTCACTGTCAAACAATTCTAAAAGCTGAAAGAAAAATTAATGGTATAAGTGACTGACACTGGAATAAGGAAGCAATAAGAATAGTATATTATCATTACATGTTTAAGAGGATATATTACATCAGATCCGGAGAAAAACCAAGACGTGTCAATTAAGTTGCTTTAATGTGTTTATTTACAATGAAGTATTTATTACTTCTTCATTCTTTAAATCTTCATTCAGGTAACTTTTTATCACAAACTGATGGTTTGTAATTTTCAATATTCTAACAAAAACATGCATAAACTAATTTGAGATTATTATATCTTTTAGGTTGATGGGTATAGACAGTTGTCCTAACACAAATACGTATTACATTGTGTATAAAGAAGGTAATACATATTGAGACACACAGACAGACAAGGCTCACCTGAAGCACAAACCTCTGGTCTATGTATTTCTTTGCAATACTAGGCTGGAACTCAGTAGATTCCAAAAACCTTAGGAAAAGCTCGTACACAATCTGTGAGGGAAGAGAAAGACAAATATATAACCTATGTAGACTTATGGTGGGTCAGTACAGATACAGGCCTAATATAAACATTGTTAGTTTTATAACCAATTATGTTAGAAGTGGGTACAAGAACCTGATCTATCAGCTATTTTAACTAAGCCACACAGGTAGAGACAGGTTTATCTTTGTAGATACATGTTGGTAGATTCATATTTATATTCTTTATCTTCGTTGATATATACATATATCAAATGACGATGTATGTAATTTATTTTACATATGGGAACACCATATATAATATTTTTCTCATGTCCTACAAGAAAGAATTGTTACTAAATATGTTACCAGAAAAAGTATGTAATGTAAAATAATATTATCTCTTGACTCAAGATTATGAGTCTGGTAACAGAAAACTTAGTACAACACCGAACATCCCTTCAAAAGAATAGGGAGACTAGGTAAACCTGTGTCCACACAGAAACTTGTTGATAATTATAATTCCTCAAAAGTTACTAAGTGGAAATTTGCAGATTCGAAATCAGGAGATTCTGGAGATTTCGAATCAGTCATAAAACTTTTCTAGGACCCAAAATTCAACGTTCACCAAATAAAGGATGGACTATTAAAATTAGCATTGAAAATAACGCCAGGCCATAATTTCTCAAAAACTGGCACGAATATTATGGAGAACTTTTGGGATATTATAATGCAGACTATTAGCAATAGGAAACTGCACGCAAAAAGTAGTGCCCAAAATAACTTTCTAGCCACATTTTTTTATAGTAGGGATACGCCCACCAACAAGCATATCAATAAAACAAGGAACTAAAATTACAGGAGTTTTTGCTTATATGGAGTTTTCAACATCATTTTATAAAAGTTGTTTGACGCACCTGTAGGTGTGGCCATGACGCCTCCAGTGTAGGGTCGTCCTCTTCTGGGTCAAAGTCAGGATTGTCACTTGGCGGCAACGTCCTAAAAATGTTACACGCAATCTGCAAATATACAGACATCATACTTTAGACTGAGGATATAGAGAGAACATAGCAGGCCTTTCACTTTAGACTGAGGAAATAGAGAGGGCATAGGAGGCCTTTCACTTTAGACTGAGGAAATAGAGAGAGCATAGCAGGCTTTTCACTTTAGACTGAGGATATAGAGAGAGCATAGCAGGCTTTTCACTTTAGACTGAGGATATAGAGAAAGCATAGCAGGCTTTTGAAGGCTTTAGACTGAGGATATAGAGAGGGCATAGCAGGCTTTTGAAGGCTTTAGACTGAGGATATAGAGAAAGCATAGCAGGCTTTTGAAGGCTTTAGACTGAGGATATAGAGAGAGCATAGCAGGCTTTTCACTTTAGACTGAGGATATAGAGAGAGCATAGCAGGCCTTTCACTTTAGACTGAGGATATAGAGAGAGCATAGCAGGTTTTTGAAGGCTTTAGACTGAGGATATAGAGAGAGCATAGCAGGTTTTTGAAGGCTTTAGACTGAGGATATAGAGAGAGCATAGCAGGCTTTTGAAGGCTTTAGACTGAGGATATAGAGAGAGCATAGCAGGCTTTTGAAGGCTTTAGAGTGAGGATATAGAGAGAGCATAGCAGGCTTTTGAAGGCTTTAGACTGAGGATATAGAGAGAGCATAGCAGGCTTTTGAAATCAGGTTATTGCTCCCATGTACCATAGCATGCCTATATGGACTGAGAAGAGCAATTGTTTTAGCTGAAACAGCCTTAATAGTTGCTTGCCTTTGCATAACATATTGGTGTCTGCCTTTTGCCTTAAGCCAGACAATAGAGCCATTATAATCACACCATCGTATGCCAAATCTATTAAGCTAATTAAAGTTTTTGTTTCCTTTCTTCATTCACGATGGTCTTGGGGCCAACAATTTGAAGAAGCAATGCATGTATATGTGCTCCTGCATACTCACCAGTTTGACCATCTCTGGGTAGGTAGGTTCTGTCAATACGCCCCGTGTGGCCGTGATGTAGTCTACAAGCTCGTTGAGACACGCCCGCTTGACCTCCTTGCTCTTGAGATCCGCAACAGGATCCATAAAGTCGAAGACGACACAGCATTGCTGCAGCTTTTTAATGAACAGTTCCTGCTGTTCTGTCGGAGGGGTATCTGTAAGTACAAGACAAAATGTAAGCTACATGTTGTGATTTCTTCTTCTACATGAGTTGTAAACACTTCACAGCGCTCCTAGAATGCAGGAGATGCCACACAGTCAATGTATGATGACAGGAACATTGTGAGGACATGTAAAGAGACAGAAGATGTGAGCTTTGATTGAGCCTCTCCTGTAGCCTTGTCAATAATGATACATGTGATTAGACATGTAGACACTGCATGAACCTAATCAATAACAAATACATTACAGCATTGCATGAACCCCAGATGAAACACAGGGAAGGAGCGCTATGCATGACTGCCTATAGAGAATTATCACTTCAATCAATAGTAATGTTACACGCAACATCTCCTGGTTCACCTGACTGGTTGCGGCAGGTCAACACACGCTCCCTCTCCCGCAACTCCTGCACAACTCCCGCCTTAGTCTGCTCTGACCTCTTCCTGACTGACCTTGACCTGGTAGAGGGTGACCTTGGGGTCGGGGTGGAAGGGGAGGGGGTGGAGGCATGCTGGAGGAGGATCTGGAGATCTCTAACTGCTGTGACACACACCAGGGTGGACTCCAGTTTGCCTGCCCCCAAGCCCATCCTGCACTCTTAGAGGCAAGCACAGATTGTCTATTAATCCATCAGTTTCCATGTATTAATGGATAGATTGTCTATTAATCCATCAGTTCCCATGCATTAATGGATAGATTGTCTATTAATCCATCAGTTCCCATGCATTAATGGATAGATTGTCTATTAATCCATCAGTTTACCTCTATTTATCTGCCATGGCAATCCATCTTTTTATATTGTCTATCAATCCATAATCCTATTATTAGAGTATCCACAAATCTATCAATAAGAATGCATGCATCCCTTCATAACGTTACATCCATGACTACCACATCCATCTATCCTTGACTCTACGTTGATAGTAACCTTGTGTATCCACCATTACTCTACATAGTGTTGTTTATACTGTTACAAGAGTGACCATACAGTCATAATGTATAGTGTTTATACATGTACTGTTACAAGAGTGACCACACAGTCACAATGTATAGTGTTTATACATGTACTGTTACAAGAGTGACCACACAGTCACAATGTATAGTGTTTATACATGTACTGTTACAAGAGTGACCACACAGTCATAATGTATAGTGTTTATACATGTACTGTTACAAGAGTGACCACACAGTCACAATGTATAGTGTTTATACATGTACTGTTACAAGAGTGACCACACAGTGACAATGTATAGTGTTTATACATGTACTGTTACAAGAGTGACCATACAGTGACAATGTATAGTGTTTATACATGTACTGTTACAAGAGTGACCACACAGTCACAATGTATAGTGTTTATACATGTACTGTTACAAGAGTGACCACACAGTCACAATGTATAGTGTTTATACATGTACTGTTACAAGAGTGACCATACAGTGACAATGTATAGTGTTTATACATGTACTGTTACAAGAGTGACCACACAGTCACAATGTATAGTGTTTATACATGTACTGTTACAAGAGTGACCATACAGTGACAATGTATAGTGTTTGTACATGTACTGTTACAAGAGTGACCACACAGTCACAATGTATAGTGTTTATACATGTACTGTTACAAGAGTGACCATAATGCATTTGTGTGAAGGAATAGAGTGTTGGGCATGTACCAGACTAGAACCCCCGACCTGCCAGTTCCCTGTAGTAGGATTATCCAGTGGATTAACCAGGTACCTTGAGGACGGAATAGTGTGTATGAAACTGAACTAACATGATAACTGTTTTAGACAGCAATTGTGGGGAAACTAAGTGAATTTCCACAAATTCTATCAATCTTCCAGCCTCTAGTGGTGGCAAAATATCCAGTGTAAATGCACCACCATTCAGACAACTATAAACGTTACTCAGCAGCAGTAATCCTAGATGAGAAGATGAATGTACAAGACTCCAGATACAACAAGTCCTTTAGAATCAGCAAGTGTATGTGCGAGCCATGCTCGCATGTACAAACCACTGTGGCACCAAACAGCAAATTGTCCACAATTCTGGGTCCATGAGAGCGACGTACCTCACACCCTGCCAGGAATAGGGATCAGCCAACAGCAGTGACATGTACACATACAATAGAGCAGTTGCAGTCATTCCCAACCACAGCATGGTCATGTACACATACAATAGAGCAGTTGCAGTCATTCCCAACCACAGCATGGTCATGTACACATACAATAGAGCAGTTGCAGTCATTCCCAACCACAGCATGGTCATGTACACATACAATAGAGCAGTTGCAGTCATTCCCAACCGCAACATGGTTGTGTACACATACAATAGAGCAGTTGCAGTTATTCCCAACCACAGCATGGTCATGTACACCATATGACAGGTAAGTAATGGTGTTGAAACATGGCATGGCGGCAGCACATATCTAGTCATGATAGCTACATTTGTTTCAGTGATCTTGAAGAAACAAAAACCATTTGCCCACATTCACAACAGCAACATTCACAGAAGCATTCATACTGTGTGAAGTGAATCGGTAGAATGTAATACAGCGGGACCCCTACAGATATGGCGAAAACTTTAGAACTTTCACCGGTCCTCCTAAGGTTTCACCAGCCCTCCAAAGGTTTTTTCAGAGTTTCATAGACCTTGTACACTAGACAGTCAGACCAGAGACACTTTAGTTTCACCGGTCCAACATGTCTTTCATCGGTCAAGGACCACGGTCCGGCAGGTTTAGCCATGTCTGCCCCTACACCATCTTGTCTTCTAATTGTGGGGATGTTTTACAATGACATGTTTAAGGTATGAGGCAGATGGTACTATGCAACCTGTGTCTGACAATGCCACCACCCTACCTTCCCCCACCCTTCTCCCCACCCTCACTATATATGCACCTCACACAGGGAGGGTGGGGGCAAGATTAAGGCAATGTTAATTATGAACAAACAAGGAGCAGTGAGAGGCAGAGCCAGCCAGAGATTAACGTATCACATTAATATAGGCACATTTCTCTAATCTCTGCCCCCACCAAACCCACTGCTACAGGATTATAGCTGCAAGCTTAGCCAGTAATCCACATGTGTGTATAGAGAGTTACCAGGTAGGTTAGCAGCACTAGATATAACTGTAATAATGACACTAGATATGGGAAATAACTGTAATAGTGACAGTAATAACACTAGATATGGGAAATAACTGTAATAGTGACAGTAATAACACTAGATATGGGAAATAACTGTAATAGTGACAGTAATAACACTAGATATGGGAAATAACTGTAATAGTGACAGTAATAACACTAGATATGGGAAATAACTGTAATAATGACAGTAATAACACTAGATATGGGAAATAACTGTAATAGTGACAGTAATAACACTAGATATGGGAAATAACTGTAATGATGGCAGTAATAACACTAGATATGGGAAATAACTGTAATGATGGCAGTAATAACACTAGATATGGGAAATAACTGTAATAGTGACAGTAATAACACTAGATATGGGAAATAACTGTAATAGTGACAGTAATAACACTAGATATGGGAAATAACTGTAATAGTGACAGTAATAACACTAGATATGGGAAATAACTGTAATAGTGACAGTAATAACACTAGATATGGGAAATAACTGTAATAGTGACAGTAATAACACTAGATATGGGAAATAACTGTAATGATGGCAGTAATAACACTAGATATGGGAAATAACTGTAATAGTGACAGTAATAACACTAGATATGGGAAATAACTGTAATAGTGACAGTAATAACACTAGATATGGGAAATAACTGTAATAGTGACAGTAATAACACTAGATATGGGAAATACCTGTAATAGTGACAGTAATAACACTAGATATGGGAAATAACTGTAATAGTGACAGTAATAACACTAGATATGGGAAATAACTGTAATAGTGACAGTAATAACACTAGATATGGGAAATAACTGTAATAGTGACAGTAATAACACTAGATATGGGAAATAACTGTAATAGTGACAGTAATAACACTAGATATGGGAAATAACTGTAATAGTGACAGTAATAACACTAGATATGGGAAATAACTGTAATAGTGACAGTAATAACACTAGATATGGGAAATAACTGTAATAGTGACAGTAATAACACTAGATATGGGAAATAACTGTAATAGTGACAGTAATAACACTAGATATGGGAAATAACTGTAATGATGGCAGTAATAACACTAGATATGGGAAATAACTGTAATAGTGACAGTAATAACACCAGATATATAGTTGAAATATCTCCTTATAGTGGTATTAACAAATTCTTGTATTATGAACTTTCTATATGTTTAATTAACAACCTCTAATTGGGCATGTTACCTTGTTGTATAAGAAGAGATTAATGTTGATGTGTGTGCGACTAGTATTACAGGAGGTAGCCATGACAATAGACATTATACAGCAGGTATCCATGGTAACAAAGCCTACTTTTCCTGCACTACTCACACACCAGTATAACCATGGTTTTACATCCAACCAGAGCTATAAATAGCCTGGCCTAATTATCTGAGAGGGGACATGAGACTTGACCTATATAGAGAAATTGTTGACCTGGAAGAGACAGAGAGAGAGACAGATGTACTCACTAGGCTGGTAGGTGTATGAGACATGGAAAGGGACAGATGTACTCACTAGGCTGGTAGGTGTATGAGACAGGGAAAGGGGCAGATAGAGACACAGATGTACTCACTAGGCTGGTAGGTGTATGAGACAGGGAAAGGGGCAGACAGAGAGACAGATGTACTCACTAGGCTGGTAGGTGTATAAGACAGGGAAAGGGGCAGACAGAGAGACAGATGTACTCACTAGGCTGGTAGGTGTATGAGACAGGGAAAGGGACAGACAGAGAGACAGATGTACTCACTAGGCTGGTAGGTGTATAAGACAGGGAAAGGGACAGACAGAGAAACAGATGTACTCACTAGGCTGGTAGGTGTATGAGACAGGGAAAGGGGCAGACAGAGAGACAGATGTACTCACTAGGCTGGTAGGTGTATGAGACAGGGAAAGGGACAGACAGAGAGACAGATGTACTCACTAGGCTGGTAGGTGTATAAGACAGGGAAAGGGACAGACAGAGAGACAGATGTACTCACTAGGCTGGTAGGTGTATGAGACAGGGAAAGGGGCAGACAGAGAGACAGATGTACTCACTAGGCTGGTAGGTGTATGAGACAGGGAAAGGGACAGACAGAGAGACAGATGTACTCACTAGGCTGGTAGGTGTATAAGACAGGGAAAGGGACAGACAGAGAGACAGATGTACTCACTAGGCTGGTAGGTGTATGAGACAGGGAAAGGGGCAGATAGAGAGATGTACTCACTAGGCTGGTAGGTGTATGAGACAGGGAAAGGGGCAGATGTACTCACTAGGCTGGTAGGTGTATGAGACAGGGAAAGGGGCAGACAGAGAGACAGATGTACTCACTAGGCTGGTAGGTGTATAAGACAGGGAAAGGGACAGACAGAGAGACAGATGTACTCACTAGGCTGGAGTAGTAGGATGCCCACAGGAGGGGGTAGTTTGCTGACTCGGGGCCTCCTCCTGGGTTTAAGGGAGACAGGAGGAGGTGCAGCAGTAACTTTGGTAATTTGCCTCATGTTCCTCCTCCTCCTCCTCCTCCTCCACCTCCTCCTCCAGTAGCTCCTGGTCAGACTGACCAACTACACCCCAGGTAATCATACAGCTACATCTGGTGGTCAGGGGGATCACTACTAATAACCTTAGGGGGGAGGGGGGAGGGGGAAGGGGGGAGGGGGGAGGGGGGAGGGGGAAGGGGGAAGGGAGTGCCCAGTGATGGAGGAGTCAGACAGACAGAAGGGGGACAGAGAGATGTATAGGACAGAGGTGTGTATGTGTGTGTGGACGGGGGCGGGGGGGGCGGGGGGCGGGGTGGGGGAGATATAGATGTTATAAAGGACAAGTAGGGCAGAGCCTAAGGTAGGAATGGCTACCAGAAGGCAGACAGCCTTGCCACAAATAGATGTAGACCGGCCGCTGAGGGACAGAAGAGGACCAATATAGCATATGGTGAGCTCAGCAGACAGGGGTGGCAGAGTTTAGGGTTCAATAGAGACCATAATTAAGCCTTTCCATGAGTATAATTTGTGTATTGTGTAAGAGTGGATGGATGAAGCACACAAGCCCCTCATTAGCCGCGTCTGAGCCTGCACTAATCCTGCACCCACGCATCACCACTGCTCCATGTAACTAATACATACTTTAGTATTTTACCTTGGATATGTACATCACATTCAGTTCATGTAGGCTCTGTATAGTGTGATATGCTCACTACATTCAGTACATGTAGGCTCTGTATAGTGTGATATGCTCACTACATTCAGTATATGTAGGCTCTGTATAGTGTGATATGCTCACTACATTCAGTACATGTAGGCTCTGTATAGTGTGATATGCTCACTACATTCAGTACATGTAGGCTCTGTAAAGTGTGATATGCTCACTACATTCAGTACATGTAGGCTCTGTATAGTGTGATATGCTCACTACATTCAGTACATGTAGGCTCTGTATAGTGTGATATGCTCACTACATTCAGTACATGTAGGCTCTGTATAGTGTGATATGCTCACTACATTCAGTACATGTAGGCTCTGTATAGTGTGATATGCTCTGTATAGTGTGATATGCTCTGTATAGTGTGATATGCTCTGTATAGTGTGATATGCTCATCACATTTATGTACCAGGTGAAAAAGTACCAGGTGGAATAGGTAGACACTATTCTGGAGCTATATCACATTCCATATTGATATATATATGCAGTTGTAACGCCATATCTGCTGACAAATGTATGCTCAATATGGTGTAAAGTTATGTCTTTATATCTCAACATGAATGGCTGGGTCATTTTTCGAAAGAGGGGGACACTTTTCGATAGCCGAAAAGTGTCCCGATCTTCTGTCCCCTTTCTTCTTCCCCTCCTGTCCTCATCTTCTCTCTCCTCACTACCCCTCCTGTCCCCATATTCTCCTTTCTCCCGCTCCTGTTCCTATTGTCTGTCCTATAAAACTACCAGTCCTGTCAACCTGTTCATACTATGACATCATAACAAGAGAATGAAAATGAGGCTCTAGTATCGATTCCCTGATGATCCAGCTTCCCTGGTAACTATGACAACCAAAAATTGTTCTGCTCAGTGAGCGACATAAGGCAGGTGAAGCTCAAGCAGTGAATGAACAACTTGTATGTATGGGGAGGCACCAAGGGGCAGTGAATGAACAACTTGTATGTATGGGGAGGCACCAAGGGGCAGTGAATGAACAACTTGTATGTATGGGGAGGCACCAAGGGGCAGTGAATGAACAACTTGTATGTATGGGGAGGCACCAAGGGGCAGTGAATGAACAACTTGTATGTATGGGGAGGCACCAAGGGGCAGTGAATGAACAACTTGTATGTATGGGGAGGCACCAAGGGGTTGACAGTTAGCATAAGGGCAAGATAACAGTTGGTGAAAAGTTCATATGAAACATTTGGTGAGGGCCGGTGAAAGTTGTTAAGTTTTGGCCATGTCTGCAGTGACTTCACACACAGATATATGAGCTATGGTACTAGCAGGCAGGAGTTAACATGCTTTATTCAATCAATACTGACATGATGGTAGCTTGTGGGGGCATGATGAGCATGTATTTACCCCCATGCCTATCAACAGCAGCCAGCCAAATAGCATGTGAGGGGGAAGGGAGGGGGAAGGGAGGGGGAAGGGAGGGGGAAGGGAGGGGGAAGGGAGGGGGAAGGGAGGGGGAAGGGAGGGAGGGAATCAATAGCTACTGATTTACTACTGGGCAGCAGCCTGGTGGTGGCAAGAGAAACTACCAGGAAGCGGAAGTTGTGTGAAATGATGGCAACAATTATTACTGCATGGCTGAGAGACCGGAGGCACAGGGAGTGACACACACACCTACCACACACACACACCACACACATGTACGCCTTTATCTCTATTAGGATGCTTTCATTGCAAATAGTCAATTCCTAAGCCAAATGCATGATCATTGGAAAGTAGGTAATTAGATGGGGGCGGATATAGTCAGAGCTCAACTTGTAATTAGATGGGAGCGGATATAGTCAGAGCTCAACTTGTAATTAGATGGGAGCAGATATAGTCAGAGCTCAACTTGTAATTAGATGGGAGCAGATATAGTCAGAGCTCAACTTGTAATTATATGGGAGCAGATATAGTCAGAGCTCAACTTGTAAGTTCATCGCACTGCCACCTAGTGTTGATGAGCAGGCCTAAATGAGATATCTTCCCGGAACTAGCTCGGGCAGTTACTTCTGTTCGCTTGGGGCAGCAAGAGCTCTTTTTGGAGCTCCGTCTTACTTACATTAATTCTTCTATTTTGGATTAACATTTACATTCAGGGAAGTATTATTTTGTGGCACATCCTGCAGAGTTCAGTCAGAGCGGGTTTTAGCCTTTGAGCTGTGCCTAAGTGAGTTTTTCTTAAAACTACTCCAAGAGCGTTGCTTTGCAACGAGTTAATGGTTCCCTCACCACACATTTCTTCGTTCCACTCCCTGTCTGACTTTTAGTGTGAATGGTTCTGCTGTTTAGCATCCATAGAACAAGATGGCCAATCAAAACAAAGACAACTCTAAGAATACTAGAGAGTCGGCCAAAGACAAGAGGGAAAGAGAAAGAACCAAGCGAGAAGCTAAGGAACTGGAAGCCTTGAAGAAGGCAGATATAGTCAGAGCTCAACTTGTAATTAGATGGGAGCAGATATAGTCAGAGCTCAACTTGTTATTAGATGGGAGCAGATATAGTCAGAGCTCAACTTGTAATTAGTTGGGAGCAGATATAGTCAGAGCTCAACTTGTAATTAGATGGGAGCAGATATAGTCAGAGCTCAACTTGTAATTATATGGGAGCAGATATAGTCAGAGCTCAACTTGTAATTAGATGGGAGCAGATATAGTCAGAGCTCAACTTGTAATTATATGGGAGCAGATATAGTCAGAGCTCAACTTGTTATTAGATGGGAGCAGATATAGTCAGAGCTCAACTTGTAATTAGATGGGAGCAGATATAGTCAGAGCTCAACTTGTAATTAGATGGGAGCAGATATAGTCAGAGCTCAACTTGTAATTAGATGGGAGCAGATATAGTCAGAGCTCAACTTGTAATTATATGGGAGCAGTTATAGTCAGAGCTCAACTTGTAATTAGATGGGAGCAGTTATAGTCAGAGCTCAACTTGTAATTACTCGTTTAGAGATGATTCAATGACCTACAATTCCGGGCGGCGGTATTTAGGTCTTCTAGCAGTCATAAAGAAGTGCAATATTTGAGATATGGCCGGTCTTTTTCCTGGAACATTACCTGCCACAGCTTGTTCTACCTCCAAGAATCATCTCCTTTTCCCCCTCAGGCTCATATGAACTGTAGGCTACACTTTATACCACACTTTGAACAGCTCAGTATAGAAATTGGATACCTTGATATCTATCCTAGACCTCGACTTGAACAAATATTTCATGTTCTTGTCCCCGTATTCCTTCATATAAGCTGTGCATTTGTGCTTCTCTTCCTGAATTAGTCTCTGAATCCATTTAATCTGAAGGTCTCTAATGCCATGTAATACCCCCCCCCCCCCCCCCCCCACCCCGCACACACACCTTCTGTGGGTCTACATAAGAAACTTCTTGTGAGGTACATATACACAGGTACTGTGTGCATGTAACAGTGTGAGGTACATATACACAGGTACTGTGTGCATGTAACAGTGTGTATTGTTACATATACACAGGTACTGTGTGCATGTAACAGTGTATAAGGTACATATACACAGGTACTGTGTGCATATAACAGTGTGTATTGTTACATATACACAGGTACTGTGTGCATGTAACAGTGTATAAGGTACATATACACAGGTACTGTGTGTATGTAACAGTGTGTATTGTTACATACACACAGGTACTGTGTGTATGTAACAGTGTGTATTGTTACATACACACAGGTACTGTGTGTATGTAACAATACATTGCATGGGGTTAAACTTCAATATAAATACAATACATATATTTATGCCAGTTTTGCCATACACCCTCCCTCCCCCAACCACTGCTCACACATACACCTTTTCCTCCCCCACTGCCGCTCCATATAAATCAATAAGAGAGAATATAAAACAGGGCTCTCCAAAGCCTATATAGCCTTATACAGGGTTTACACGTCTACCCTACCTTAGAGGGGAGAATAGTATATGGAGAGTTAGTATATACTACTGCCTTGTCTCACTATGTCTCACACTCCAACCCATGGTCACTCAGAGGACTACTACTGCCTTGTCTCTCACTCCAACCCATGGTCACTCAGAGGGCTACTACCGCCTTGTCTCACTATGTCTCTCACTCCAACCCATGGTCACTCAGAGGGCTACTACTGCCTTGTCTCTCACTCCAACCCATGGTCACTCAGAGGGCTACTACTGCCTTGTCTCACTATGTCTCACACTCCAACCCATGGTCACTCAGAGGGCTACTACTGCCTTGTCTCTCACTCCAACCCATGGTCACTCAGAGGGCTACTACTGCCTTGTCATATATATGTATTTTATCATCTGACCAAGAAGAAAGGAGCTATGTTAGATGTAACAGACACCTTGTATGGTCAGCCCCCTAAAACATCTAGGGGGGGTCTGTCCCCCAGGAAAATTTTGAGGAAAATGAAGCTGTTTTAGTGCGTTCTACTGATTTTAAAGGTCATCACTCAATCCCTTAAACATTAAAAATTAAACTCATAGTGACAGTTTACATGACTAAACTTTATTTTCCTAGTCCCCCTAACAATATTTCTGAGATATCATTTTTCTAATAGCATAGGGTCATTAAACAATTAAATAATTTGAAATAGAAGAAAAGATAGCATGGTTTTTACCATTTCATTTTCATGCAGGGCTCGAATAAAACCTACCAACTTCACTTGCCCAATGGGCAAGTGGCAGCCAAGTTTTACTTGCCCAACATCCTTTTTCACTTGCCCAAATTTATTTGCAGAATTATAAACGAAATCACACTGAGCTGTATGTATCTTGTTTCATTGTAAGTTTGGTTTGGTTTGGTTAGTTTCACCTCCGCTAATAGTAATTAAAAGTTAGCAGATATACTGTGGTTTTATCAGACATCACAACAGGGGTTTGAAATCAGGGCCGTAGAGATTTCCACTTGCCCACTCGGGCAAGTAACATTAAATTTTACTTGCCCAGAGCCATTTTTTACTTGCCCGGAGCCTACTTGCCCCGGTAAACATTTTTTCAAGTCATGCATTAAAATGTTAAAGAGATATTGGCCTTACTACTACATAACTACAGTAAGTACACATTTGCCAATCGCCATGAGTGCAGCATTGAAAGTCAATATTAACTCTTTCAAGGCCAGCTTCCCCAGGAAATTTTGGGTTAATTTTTAATTATTCCTATGCCTTTATCTTAATCAAAACAACAATTTGACACTGATTTTAGCTATATATCATCTAAAAGCATTTTGGCTGGAGGTTCCAATTTTGAAACGGTGATGTATGAATTGTTGGTTACCATGGCAACACACTGTGTTTTATCAAATTTAGTTTAATTTTTTGTTTTCAAACAAATGTGAAGATTAATATTTGATAAATCATCTAAATAGGTATTGATCAAGATTGGTATTGTCATTTGGAACATTTTGATACCAAACACCGGTGTTCCATACATGTTACCTTGGAAACGCCATATGATCCTGGCTAGCTCTGAGCACCTCTATTGGATTTATTTAGATACCAATATGCAGAAATATGGGAACAGATACCCCTGTATTGAATACTAGACTTTGAATATTTAAATTTGATCCTTACTTTTTTCTTATGTCTAAATGATTCAACGGTTAAATTAGATGCGTCTTACACAATTTCATGAGGTTGTTACCATAGTAACCAAATGGAAAAGCATAACTAGTGAAATTAGTGAAATTGAAGTTATTTTAGATTTTTGGTTGCCATGGTAACAATTTTGGCCAAATTTCAAAACAATTTATATTTCTGAGTTCTCCTTATTTTCAGCTTTTACCTGATACCACACATGACTATATCAGATCATTTTTAAAAAATCACTTTTTTGCTAGGATCCTCAATTAATGTTATATACCCTAACCTGTTGCCATGGTTACCCCTCTAGGATACAGGGAAAAAAATTATTCATACTACTAATTTCGGTCTGTTGGGCGAGAATTGAAAGTATAATCATATGAGGGTGAATGTTTCAGCAGAAAATCTTATGATTCATTTCAGTCCAAAAATGATATAATTGATTAAAAATTGGTTACCATGGAAACAATTATTCGAGTAAAACCGAATTTTTTATTGAAAAATATTAAGGTATCCAAGTACTTGAAATCTAGTGGTTTCGTAAGGAAGAATTAGTCAGATTTCCTAAATACAAAGAGGAAAACTAACAAAAATGAGCCCTAAATTGTTACCTTGTTTCCATGGTTACCATTCTATTCCTTATCTATACTAGAATATTAATTGTCATGTTGTATGCTTTTAGATGATACCACATACACTATGTTGTGTTATAACACAAAATTTCCATAGATGTCTAAAATGTGCCATAGTTGCCCAAATGGGCAAGAATTGGTCACATGGTCCCAGCAACAATAGGGAATGTGCACGGCAACGAAACACTCACTAGGTGGCGGGTGCAATGTCGGTGTCCCGCTCTAACATTGCCCAATACACAAACAGGTTTTCACCGCCCTGACCGTGACCCCCTGCCGCCTCCCGTCGAGGGTAAGCGTAAGGTAGGCTATATTATTGTTGGTATAGAGCTAGAATGGCTGGCCATATTGCGGCCATATCATAGCTGGAAAAAGCAATTATTGAGTCTGGAATTGTCTCCACCACCCCCACATCAAAATGTTATTTAGATACTCTAAAATCGGTACTAATTTGAATAATTCCATATGTCCCCTAAATTCCTCCATCTATTGATTGAAACGACTGTCAAAGCGTCCGACAGTCAAAGTGTCCTGTGCCTAATCAAAGCTTCCTGTGACTATAGTCAAAGCGTCCTGCCGTATACTACAGGGTATAGGGAATACCTTTTCGGGAACTGGGATTGGGGCCTATTTTAGGTCGGGATTCGGGATTTAAAAGGTCTACGGGATTCGGGAAAGGGGTTCAGATCCAGATTTAATTTTTTCAGGTAGGGATTGCAAATAGAAAAACGGGATTGCAAATTGAAAACCTACGGGATTCGGGAAATGGGGCTTATAAAAAATGGGAAACGGGATTCAAGAGGGGGTCTTCTCTGCCCTGATACTATAGTCAAACAATACTAAATGACGTAGTTTATATGGTACTATATCATTTAATTGTGTAAGGCATATGAATATAGGCGAGAGATGGCCAAACATAATTACTGAATGCTATTACACTAGAGTCCCGCCCACCATCAAGGGTAGGCCTACAGGGGTACCCCTATACCGACTCCCCTCAAGGGGAGATGGCAGGGGTACCCCTACTGCCAGGTAGAGGGTGGGGGGGGGAGTGGAACATTACCTTCCACAGAAAAACATTTCACCCTACAAGTATTTTTTTCTTGAATATATAAGTAAGTACTCTTTTGCACTAAATTATGTCAGAATCGCATGGGAATCGCCTTAGTGGACAAGGCTCTTTAGACACTATGACCAATGGTACAGTAGGCTTTGACCAGGCCGCTTTGACACCAGGACGCTTCTGTCAGGAATAAATCAATGTTGAAAAATGAAAATGTCATTATGAATGCAATACCATTTAATGTTGGTGGTACTTTGACTAATCGCACACCTAGACTCTCACACCATAGGTGAGAAAACTAATAATATTATGGATCAGGCCGCCAAAAATGTACAATTGTCTTAATAGATGGGTCAAAGTAGCAATCGTCCTCCTTGTTGTGTTGATTAGCTTTTGTCTTGTACAGGTGTTAATTTCACACTCTAGCTGTTCCAACTTAACCCCTTCAGGCCCGTAGGCAACAATTGTATCATAGGCCTACTGAGATTCTGGGAGAGTAAAAGTTGAATAGAAAGGTGATACATGGAAATCCACTTAAATGCTTCAAGACCATTGTTAACATATAGTGCTATATAGCGCCTCCCGCTGGACGGGACACCGAGATTCAACCCACCACCTATTGCCATAAATACACAACTGTCCAATGCACACGCTCTATTGTTGCCCACGGGCCCCAAGGGGTTAATATACTCAATTACAAATTTGGGGTTATAATACTGTAAACGTATTTATTTTCGCGCGGATAAATTTTCGCGCACTAAGTACTTTGAAACCTTTTCGCGCAGATTTAAATTCACGCAGCAAGGAAGCCTCATGCCTTGTCTATATAATAATTATAGGTTCGCGCAGGATTTAAATTCGCGCACATAGGGGTGTGCGGGAAAATCGCGAAAATAAATACTGCGCGAACATTAATACGTTTACAGTAGTTTAGTTACAACTGCATTGATGAAATTAAGATTCGGAACAACACACTTTTTAATGTCAACAGAGTGCCTATTAGACTATAAAGAAAAAATTCTGTCAGTTTATCCTTAATGTTGGGGCGAATTACTCCCACCGCTATAAGTCTTACCACTCAATTTTAATGATGTGAAATCAGCTGTGGAATCTCCTGAAATGAAATGACTATCCTTGAGATAAACACTCTAAAGCTATCATATGTCCTGGACAAACAATTTAAATGAAGAACAAGTGACAATCTTCTGACGAAAGATAATGTTAGCTCGTCAAATATAATTATGAGTATGACCATTTAAAATTACATGTCCGGAACAAGTGACAATTATAATAATTTGGAATATTTTTTACAGAAAATCTCTGGTCAGAAACAAGTTAAAAATGAAAAATGGCAGTTCTGTATATTCTCAAGACATTACAACACTTGGACTAGGTCTAGAATCATGAAATCAATGGAAAATACTGAAATAATAATTTCATGATAATGCTTGAACTAGTTCCTGAATAATAATATTTCCTTGCTGACCAAACAGCTTTTCAAAACTTATTTCCCTCTTTGAGCTATATAAATGTGACAACATTAAATAAAGATTGGCAAAGTTGAATTGTACATTTTCTGAAAATCTTACCCACATACCTTAAGGCCGCATATTTATAGGTATATTTATACATGTGTACATGACTCTGGTCTGATGATTGGCACTTAAATTCAACTGTGATCATTAGCATATAGTGCGCCCTCATTTCCAATATATGACGTATGCTAACCAGAGAGGAATCTCTGTGAAATATCTAGCTGAGAGACGATCCAATGGACGTCCATTCTGTGCGCACCGATTGAATAATGCACCGCTTCTTTTGTTATTTACATGCTTTTAATGAATTCGGAATTCTTAGATATTCAGGGACATGTTTGCGTTTATCATATACTTGGTGTATGTGGCAAAAGGAAAAATTGCGCAATTTGCACATGCATAGCTGATAGTGCATTTTTAAGGGTTCTCTGCATTTTGCAGTGTAGCAGCGACAGGAGACAGCATAGCAGGCCGCTACGTTCAAAAAGGCAGGCGAGGACCCAGTGTCATGAGTAGGGGGCATAATTCAACCAATCAGACAAAGGGGCCTCATACATCATCAATAAGGGAAATCACCGGTAGTGGCGCTCTTCCTCACCAACATGTCTGCCAACTGGTAAAAGTGAATGTGACTTTTCTTATGTTTATGTTGGTAAATAATGCTGCACAAGTAATCCCAGAACTAGGTTTCTGCTTTCTACAAAAAAATAAATTTAGTTTCCCAGGGGCCCGTTGCTCCATCTCTCGCTAACTATTTTCCCATACACTTTCAATGGGGAAATAGTTAGCAAGAAACGGAGCAACGGCTCCCCATGTGGTGTTTGGGCTTTAATCTGTCCACTATTCTCTCACTCTAACCCATGGTTACTAATAGGCCTACAGATATATATATTGCCCCTTTCATCTAACAGTATAAACCATTTCATACAAAAATACCCGAAGAGAAAGAGATAAGTATAAGAAGGGATATCTTTAGCCAAGCACATGCATAGCATAGCTACTAACTTCAAGTGTTTTATATTAGATAAGCCCACAAGGAGAAGTGAGATAGGATGCAACAATACACATTATATAGAACTGACCCACAAGATAGGATATGGTGGAAGGATATGAGCAGAAGTAGGTCAGCATGACCTATATATCATATCCTACATGTTCACAAACACTGCGTGTGTTACTAGTGCGGCAGTTAATAATTGATTGGTGACTTCTTCATGGGTCTTTGCTGGGGGTACAAGTGTTTCCCTCCTCTACATGGGTAATATTACACCTGAGGGAGGGTGGGGGTGAGCTAAGGGTGGGTGAGGGTGAGCTGAGGGTGGGTGGGGGTGAGCTGAGGGTTGTGAGGGTGAGCTGAGGGTGGGTCGGGGTGAGCTGAGGGTGGGTGGGGGTGAGCTGAGGGTGGGTGGGGGTGAGCTGAGGGAGGGTGGGGGTGGGGTGAGCTGAGGGTGGGTGGGATGAGCTGAGGGTGGGTGAGGGTGAGCTGAGGGTGGGTGGGGGTGAGCTGAGGGTGGGTCGGGGTGAGCTGAGGGTGGGTGGGGGTGAGCTGAGGGTGGGTGGGGGTGAGCTGAGGGTGGGTGGGGGTGAGCTGAGGGTGGGTGGGGGTGAGCTGAGGGTGGGTGGGGGTGAGCTAAGGGTGGGTGGGGGTGAGCTGAGGGTGGGTGGGGTGAGCTGAGGGTGGGTGGGGGTGAGCTGAGGGTGGGTGAGGGTGAGCTGAGGGTGGGTGGGGGTGAGCTGAGGGTGGGTCGGGGTGAGCTGAGGGTGGGTGGGGGTGAGCTGAGGGAGGGTGGGGGTGAGCTGAGGGTGGGTGGGGTGAGCTGAGGGTGGGTGGGGTGAGCTGAGGGTGGGTGGGGGTGAGCTGAGGGTGGGTGGGGGTGAGCTGAGGGTGGGTGGGGGTGAGCTGAGGGTTGTGGGGGTGAGCTGAGGGTGGGTGGGGGTGAGCTGAGGGTGGGTGGGGTGAGCTGAGGGTTGTGGGGGTGAGCTGAGGGTGGGTGGGGTGAGCTGAGGGTTGTGGGGGGAGGCAATTAGATAAAATATTGAGCCTCTGTTACATGTTGCAGTGTATCTATAACAACCCCAGTTATAATCTAGTCAATGGTTGGATGCACTTTACTTCCACTAATTATATGTGTATCCCCCAAACTATACAAGTTTTCTATCCACTAATTATATGTGTATCCTGACAATATTACACCCCAAACTATACAAGTTTTCTATCCACTAATTATATGTGTATCCTGACAATATTACACCCCAAACTATACAAGTTTTCTATCCACTAATTATATGTGTATCCTGACAATATTACACCCCAAACAATACATGTTTTCTATCCACTAATTATATGTGTATCCTGACAATATTACACCCCAAACTATACAAGTTTTCTATCCACTAATTATATGTGTATCCTGACAATATTACACCCCAAACTATACAAGTTTTCTATCCACTAATTATATGTGTATCCTGACAATATTACACCCCAAACTATACAAGTTTTCTATCCACTAATTATATGTGTATCCTGACAATATTACACCCCAAACTATACAAGTTTTCTATCCACTAATTATATGTGTATCCTGACAATATTACACCCAAACTATACAAGTTTTCTATCCACTAATTATATGTGTATCCTGACAATATTACACCCCAAACTATACAAGTTTTCTATCCACTAATTATATGTGTATCCTGAAACCCCAAACTATACACGTTTTCTAATACAAGACAACTTCCTTAATCATGACTAGAACTATTGATATCAAGTCCCAAAATAGACATACACACATACATACACACACATATACATATACCTCAGGTCGTCAGGACACGGGGGAGAGAGAAAGAGAAAGAGGCAGCAGGGAGAATAAGGGAGACATGGAGAAAGAGAGGGGGCAGGGAGAGAGGAGAAAGAGGCTGGGAGGAAGGGAGAGGAGAAAGAGGCTGGGAGGAAGGGAGAGGAGAAAGAGGCTGGGAGGAAGGGAGAGGAGAAAGAGGCTGGGAGGAAGGGAGAGGAGAAAGAGGCTGGGAGGAAGGGAGAGGAGAAAGAGGCTGGGAGGAAGGGAGAGGAGAAAGAGGCTGGGAGGAAGGGAGAGGAGAAAGAGGCTGGGAGGAAGGGAGAGGAGAAAGAGGCAGGGTGGAAGGGAGAGGAAGGGAGAGGCAGGGTGGAAGGGAGAGGAAGGGAGAGGCTGGGTGGAAGGGAGAGGAGAAAGAGGCAGGGAGGAAGGGAGAGGAGGAAGAGGCATGGTGGAAGGGAGAGGAAGGGAGAGGCTGGGTGGAAGGGAGAGGAGAAAGAGGCTGGGAGGAAGGGAGAGGAAGGGAGAGGAGAAAGAGAGACAGCAGGGAGAGAGGTAGACACAAGGCTTCACCTCCACTACTGATAAGTGACCACAAGTGGGGAGAAGATGATAAGACGAGATAAGCACTAAATAACAACCACAAAATGAGACCCAATCAACTTGTACATAGACACGGGGATTAGTGCAGCTAGAGCCATCAAGCAGCTCCCAGACACGCTGTACGGGTGTGTGAAGGTGTGTTGCTATATCTGTGTGTATGGTCTGTAAACATATGTATGCATGTGTGAGGTCTGTATGTATGTATGTATGTATGCATGTATGTATGTATGTGTATGTATGTGTGTGTGTGTGTATACGTATGTATGTATGTATGTATGTATGTATGTATGTATGTATGTATGTATGTATGTAAAGTATGTACTGTGCATGGATGACTTTTAATATAGGTTTGCACATTTAACAGGTTCTAACTCATTATTTCTTTGATGATGTTTGTAATTTTAAATAGTTTATCCTGCGAAAAACATTATGCTGCATGGACATTACTCTCAGTGATAAAATACCGGATCCCAATTAAAAGCCTGCCCCGAAAAACTGACAGGTCTTTTAAACTTACGAAAAATTTAAGTGCCGGCCAAAAAAACAGCTAGATCTTATGGTTATGATTGCCTGAGTAACACATGAATTAATGGTCATTAATTTCACTGCTAAAGACATGAAATAAGCGCATATGATTGTGATAATTTACACATCTACTAAAAGTTCCATCTTGAATTTTGATTTGCATGAAATTATGTGTGTTGTATGTCAGTGTAAACACTATAAACAACATACTATGTTCAGCATGGAATAGTTAACAGTGATGTAAATAGCCATGTGAATTACGTATTTTCATAAAACAATACTTCAACTTTCCCATCATGCATTTGTTTACACAAGGTATGATACTGTTGAAAACATTCTTGCAATTTTTCGATGAAAATATTGCTAAATATTTGTATGTCAGTTTTGAACCTAGCATGCACTGTAATTGACCGATCGCGGGCCACGCCCCCCCTCCCCCCTCCCCCCCATGACGCATCATCCAATTAAATTTCAGCGAATGACGCCATGTTGTCTCCATGTGGTGTCACTAAGGGAGCGCCTACATTTGGCCTGACATGACGCCATTGTCAGGCCATGTCACATTGCGCGTTACATCTTTCTTTCACAGTTTTGGGAATAAAACAAAAATGGATACTCCTAATGGCCCAAAACTTTCTACACAAATAGTGCAGGTAATATTCTACACATATATAGAGAAAAAAATGTATGTCATTGCGTTAAAAAAAAATAACCGTGGCTGTCTGAAATACTTTAAAGCAGCAGATTTTGGGGTCGAAAGAAACATCCTTCCGCGGTGATTGCATGGATTTTTTATTCAGTTCTGTTAATATATTACACAATATTTCTACCAAAAGGAATATCGTCAGACTTTAATATGTTCATAAACTATAATTTGGCAAAGTCAACATGAGTCATTTACGCAGATTATACAGATATTATTGTGTTGGTGCCCATCGGTGAATGTCACACAAAACGTGAGTGACGTGACACATTTAGCGCTCCCGATGTTGGGCCTTTTGATCCCTGGATACCGTTGTTAGGGGGCATGGCCTACGTAGCGCCACGGCGATCTGTCAATAGGCATGTGCAGTGAGACATGCAAGTCCCCGATTCTCCTGGGTTTCCCCTGTGTACTCTGGGGTATGAGATACACACATCCTCCCAGGGTTTCCCCCTTGTACTCTGGGGTATGAGATACACACATCCTCCCAGGGTTTCCCCCTTGTACTCTGGGGTATGAGATACACACATCCTCCCAGGGTTTCCCTACACATCCTCCTGTACTTCAGCATGAATGACATGTGAGCAGCGATCTGACGGACAACTTCTCATTCCCATGTAATAACATCCTAGTCACACCAAGATTAAGACGTCTGTGATGTAACTAATCTTGGCTAGTAATACTAAGCATGATTAGTTCAACTTATAATACAACCAGTAAACCACAAACATCTAACCTGAAAACAGTTGTATTGCAGTCACTACCGACAAGTCATATTTGTAACCACTAAACCTAAACCCCTCCCCCACCAACCCCCCCCCCCCTCCCCACCTGCCCTATTCAGGTTTCTGGGGATGAGAGCTCTGCAACAATATAGATCTATATCACACACAGTTTCCTGTCTCCATTACAACAACTGTCTGGAGGCAGAGCAAGCAGACAATAATACGTTCCACATTAGTTGATGAATCTTAGCAAATGACTGACGCTCATCTGAAGACAACTCCTGGCAGAACAATACTCCTCTAGCCAACAAGGGTACATTCTACATTATCCTAATTTATTTATTTTCTTGGACATTGTAGAAACATTGTAGAAAATGTCCAGCTCCATGTATCTGTTTAATGGAATAAAAATATATAAAACTAACATTTCCTTCAGTCATATCCCCAACACAACTAACATTTCCTTCAGTCATATCTCCAACACAGCTAACATTTCCTTCAGTCGTATCTCCAACACAGCTAACATTTCCTTCAGTCATACCTCCAACACAACTAACATTTCCTTCAGTCATATCTCCAACACAACTAACATTTCCTTCAGTCATATCTCCAACACAGCTAACATTTCCTTCAGTCATATCCCCAACACAGCTAACATTTCCTTCAGTCATACCTCCAACACAACTAACATTTCCTTCAGTCATACCTCCAACACAACTAACATTTCCTTCAGTCATACCTCCAACACAACTAACATTTCCTTCAGTCATACCTCCAACACAACTAACATTTCCTTCAGTCATATCTCCAACACAACTAACATTTCCTTCACTTATATCTCCAACACAACTAACATTTCCTTCAGTCATATCTCCAACACAACTAACATTTCCTTCAGTCATACCTCCAACACAACTAACATTTCCTTCAGTCATATCTCCAACACAGCTAACATTTCCTTCACTTATATCTCCAACACAGCTAACATTTCCTTCAGTCATACCTCCAACACAACTAACATTTCCTTCAGTCATACCTCCAACACAACTAACATTTCCTTCAGTCATATCTCCAACACAGCTAACATTTCCTTCAGTCATATCTCCAACACAACTAACATTTCCTTCAGTCATATCTCCAACACAGCTAACATTTCCTTCAGTCATATCTCCAACACAGCTAACATTTCCTTCAGTCATACCTCCAACACAACTAACATTTCCTTCAGTCATACCTCCAACACAACTAACATTTCCTTCAGTCATATCTCCAACACAACTAACATTTCCTTCACTTATATCTCCAACACAACTAACATTTCCTTCAGTCATATCTCCAACACAGCTAACATTTCCTTCAGTCACATCTCCAACACAACTAACATTTCCTTCAGTCATATCTCCAACACAACTAACATTTCCTTCACTTATATCTCCAACACAACTAACATTTCCTTCAGTCATATCTCCAACACAACTAACATTTCCTTCAGTCATATCTCCAACACAGCTAACATTTCCTTTAGTCATACCTCCAACACAACTAACATTTCCTTCAGTCATATCTCCAACACAACTAACATTTCCTTCAGTCATATCTCCAAATGTGGAAATGTGGTCCCACAATATAGGAAATACAGGTCCAATGGACTGATCCAATTGTTGTCTTGGCAGAGGTGGTGTACAAAGTGTGGAATATATTGGTGGGAGCCGGGGATTGTATGTCCTGCTAGTGGTGGATAGGTACAGGACACAGTGCACCACACGTCCCCTGCCAACAACTAATTCATTGTGTTTAAGGCACATTCCAGCACATGTATATTTATAAGTAATTTCATTGCCAGTTTTTAAGATACAAATGTGGAAATTGGACAGACGCTTCTGAGATTGACAGCTCTCCCTGACCGCTCATTAATGATATAACTTTAGTTTAGTAACTTATAACTTCATCCAACTTTACACCACTAAATACACCACTAAGTGGTTATTATTAATTTCCTTAAACTCCTAGGGAATACACAAGACACAAGGCGGCCGTATATCTCACCTATTTGTTGAGTTATTAAATCTCTCTTCCATCAACATTGATATCAAATTGTTGGGGAAACTAAAGGAATAAAGTGATGAATGCTATTAACGGCTGCAGGACAGACAACTCCTTCCCGTGCAGCCAACTCTGAGGCTGACTTAGAGAATGTCAAGGCACTTTTAAACTAATCTCCCTATTTTGGGTGGGGGAGGGGGAGGGGGAGGGGGGAGGGGGTAGGGGGAGAGGAGAGGGGGAGAGGGAAGAGGCTAGGGGGAGGGAAGAGGCCAGGGGGAGGGGGGATCTTATCAGACAAGTCAGTTGCAGAACCTTGAGCATCTAAAATCCACGGCTGATTCAAAGCCTTCAGGCCCTTGTAGTAAGGGTTTGGGGTTGACTTGTATGGTGGAGCAGTAGATCACTCATTCTAAACATGCTACACAAAATACATTAGAGAAAAACAACCGAGTATCAGTTCCAAGGCCCTCACACATTATCACTCAACTTATTATAACATGAGAGTGTAAATAAGAGGGAAAGTTTATTATTTATAAATGTGAAAATTATATAAAAAAAGAATTTTTGCAGCGAGCCACTTCCAGTCATTGAGGGAAGTGGTAATACTTTAGTGAACTAGAGAAGACTCGAAAACCTCCCATCTTAGCAGGAGAAATGTCTTCTCATGGAAAATCAAAAATTGATTAATAAACATCTTAGCAGGAGAAATGTCTTCTCATGGAAAATCAAAAATTGATTAATAAAGCTATGTCAAGGCCCTGCTGACCGTGCTGCTGGCACCAGAGCTTACCCTCTTCTCCTCCATCACACCATTATGTGTAACGATCGGCAATAAAACATATATTATTAATTATATGTAACGACACCCACAGTATATTAATGGGGTGAGAGACGGTACATACACCTGATGGGGTGAGAGTGTAGGTAACTAGTCACTTTATACCTCTATATATTGTAAGTTGTAACTTAAAAGTCTAGTCTAAGGACCCTCTGGAAGAGCTGTGGCTGCCAAAGAAGAGGACAGACCCATTTCTGATGTAAATTATCATATATTTTTATCATGTACTGTTTTCGGAAATAAACAATATACATACATACAATCTAGAGAGGGTTGTTTACACATAGGAGCAGATGCATAATATATTAATATAGACTATATTAATATGTGTGTCATGTGCAGACACTGCATTCCAACTGACTGGATTAAAACTGAAGGCTGTGATACATATTAAGAGTTTCTAATCAGGGATAAAAGTGGGACATGGTAAAATACTGAAACATTTCTGGCAAGGATAAAAGCAACCACGCGAAATGTCTTGGAACATTTTTTTTTTAAATAAAACACTCTTTAAATGGTGCAATCAGGTAATTTTTAGATGAATAAACATTACGTTTAGTCCCTGTCATTTCAGGACGTTTTACCTATGTTACTTATCGTAAAAATGATGGAATTTGGAGGAAATTAGACAATGTTCATGAGTTTTCAAAAATACTGATTTCAGTAAAAGTACTGGAGACTTTCAACCCTGTTATAATACTATTCTCATTGCAAGCCTAGTAGTAGGTAGAACTGGGTGATATCTCCACACAATATTACTGACTTGTCACTTCAACCCTAGGCTACAGTTCTAGGTGTGACAGGGAACTGGGTGATATCTCCACACAATATTACTGACTTCTCACTTCAACCCTAGGCTACAGTTCTAGGTGTGACAGGGAACTGGGTGATATCTCCACACAATATTACTGACTTCTCACTTCAACCCTAGGCTACAGTTCTAGGTGTGACAGGGAACTGGGTGATATCTCCACACAATATTACTGACTTGTCACTTCAACCCTAGGCTACAGTTCTAGGTGTGACAGGGAACTGGGTGATATCTCCACACAATATTACTGACTTCTCACTTCAACCCTAGGCTACAGTTCTAGGTGTGACAGGGAACTGGGTGATATCTCCACACAATATTACTGACTTGTCACTTCAACCCTAGGCTACAGTTCTAGGTGTGACAGGGAACTGGGTGATATCTCCACACAATATTACTGACTTGTCACTTCAACCCTAGGCTACAGTTCTAGGTGTGACAGGGAACTGGGTGATATCTCCACACAATATTACTGACTTCTCACTTCAACCCTAGGCTACAGTTCTAGGTGTGACAGGGAACTGGGTGATATCTCCACACAATATTACTGACTTGTCACTTCAACCCTAGGCTACAGTTCTAGGTGTGACAGGGAACTGGGTGATATCTCCACACAATATTACTGACTTCTCACTGTTAATATAGTCTTGTTGGTTCTAGGTGTGACAGGGAACTGGGTAATATCTCCAAAACTAAATCATATACATGCGCTAGATACATGGACATTTGCTTGATTCTAAATTAAATAGTTTCAAACCTTCTAGTGATCATTCTAGGTATCGATATCTTTACAAAATCTAGAACCGCCATAAATATAGAGACATACGATCCACAATACACATACACAATACACATAGAACGAGACCAGATTTGATGTCAAGCCTTTCATTGACAAACACTTGGCGCTATTATAAATATTTCACTTTGATAAGTCACTGCCAGACCAGTTTTATCGTGGTAAGGAAAGATAATGGGCGTTCTACGCGTCACAGGTATGTGGGGGAGGTGGGTCTTGATATTCCTTCCAAGAAGGACTGAACATGAGAGATAGAGCTTGCAAGATAAGACAATAATGACAAGGCCGCTCACGCCATACATAAAACTATCGATAAGTCCACATAGTGTGAGCGACTGGTGCAGTGGTGGAAGACCAAGGTAATGAAAACTTTATAAACAAATGTAATTAATAATAATGTGCACATGGCAACCCACACATGCTATGTACTACTATGACATTACCTTCTATGTTACTATACACCATACATGACTACAAACATACCTTTATGAATTATGTAACACTTCACTTAAACCTTATAATACAACCTGCACTACGAGCACTAGGCCCACATTCTATTATGTATAAAACGACAGGTAATAACACGATTCTTTCTCATTTACTTCGGATCGTGTCACGATCTAGACTAAAGTCACGAACCCTAAACTTGCCAGTCTCTAAATATCCCCCTTTAACTCACGCAGATAGTAAAACACAGCCCCAGGTGAGCATTACAAGTTAGATAAGACGAGACAGAAATAGAAGATTTCTCGTCATGGCTCGTCGACAAGTAACGTGCTATAAACTAAAACATGACCTTAAACATGATTAAACAAGTCTGGTTCCAATCGCCCACAACAAAACACTTTCATCCTACCGTCAAAAACAAATCGATAACAATGGCTTCTGCCAACCAGTGCGCTCGAGTGTGATATCATAAGTCGCAACATTGGAGCAAGATTTTAAGTTTGTTTGAAGTTTGTTCACAAGGAAACTTTGGTGCTGGGAAACAAGGCAATGTCAGAGTCAGAACTCATCCTCAAACACCTCCTCATGTAACCAGGCAATTATTTACAGGCCAAACCACATTTAATCATGGAAAAACTACACATTCCTTTCCTCCGTAGCTTTACCTTCGTATCGCATGTGATACTTTGGTGCGTTGGATGTTCATTTGATGATAAAAAGATAAAAATAGATGAATTAATTCCTACCTTTAAGCTGTGGCAACTGTGTCAGTTCAGAAGGTCCCTTGGTCCGGTAATGGGAAGAACCTTGGCTCCTTCTCTGTTTTCGACCTTTTATCGAGGCCTTATTGTGGAATGGGTCGATCCTATCCACAACTTTAGACGTCATGGTGACCGATGGTGTATATTCCAAATAAAATCGGCCCTCCTTGGTGGTAAATTTGTAAAGTGTTCACCTTTTCACCCGGTGTCAAAACATTCCATGCGAGTGTTGACGGCCATACAAATCCTCCTCCCTGCAAACTGTCACCGCTCGCTTCACAGCCAAAAAACCGGGTTTTTTAAGAATCGGCAATTAAAAAGTCTTACTATGTCATTCCTTATCTATCACAGATACACATAGAAGCGAGATTTAGGCAGTATTAGAGGTTTGATTAGAGATAATTAGAGAAATATCCGTATATTTTCGGCCAGTCTCTGTTGCTAAAATAGCCCCGTTTGGAAATCTCGCCGAGCCTCGCTGTGTCTCGGGCGCTGAGGACGAGATCTAAGCTGACCTTGACCTTGCCCTACTACCTTGACCTCAGCCCGCGCTCATTCAAACATAGGTGGGCGTGGTCGTCCTAGCGTACATGTGGACGGGCAAAGTGTTTACGCAAACCTAGGATAGAGCTAAGCAGTTCGTGTAGGATAGACAGCATGAAAGGAGAGTTTATGGATAAATTAGATTATGGTAGGAACAAGTGACTTTTGTGTGATCATATCTCATTCTTGTTGTAACTCAAACTGTGATGTTCATAATATTTCAAATCGCTGTCATTAGTCTGGTAGCTTTATATAAAGGCTATTATATCATATTACTATAATGATCGCTCGTGTATTTTAAACAAATAGCTACAAATCTAAATGAACATAACAGACTACACACAATATTCGACAGTAACATTGCTATAATAATATAAATCTAATAGTAATTGATGGTAATTATTATTATTATTATTGAAACTTTAGTTCCGTGTTTGTTTTACATAATATATATATATAATGACTATTTGGAAATAGGTCTCACGTCTCTGACATTGGCAGCTCTTCCAAACGGAACCTTCCACTTCTAATTTAATATGACTAATATATAACATAATTATGGTAGCCTATAGGTACGAAATACAGCAAAACAAAACATATAACATAATAAACATTGAGTGACCAATAAAATAGTGTGTGTGTGGGGGGGGGGGGGGGGCTAAGTAGCCTTGCAGTCATTACGGTACATCATTTATAAATACCTTTAACATTTCAAGTGTAAATTATAATATATTAGTAATTTGTTAGATTACTTTTACAATATGGTGGATGGGGATCTCTGAGCTGTTCACAATTTCTTCATCCTTGCCTTCGAGGAAAGTTTCATGCCTGGTGGAGCTTTTTGTAATGCATTGGTGAAACATTAATGTTTTGTTTTAGTACATCAGCTGCATGGGGTAATAACCAGATGTACGCATTTCAAGTTATAATAAAAACATATTGTAAATGTATGGCCCCCAACCATGATAGCGGACTGGTGTCTCAAGCTTTCTGAAGACAGCAATAATACAGGAATCAGTTCTGGGGAAAACCGCCAATCTACGATTATTTTGATTACTATCAAGGCCAATATTTGAAATACAACGTGAGAATACTCTCTACCTAAACGTAACTCGTATTATTTCATAATCACTCGTAAAATCGCAATATTCCCTTATCACCCATGTAACACCTATATGACAAGGCTAGAGAGGGAGGCAAGGGGGGGGGGGCGAGAGAGGGGTAATAAGAGAACATATATTTTTTATTTTTTTATTTATTTCAAATAAAGGTCAGACATTTAACAACAAACAATTCCAATGTAAAGACGTATTGTCCTCCATGGTAATATTGTAATCAGATAATCAGAGATATTCGCTTAATCTTACAAATATCAGATCACAGATACTAATTACATCCAGATAAAAATAAGTACCACTACTAAATGCACAAAAAACACTTACACAAATCTTAGACAGATTATTATCTAAGGTCGACGCATTTTATCAATTTTAACCATATTTAAAACGATGACGCCACTCTATCCCAAACAGTGTTTGGGCAGTTGGGTTGGGGTTGGGGTTTTTTTTGTTTTTTTTAAATTATTGTATTGGCCGTAGACATTAAATGTGATAACAAAGACGCACAGCCGACAGGCGATTATATTTGCGGTGCAGTATACTGCATGGGTCACGATGGATCAGAATGGGGAAGATGGCTTATTGATTTTGAATTAGGATTTCAGGCGACATACATGCCCAGTGAAGTGGGTAGTAGTGCCTCTCCCTGCAAAATGTCTTTAATTTTCTATATTCATAAATAATGATATAAGTTTTTTTTTTAAATCTGAAAGCTTATTCCAGTAGAGAGCCAGGCCTCTTTAAGAAATGTACACAATAAAAAAAAAAAAAAAAAAAAATGTACACAATATAAAATGCTGATTAGAATTGTAAGAGCCTCGTTGGCAGGATATTCAGAATAAAACCTTTAAAAACAAAACAAACAAAAATGTTTACTTGAATAATTATGTATTCATGTGTCATGATAACACGCAGAGGTTCCGCCTACTGTTGGGCGGCGGACTCATTGTTTTGTTTTTGCAAATCGATTTTATTATAAAATTAACATAACAACATAAACCCTCTGCGGACGCTCGGTAACAGGTACACGTCAAGGCTTTCTCACGGCTGGTCAACATTGTGAGGAGTTGATTTCTCAGTGTCGTAATTATACGGTGGTCCACATAATATTACTATTTCAAACATCTGAAGTGAGTGAGGACTCATCGGGCCTTGTTCTGAGGAAACGGTGGTAATTACTCGTGCTCCAATCAGAGCCTAAGTACATTATGGGCAGCAGATCTTATGTATTGTGAGCTTTGAGGAGAAGTTATCATCATAGGTGTAGCTATTACAATAACCGATGCATGTATTATAATGATATACCACCTCACCACCATGGTATGGACCGCACGACCATGGTATGGACCGCACGACCATGGTATGGACCTCACGACCATGGTATGGAAAATTAATAATAATATTATTAATATTAACGCTGTACAAAGTCAGTAATAAACCAGCCCTAACCACCAGGCGCGACACTCACCTTTTGGAGCTAGCGTTTAGGAGGGCACTCATTCCTGAGAATTTAGATAGTCGAAAAATTACCCTAAGGGGTCTCAGTAAAGGGAAAAAACTTAGCACCCCACAACCTAAAAACGAAAATTTAAAAAAATCTTACATCTATAAGTTAGCGACCCTCTGGAATGGGCTTCCCCAGAAACCCAGAGAGATACCTAATAGGAAAGAGTTTAAAGTTTATTTAAAAAACACCTACACCCAGGAATTCGACCAATATTTAAGAGAAGATAATATCTAGTATTTAGATTTATCATTCTTAAAATTGGAAAACTTTATAACCTGTGCAAGAGTATAATTACTGATCTGTAATAGTGTATATTGTGGGAGGGGGATATAGGCGTGTAAGACTTATGTACATGACTGAGACATCGGTAAAACTCGGTTCTTCCGAGGGGAAGGGAAAGGGGATAAATGTATTTTAATGTTCATTGTTCTTTTACCACGATATTTTCTCAAATTAACAGATTTTATTTCTCTCCAGTACAAGAGAGTCTATTAACGATGGACCAGTATAGGTCCTTACTCTGTTTGAAGTTAATATATGATATGAGAGAGGTGATGGTACCAATTTATGTGATATTTCATTGTATATTCAGATCTAAAACCACATCGGTAGTAATTAGTCAATATTGTAAGCGTCTTCCTAGTCAAAGGGGACGTTATTAGAATAATGTCAAATCATATATCTAGGAAATTCCACTTTTTGGTCTCAAATAAATTTTAAGATGTATGTCGACACAAAGGATCCATGGGCCAATGAACATCTATTTTCACCAACCTGAGAAAGATAGATCATCATGTCAACGTATCATCCAAGAAGTTAAATCCCAACATCAACCAAAATTGAATAATTAAAAACATTGAACTTTCGCGGACACTCATAAGTAATGGGAAACCATTATTCTTGAACCATGATGGACAGTGACGAAATATATAAAATTTATAGCTAAATCACTACATGGACCTTCGCTTGACATTTAATATTAATACTCTCCGCTAAGATCACATCACTTTGTTAAGGTTATAGTATTATCATGATGTTAGTATCTAAGGATTATTTATCTTATTACATTTCATTTCCAAGGGCCACCATGGAAGATCACTGCTGTGAGGCTCCGCCCTATTCCTGATTGTATCGTCTTAATTGCATGTGAAGATCGTGAATAAAAGTTTATATATATATAAACCGGCTGTAGTCAAAAAACACATTAACGCTGTATTCTTATATCTGACCAAATTTGTGTTTATGCGAAACTGTTTATTACCAAACTTGGACATTATTTGAACCAGGTGGAGCTCACTGGAATACAACAATAATTGAGTGATATTATGTGACAATACATAACGGTACCCGAATGTATTCACTATGGGTGATGAGTTATAAAATTAAACCTTTGGAATCATTTTATATTTTTTCGTCTTGTCTGACTCTTCTCCATACTGGGGTCGTTTCCTTATTCACCGGTTTTAAGCTATGGCAGTGTCATGTGTCTGTTCTTACATAGTATTTATATAACTAATATCTCTGTATCCCATGTCTATATAAATGCATTTGTAGAGGAGATTATATTTCATGACTGTATCATAAATATTACATATTATATATAAAAAAAAATATTTTCAAAATGTCCTCACAATCATCAGAATGACCTTAGCTTAAATACACTTTGTTTGAGTCCTGTTGGGAGCGGCACCCCATAGGTTTATCCATGATGTTGTTCTTTAGCACGAAACAGTCCTCATTCATATATGTATTTCAAATAATGTTATTTGGACTCGATTTAGAAATACATCTATATTGTCGTGAGATCCAATTAAATGTTATCATCAACATATTATTTGTTTAAAACCTCACATCAGGCTACATCTAGCTGCCTATTGTATTCGATTCGGGATGATTTGAATGCTTTTATGAGACAATCATGTATAATAATACATCGAATTTTAAAAACTCCATAAATTTACTGAAACCATAGGGAGGAATCTGAAACGGTTGGATACTAGAATTGTTGTGAGAAAATTAAATACCAAAATTGTAAAAATTTAGATTAGAATTTATTATGCGGTGAGTAGGTTTTGTTATTTTACAGGAACCCATATTAAACATTATACATATAATCCCCATAATGTAAATTCAGAAGTCAGATGAATGTTCACTTTAAACATTGAAACTGTTATCAAAAATATCATTACAGTAGGCCTACATATGTGACCTGTTTCAGGAAAATGACTCACAAGTCGCAAAAAATAGATTTTGAAATATCATTATATTTGAAAAGATGAGATCAAGCCGATTCCAATGATAGTAAACAGTCTAATAGGCCTACTCTAATAGGTATTTCCAGATTTTAAGTTTGACATTTTTATTTTTGAAAAAAAAAAAGGTTTGCAATATTTCTGGTGGGCAATAACCAGTAAAGTAATTAAATACACTCCGTATGACTATGAGGACCTTAAAAATTTAAACGAAAGGATAAATTACATAGGCCTACATTGTCCTGAAATTTGAAATATCGATTGATGTAACTACAATTGATAAACTCTCCAAGAACCAGAACATTACAATAAACTGATCTTATAAAATAAACACTGAAAAATATCATTTTTGCGACTTGTGACTCATTTCCCTGGAACACATATGGAAGAGACAGAATGTTTGTAGACTCTAGTACAGTCCCACACTACGGCTTAGTGGGACTGTTCACTGACAGGAGTCGGAACTACGGAATTTCCAGGGTCATGCATTGCGGCAAAATGGCCGCCACATAGGCGCGCCCGTGTCTAAAAATAGATAGCCAATCAGAAAATTCCTGGCCCGTGACGTCAGCGTGACGTCACGCTACTACGGCCGGGTGCTGGTGTATGGACTCTCTGCGGAGCGAGGGTCCAGGTTCATGGACTAGAATGTTTGTGGCACGCCCTCTAGTGTGTGCCAGAGTCTCCAGGTGGCAGCACTGTACAGCACGTCGCCAAGTGACGCGCCACGCAACGCGCATGAACACGCGATACGCATGAACACGCGATACTGCGGATTATGGTCTAAAAGTCATCGCTATATCAGAAGTAGACAAAGTATCCCTTGCCCCCAGAGGCAGAGCATTGGAGGTGGGGGTGGAGGTGGTCGGTTGGGGGGAGGTTCACGGAATCAAGGCCAACTAATCGGGCTATATAAGAAGATGTAGCTCAAATAGGGCTTTCAGATGAATTATAGTTTATATATAGCGAGAATAAATTATAATTTTCATGTGAATAAACATGCTAAAATCGCTCATTTTTCGAAGAAAATATACAAAACTAGGCCTTTATGTAAACGATCATCACCGGGGTATACAATACTCCAAATAATTACATTTTCTGTTTTTAATTATGCCCCTATCTGTTGGCTCTATGTAGGCTACCCAGACAATTTTTCTTTTAGGTTATTTCCCGAATTTCGTCCGTTGCACTCCAACGCCCTTTGAATGAGCCAATCTAGAGATAAATAATAAATATTTAGTCATTACTCATGTTCAGTTATTCCCCAACAGGTTCACTTTAAATTCAAATGTTACAAAAGATATTTCAAACAACAGTAGGCCTATTTATAGCAAACAACAGTACGTAGGCCTATTTATAGCAAACAACAGTACGTAGGCCTATTTATAGCAAAGCTGAAAGGGCAAAAATAAATACCAGTTGGGGAATTTTTAACGTTGCGTTCCAATGTGAAGTTTGCATCACATTGTAAAATTCGGAACTGCTCTTTGAGAGTTTTGAATTCTACTTGGTTCAGTTCTGGCTTTGAAACATACGTCTCTGTGTGTTGCGTTGATTCATTTCTCGCCCAACTGCTGACCCTAAATTTATATCAAAGAATGACCGTGAATTCTTCCACATGTTGTATGGAGAGGCAAGTGGCACATACCATGTGATACATTATAATGTTATGTACCACATGGGCGGGGCTATGGATGCGCTCATTAAAGCCATTTAATGCTCCGGCGAAGTACAGCAATAAAAAAACACTATTTCTACATGAAATACATTGCCAAGATGTTGAAAATCGGAAAGAGCATGATTTCCTACCCCCATATAGTTCTATCAACGCTGGTTTTAAATAAGGAATGATGCAAATTGTTAGGCAAAATGTAGCGTCTGCTGAGTGACGTCAACACAAAGTGGCGTTATTAGCTGATATTTGATTGGCTTGTAAAATCCTGATACAAACTTAGAGGATTTATTTTTACGAGTCTCATTCTGACGTACATCTGCCACGCCCCCTACCGACTCAGAGGCTAACTAACTCTGGTCAAGCTACAAGGGATTGGTCAGGTGTGACTGTGTGTGTGGTCAGGTGTGACTGTGTGTGTGGTCAGGTGTGACTGTGGTCACTCCTGCCTCGTATTCATCTTTTATGTTCATTGTTATCCTGTGGCTGATTGGATCCCTTATCTAACCTGGTAATAGCGAAGCGTCAACCAACTATTTATAGATCTAGGTCAACGGGTCAACCCACTGGTCACCCAGGGCCCGCCCCTCGTGCAGCCAAACAAGACCAGCTGGTCTGAGATGCTCACTGTAATGCTATAAGATGAGAGGAGCACACAGTACTGTTTTGTAAATATTTCTTAGATTTAAACGTTTTAAAGGGGGAATCAGTGTTGCTATGGGACCCGCAACAGTGATAGCATGTGACTTGAACATTCTAGCATTTGTCGATTGGAATAAAAGAACACCAAAAGAAGAGCTCCTTACCAGGGAGATAGGGGAAGAAAGCTAGTTACAGTAGGCCTACTGTGCATGTCCCTTGCATAAACTTTAAAGACATGCTGAAATTCTCTGAGTTAGCACCCCAATATGAAATTGCATTTATATTCTTTTAGGAATCACTGATATAGTATTGAAATTGATAAAATTTTGATCTCTTTAACCCCAACCTACATCCCAAATCTTAGCTCCGAATTCCCCAAATCAATGAAGATATTGATAAAACAATGTTTATATGTTGATCATAACCTATCTGATATTTAAGAATTATTTGAACAGGGTATAGGAAGCGTATGTGTGTACATGTTTTACTCAGAGGCTTAGCACTGGGTTAGGTTAATTCTTGTGTAAAAGCTTGTAGGGTTGCTTACCCGACTAGGGGTAGCAACCAGAGCTAATCCTTGGTAGAAGAAACATAATCTGAACATGTTTCTATTAGATTTAGCTATTACAGAGTACACAATTAGCATCCGCCCGCTGCTAAATGCGGGTAAAAAACGATGCAGGCGGGTAAAACTCAAAAGTCACCCGCCCTCCTTGGCGAAGGACAGTGAGAAAGAGAGAGAGAGAGCCAGTGTGAGTGAGACAGAGAGAGTAGAAAATAACGTCCATGATGTGTTGGAATGATTTAGTATTCAAGTATATTGTAATTATTAGTGTATGATGATCTTACTTAATATTATTATTCATCTGTTGAGGATTTCATTGAGAAGTAAATTTCTTCCCTCTCTCCTCCCTCCCCCTCTCTCCTCCCTCCCCCTCTCTCCTTCCCTCCCCCTCTCTCTTTCTCCCTCATTTTCTCGCCCTTAATTCCCTCACAGAAAGAGGGAGGAGGATAGCAGCGGATTCCTGTCTGTCCTATTTGTTACATTTATCAGAGCTATGAATAAAGTATATAATAGCTCTGCATTTATGGGCTCGATCATCTGTTAGACATTAACTTAGATTAAGACAAAAGCTCTATCAAAAGAAAGGATGATATTTCACAATTTAAACTTCTTTAATTTAGGGTAATTTGCGGGCGGGTAAATTTCTATGTGGGCGGGTAAATCTCTTACTTCACCCGCCAGGTTGGCGGGTAAAGAAAAAAGTTAATTTCATACTCTGCTATACCTTATTTGTTTATATGTACCGATTTTATATACCAAATGTATTGTCACCATGTTGTAGCCATGGGTCATGGGGACAGGGCTGGTCGGGTATATAAGACAGGTATATGGTGAAGGTAAGGCAGAACTGCTCTGGACACAGAACTACCTGCTGCTGCTATTTCACCAATACCTGCTCTATATTCGATTGACTCTGGACTCTGATTTCATGGTTATATTACTTACCTGAATTACAGTTTTCATATGATATTGGCTATTTGAGTTGTGTTACCTTTTAGGCCTACTTAGCAGTAAGGCTCCACTGTATGTAGACTGCAATGGCTATGCAACACCCACCATTTCCCTATATCTTTCTTCAATGAAATACTCTATCATCTTGGCAGTTTAGTTTATAAAACTATATGATTAAAGTTCAACATGTTTTCTCGACAACCTGTCAAAATCAAAGCAAAATTCCGAAAAGATAGTGTGTAAAAGGAGGTTTTGTGTGAGTAGGTTTTGGCTTGATTGCCATGCCTTTAGCATAGGGACCCGCGCACACGTGGGTCTGTTTGGCTGTCCCCCTCATGAATATTAAGTAGCCGCCTGTGACGTTCGCTTGGCGGAGCGCTATTAATTGGTCCAGCCAGGATAAGCCAATCAGCCCAGGCCCTGTGTCCATGGTTGTAATCTGTCTAGCATATAAGGAATAAAATTGATTACAGCCGTCCTCTTTTAACTGGTTCGGTTCTGGCTCGAGACATACATCTCTGTGTTGCGTTGATTCATTTCTCGCTCAACTACTGACCCCAAATATTCATCGGAGAATGATCCCGAATTCTTCAGGCTGATGCATCATAGTGGGCGTGGCACACAATCGGCCAAATCGCAGAAGTGTTGATGTTGGTGGACACCTCTTGTAACTTAATAAAAGACTTTGTTATAATTTCTGATTTATTTATCACCACCGTGGAGTAAAAATAGCATCTGGTAGTTGCTCTGGTCTGAAGGATCACGTGGACTCTTGACCATTCTTTTAATTTCTTTGCTGTCACAAAGAGTTATATCTAATTCAGTGAAAAAAAAGCTAAAATAATCCTGAGAAATTACAACAAATTCTCTTTGCTTTTGTCAAAATTTATTAAGTTCATAGCATACAAAACATCGTCAGAAAACAAACACATACAAGCTTAAACATAGTCCTTGCCAGATCCTGTATACGCATAAATTATAACAGTATAACAGCCATTTATTACTTTACACTCTCACTCATGCATACTTATACCAATAAATCATTATTTATTTCATTACTACACCCTCTCACTCATATATACAGTACACTTGTAAACTTACACATACCCATACATACACTTCTATACCCATACATACCGGTACACTTCTATACAGACACATACCCATACATACCGGTACACTTCTATACACACACATACCAGTACACTTCTATACACACAGATACCGGTACACTTCTATGTACACATATACCCCGGTCATTATATATCAATGACTTCCAGTCACATGGTATGTTTTACATACACACGCACACAGACCCCTGTAACAGTGTGTACGTGCCTTAATGACCAACAGTGGTTCTAGACCCTTATTTGCATAAACAAGCAGTGGAGTGTATAGTGGTGAGGGGAGGGTGGTTTCTATAGACTGTACAGCTGTGTGTGTGGTGGTGGGATGGGGGGGGAGGCTTGGTGGGATGGAGGGGGGGGAGGAGGCTTGGTGGGATGGGGGGGGGGGGCCCTTATAAAGGACATGTGTGGAAGGCTTTATCTGTAAAGCCTTCTATTAATGCTTCTACTATGATTTACGTCTCACAATGTAGATGTCCTTGAACAAGAGCCAATCATAGCAAGTCCAACAAAGTTGAAAAACACTTTTTCTAACCTCCATGCTTTGCTAAGCGTGGTTCCACGAGGCTGTATCTGTACATATATATATATCACTATGACAACGTGTATCTATATCTGTACATATATATATATCACTATGACAACGTGTATCTATATCTGTACATATATATATATCACTATGACAGCGTGTATCTATATCTGTACATATATATCACTATGACAACGTGTATCTATATCTGTACATATATATATCACTATGACAACGTGTATCTATATCTGTACATATATATGACTATGACAACGTGTATCTATATCTGTACATATATATATATCACTATGACAACGTGTATCTATATCTGTACATATATATATATCACTATGACAACGTGTATCTATATCTGTACATATATATATATCACTATGACAACGTGTATCTATATCTGTACATATATATATATCACTATGACAACGTGTATCTATATCTGTACATATATCTATATCACTATGACAACGTGTATCTATATCTGTACATATATATCACTATGACAACGTGTATCTATATCTGTACATATATATCACTATGACAACGTGTATCACAGTAGTTCACATTGTGACGTCCCACACCCAATCTTCAGACCAGGCCATGCAAGAAGCTGACGCTTATCCACAAATATAACAGGAAGTTGTTGTGAGCCCAGCAGAACAATCAACATAACAACTCAATATTTAATGCTAACCAACAAAGATTTGTGGAGAAAACCCCAACAAGCTGCTGCTGGCATGTTATCATATTAGTAGGGAGCAGGAACCTAATCATTATCTGAAGCCGACCAACAAAACTTATTGCAAACAAATAAGCTTGCATGTATAGCAACATGAGTAATAGAGAGGTAATGCAGAGCCCCCCAGCCTTTATTGACTAGTGCCCCCCCCCTCCACCACTCCCCAATATATAACCTACACTAAATAGTGTAGTGGCCCCCCCTCCCCAATATATAACCTAGATTTAATAGTGTAGTGGCCCACCCTCCCCAATATATAACCTAGATTTAATAGTGTAGTGGCCCCCCCCCTCCCCAATATATAACCTAGATTTAATAGTGTAGTGGCCCCCCCCTCCCCAATATATAACCTAGATTTAATAGTGTAGTGGCCCCCCCTCCCCAATATATAACCTAGATTTAATAGTGTAGTGGCCCCCCTCCCCGATATATAACCTAGATTTAATAGTGTAGTGCCCCCCCTCCCCAATATATAACCTAGATTTAATAGTGTAGTGGCCCCCTCCCCAATATATAACCTAGATTTAATAGTGTAGTGGCCCCCCTCCCCAATATATAACCTAGATTTAATAGTGTAGTGGCCCCCCCTCCCCAATATATAACCTAGATTTAATAGTGTAGTGCCCCCCCTCCCCAATATATAACCTAGATTTAATAGTGTAGTGGCCCCCCTCCCCAATATATAACCTAGATTTAATAGTGTAGTGGCCCCCCCTCCCCAATATATAACCTAGATTTAATAGTGTAGTGGCCCCCCTCCCCAATATATAACCTAGATTTAATAGTGTAGTTCCCCCCCTCCCCATAGTTAACCTAGACTTAATGAATGCTAGGAGATGGAGCAAGTCTTTGCGTTGTGCCCCCCCTCTGTCTCCTCCCCCTCGTCTGCCACCTTGTATCCGGCGGCCCGCAGGTGCAGCATGTGGTGTAGGTGTCGTGGTAGTGATGTCCACTCTGCCTCCAGCAGGCGCCGGTGTGCGTAGGTGGCGTCCAGACACAGCCTAAACACAGCAGCAAGAGACACATGAGTCAGTAGTAGTTGACACAAATCAGGGGAAAGGTTACAGAAAGAAACACAATCTTAGAAACTTTCAAGGCCATTTAAAGCATTCAACAGGATTCAAGGCCCATTTTCCAGGCTTTTCAAGGCCTTGAATTTATTTCTCCAAGTTCAAGGTTTTCAAATCAAAGCATTAAAACTGTCAACAAAACTGTCAGGGACTATTTTTCATTCACATACGGATGAGGAAAATTATTCATTTTAAAAAAGAATTAAAGTTGTGTGTAGAAAAGGAATTGAAATAGATGAAAACTTATGTTTTTATTGATTTAAGGGATGTAATAACATACCTGAGTAGGGAATGTGCAGATGGTTGTACCAAGATCAGGCCGTCCGAGTGTTCCTGTAAACACAAATACCATGGTAACTTATGTATAATTATACTGTAAACACAAATACCATGGTAACTTATGTGTAATTATACTGTAAACACAAATACTATGGTAACTTATGTGTAATTATACTGTAAACACAAATACCATGGTAACTTATGTGTAATTATACTGTAAACACAAATACCATGGTAACTTATGTGTAATTATACTGTAAACACAAATACCATGGTAACTTATGTGTAATTATACTGTAAACACAAATACCATGGTAACTTATGTGTAATTATACTGTAAACACAAATACTATGGTAACTTATGTGTAATTATACTGTAAACACAAATACCATGGTATCTTATGTGTAATTATACTGTAAACACAAATACCATGGTAACTTAGGTGTAATTATACTGTAAACACAAATACCATGGTAACTTATGTGTAATTATACTGTAAACACAAATACCATGGTAACTTATGTGTAATTATACTGTAAACACAAATACCATGGTAACTTATGTATAATTATACTGTAAACACAAATACCATGGTAACTTATGTATAATTATACTGTAAACACAAATACCATGGTAACTTATGTGTAATTATACTGTAAACACAAATACCATGGTAACTTATGTGTAATTATACTGTAAACACAAATACCATGGTAACTTATGTGTAATTATACTGTAAACACAAATACCATGGTAACTTATGTGTAATTATACTGTAAACACAAATACCATGGTAACTTATGTGTAATTATACTGTAAACACAAATACCATGGTAACTTATGTGTAATTATACTGTAAACACAAATACCATGGTAACTTATGTGTAATTATACTGTAAACACAAATACCATGGTAACTTATGTGTAATTATACTGTAAACACAAATACCATGGTAACTTATGTGTAATTATACTGTAAACACAAATACCATGGTAACTTATGTGTAATTATACTGTAAACACAAATACCATGGTAACTTATGTGTAATTATACTGTAAACACAAATACCATGGTAACTTATGTGTAATTATACTGTAAACACAAATACCATGGTAACTTATGTGTAATTATACTGTAAACACAAATACCATGGTAACTTATGTGTAATTATACTGTAAACACAAATACCATGGTAACTTATGTGTAATTATACTGTAAACACAAATACCATGGTAACTTAGGTGTAATTATACTGTAAACACAAATACCATGGTAACTTAGGTGTAATTATACTGTAAACACAAATACCATGGTAACTTAGGTGTAATTATACTGTAAACACAAATACCATGGTAACTTATGTGTAATTATACTGTAAACACAAATACCATGGTAACTTATGTGTAATTATACTGTAAACACAAATACCATGGTAACTAAGGTGTAATTATACTGTAAACACAAATACCATGGTAACTTAGGTGTAATTATACTGTAAACACAAATACCATGGTAACTTAGGTGTAATTATACTGTAAACACAAATACCATGGTAACTTATGTATAATTATACTGTAAACACAAATACCATGGTAACTTAGGTGTAATTATACTGTAAACACAAATACCATGGTAACTTATGTATAATTATACTGTAAACACAAATACCATGGTAACTTATGTATAATTATACTGTAAACACAAATACCATGGTAACTTATGTATAATTATACTGTAAACACAAATACCATGGTAGCTTATGTTTAATTATACTGTAAACACAAATACCATGGTAACTTATGTATAATTATACTGTAAACACAAATACCATGGTAACTTATGTATAATTATACTGTAAACACAAATACCATGGTAACTTATGTATAATTATACTGTAAACACAAATACCATGGTAACTTATGTATAATTATAAGTAAACAATATGTCGCTTCCGAGATCTGGTGTTATCGTGTAAAAGAGGTAGGAAAAAACTATTTCTGACGCAGTGCTTTCGGCACATACACTTCCGGTTCCGTAGCTAAGAAATACGCAACATGGCGCGAAGTTTCTGGCTACTTTCGTTGGAGTTAATAAATTTCTACAGGGTTTGGAATTTACATGCTCTGGTTATGCTAGACAGGTTAAAGGAACTTTGGTTAATGTGCGATTAAAACATTGATCACCATGAAAGCATTAACAAAGGGAGGCGACTGGTGCGTAGGCCGGCAGAAGTGCGTATATCGTCGACGCACGTCATGGTCGCGCTATTTCTACCTCCTTTTGCTCACTAGAGAGAGTTCACACCCAATCTCGGAAGTGCCGTATTGCGCAGACATGGCGAAACCTGCCGGATCGCGGTCCTTGACCGGTGAAAGTCATGTCGGACCAGTGAAACAGAAGTTTCACCGGTCCGACTGTCCATTGAAAAAGGTCTATGAAACGTTGGAGAAACCTTTGGAGGACTGGTTTCGACTGGTGAAACCTTTGGAGGACCGGTGAAAGTTCAAAAGTTTTCGCCATGTCTGATTGTGTGTAAACAGTTTAACACCAATACCATGGTTACTTATGTGTATGTAAACAATTATGTGTAAACACCAATACCATGGTAACTTATGTGTGATTATAAGTAAACAATTATATGTAAACACCATTACCATGGTAACCTATATGTAATTATATGTAAACACCATTACCATGGTAACCTATATGTAATTATATGTAAACACCATTACCATGGTAACCTATATGTAATTATATGTAAACACCATTACCATGGTAACCTATATGTAATTATATGTAAACACCATTACCATGGTAACCTATATGTAATTATATGTAAACACCATTACCATGGTAACCTATATGTAATTATATGTAAACACCATTACCATGGTAACCTATATGTAATTATATGTAAACACTATTACCATGGTAACCTATATGTAATTATATGTAAACACTATTACCATGGTAACCTATATGTAATTATATGTAAACACCATTACCATGGTAACCTATATGTAATTATATGTAAACACTATTACCATGGTAACCTATATGTAATTATATGTAAACACTCACTGTATCCTCCTCCCCGAGGATGTCGTTGACGGAGCCACCAAACACCAGGACCTCATGCTCTGGTGTGGAGACGGCCGTGTGCCAGAGGCGAGGCTGGGGGCTGGTCAGCAGTAGCTGTGTCCACTGTAGTACAGCAGTGTCCAGCAGCCAGGCGTCGGCCAGCGGAGAGTTGGTCTGTGTGTAACCTCCATACAGTACCACATGGGTCGGGGAGACAGGGGTCAGGCTGTGCCATGACCTGCCCTTGGGCACCTCCCCCTCCACACTCAACCTGCAAGTACAAACAGCATTAGAGCAAGAAATAGCCTTGGGCACCTCCCCCTCCACACTCAACCTGCAAGTAGAAACAACATTAGAGCAAGAAATAGCCTTGGGCACCTCCCCCTCCACACTCAACCTGCAAGTAGAAACAACATTAGAGCAAGAAATAGCCTTGGGCACCTCCCCCTCCACACTCAACCTGCAAGTAGAAACAACATTAGAGCAAGAAATAGCCTTGGGCACCTCCCCCTCCACACTCAACCTGCAAGTACAAACAGCATTAGAGCAAGAAATAGCCTTGGGCACCTCCCCCTCCACACTCAACCTGCAAGTACAAACAGCATTAGAGCAAGAAATAGCCTTGGGCACCTCCCCCTCCACACTCAACCTGCAAGTACAAACAGCATTAGAGCAAGAAATAGCCTTGGGCACCTCCCCCTCCACACTCAACCTGCAAGTACAAACAGCATTAGAGCAAGAAATAGCCTTGGGCACCTCCCCCTCCACACTCAACCTGCAAGTACAAACAGCATTAGAGCAAGAAATAGCCTTAGGCACCTCCCCCTCCACACTCAACCTGCAAGTACAAACAGCATTAGAGCAAGAAATAGCCTTGGGCACCTCCCCCTCCACACTCAACCTGCAAGTACAAACAGCATTAGAGCAAGAAATAGCCTTGGGCACCTCCCCCTCCACACTTAACCTGCAAGTACAAACAGCATTAGAGCAAGAAATAGCCTTGGGCACCTCCCCCTCCACACTCAACCTGCAAGTACAAACAGCATTAGAGCAAGAAATAGCCTTGGGCACCTCCCCCTCCACACTCAACCTGCAAGTACAAACAGCATTAGAGCAAGAAATAGCCTTGGGCACCTCCCCCTCCACACTCAACCTGCAAGTACAAACAGCATTAGAGCAAGAAATAGCCTTGGGCACCTCCCCCTCCACACTCAACCTGCAAGTACAAACAGCATTAGAGCAAGAAATAGCCTTGGGCACCTCCCCCTCCACACTCAACCTGCAAGTACAAACAGCATTAGAGCAAGAAATAGCCTTGGGCACCTCCCCCTCCACACTCAACCTGCAAGTACAAACAGCATTAGAGCAAGAAATAGCCTTGGGCACCTCCCCCTCCACACTCAACCTGCAAGTACAAACAGCATTAGTGCAAGAAATAGCCTTGGGCACCTCCCCCTCCACACTCAACCTGCAAGTACAAACAGCATTAGAGCAAGAAATAGCCTTAGGCACCTCCCCCTCCACACTCAACCTGCAAGTACAAACAGCATTAGAGCAAGAAATAGCCTTGGGCACCTCCCCCTCCACACTCAACCTGCAAGTAGAAACAACATTAGAGCAAGAAATAGCCTTGGGCACCTCCCCCTCCACACTCAACCTGCAAGTACAAACAGCATTAGAGCAAGAAATAGCCTTGGGCACCTCCCCCTCCACACTCAACCTGCAAGTACAAACAGCATTAGAGCAAGAAATAGCCTTGGGCACCTCCCCCTCCACACTCAACCTGCAAGTACAAACAGCATTAGAGCAAGAAATCCTGATGTTATATGTTGAGGAACGGTTGCAGCTACTCAGCAGTGTGTGTCTTATTGTATATTAACTGATATTTCTATGCTCTAAATGTGTGATATTTCTATGTACTAAATGTGTGATATTTCTACCTGCCCTGGGTTGAGACAACACTACACTTTATTATTATATATATATATTGCATTTTTATTCAGAAACAAATAACATAGCATTACTTTTAGTCATTGACATTTCAACACTATGTACATAGCGTTTAACCTGCATTATGTATCGCATTTTAAGATGGGTGAAAACTTATAACCATAACTAGAGTTAGTTACAAGTAGATAGAACACACAGGAAAGTTAATTGCATTAACCATAATCATGTCTTATAAAAACAAAAGCTATATGTATGTATTTTCTGGAAAACAAAACTTTGTATATGATCAAGATATATGTAGGAATGGATCTCTCAGGAAGACCTGCTCAGGCAGAGAGTAGTATCCAATTTCGGAATGTTATTTGTTTCTGAATAAAAATGCAATATATATATACTTACTCATCTCCTTCTATTAAATATATATCATTTTCTGTTAAATAATAAGAGCGTAGGTATTGCCTGAATCCCTTATGCGTTTTGATTATTTGGGCTTCGTCTGGGATATTATTCCATAGATTGGTTAATTTGTAGATATATGATCTTTTAAAAATTTCATTTTTCGGCTGTGGTACTTTCAATTTCTTCCCATTCTTTAATCTTCTTAATCCCAATTTCCTATTATCTATATTTTTCACGTCTGTTGAGCGCATAAACGCTAGTTCTAGCAGATGGCTGTCTCTTCTGGTTGCAAGTGCGGGTAAATTAACTTTTTTGTGAATTTCCGCTGTACTTGTGTACTTTGGGAGTTTTAAAATAATTTTTATAGCAGCATTTTGCAATGTTTGAAGTTTCTGTAATTTGGCTTGTGCCGACGAGCCATAAAATAGATCTCCATAATCGATCACTGGCAATAGCATGAGACAACACAACCCATTATTATGTTTCTAATGCAGGATTAATGTACTCACTCGCCAGACCACTGCTGTGTCTCTAGATCCAGACAGTGGAGATCATTGACTCTGGCTGTGCTGTGTCTGCCGCCAAACACAAACACTTTCTCCCCGAGTCTAACTGTAGCGTGCGCCGCACGTGGACTGGGCGCCGGGCCGCTCATCAACGGGTTACTCCACCGTCTCTCACCAGGGTGCAGCACCAGCAGCTGGTTGTTCCAGCCCCGGACTCGCGTCTGCAACAGAATTTTTAAAGGTTGTATGTTGACTGAAACGTAGGACCCCTAATAAACCAAAACCAACCTCACACACCCCATGTTCTGCTTTCGCCTTGTTTTGGATTGATTTCAACATCTAGAATTTTTAAATAACTGGTTTTTACACAAGGAAAAATATTGGTGGTGGTGGGGAACTGGTTATATATATAACAATTATTGATTAGTAAAACATCTACAGTTCAAGCAGGGAGCTATATACAGGGGAGTAGCAACAAATAATATGCGCGGGTGTCATATTGTTGAAAGTAATGCCACTACTACTACTAGCGCCAACTATTTATAAGTGCATCACTAGTATGCTCTTCTATGGTAAAGGCCAATCAAACTAACTGGGCTATATGTGGTACTATTGCCGACAACAGTACTGCAGTGTCACCTGGCATGCAGTGGCTAAATTAAGCCCCAGTTGCAGATATTTTAGTGCAGTCAATGAGTCGTTGCTACTCCCTTGTATATACCTCCCTGGTTCAAGTAATTTGACTTCACTGAAATGGACTGTACTATCTACAGGGTAGGGCTTCCTGGTCACACTTAAACTAAAGTTATAACTGTACCATCTACAGGGTAGGGGTTCCTGGTCACCCTTAAACTAAAGTTATAACTGTACTATATACAGGGTAGGGCTTCCTGGTCACACTTAAACTAAAGTTATAACTAAGTTTCAGCAGTTACAATCTGTTGTGCTTCTTAATCTTAAACTGTTTGGTTTTACAAATACTCTTATTACTACTCTGTATTATTTCATTACTGTACAAGTGTGTTATAAACAGTGAAGTTAATATGGTGTATGTGTATTTCCTTATAGATAGGATATCTGTGTCTTGAAGTTATACAGGACATGCTTCTTGTCTTTGTCCCTTATTCAAATTTACATAAAATGGATGATCCACTATTTCGCTATAGTAAGATGAAGTCCTTTATGTAACAAGTATTTTAATGGATTGAGATTGGAGGTACGCCCTCTATAAAATGTGACTTTTCCTCCAAGATTCCAATGATGGAATGTTTAGTTTCTATGGATTTCTGTTGTACTGATAATTTTGGAAGGCCTAAAGCTAACTTAAGTGCTGAATTTTGAAGGGTTTGTAGTTTCTGAAGATAATTGACTCCAGGTAACCTGCTAGTTGTGTTTGAATAAAGGATTGATCCTAGGATCTTTGCAGGCAGCTTGATATATAGACTGACATGAGTAAGTCTGGGTATATTCCAGAACTGGCAGCTGCACAATGAATCAGCTATAGTTTGGCGCCCTATTCCTTAACAGGGAAGGGGGAAGGGGGAAGGGTGGAAAAGACCATATACTTTGGTCATTTAAGTATCATAAACGTCGGCTACTTGATCTCTTAATTGTATGTGGTAAAAGAAATACCGAGGATTGAAGCTAAAACAGGGGGAACTTTCCCCCAAATTAGGTCGAGGGAGGCGAGCCAACCCCATGGCCCAGCTGGTTTTTTATGAGGATGTCAACCGATTAACAGGAACTAATGGTATTCCTTCTTCCACACATCGACATCAGAGATAAATCACCGTTGTTTAATGACCTGTCATAAACTATACTCATAAATCTCTGCTTCTTTCAAAATTGTCTGACTCACCAGTGTGCCGGGGTCAGCGTAGAACTCTCCGTGTTCATTCAGGAACTGCTTGGTGGGGATGCCAAAACCTCCAAACACATAAATCCTGGCAAATACAATCAACATCAGCTTACAGTAAATACAGATACACTGCTGGGGAACTGACAAATAGTATTCACCCCACCCAAGGACACATTGAATATCTTCTATTGACTTAGAAAAATATTGTTGTGTAAATATTATCCTTATCATGGATACAATGTTCCATTGATTGCGTCTGTACCGACAAAATTAAATGTCAGTATTAACAAACTGGCTAGCGTCGATAAAAAAATATTAAATATTAATTATCTAAGATGTAAATCTAAATGTTGTCCAATTATAAAGGAAAACTTTTGTATTGTTTTGATATGAGCCTGTGAGAATATTGATGTACCATCGAAACCAGCTCAATAAAATTTCTTTAAAAAAAACAACATAACCTTATACTCCCACATGGCAAACTCTAGTGTAACATTACCTGTTCTTATACTCCCACATGGTAACTCTAGTGTAACATTACCTGTTCTTATACTCCCACATGGCAAACTTGTCTCTAGGGGACATGTTCTGACTGTCGTTGTCTCCGGTGTCTATGTGGTCCCAAACCCAGGTGTGGAGGTTGAGGGAGAAGACTGAGTTAGTGTTGCCTGTGTGTGTGTGGCCGCCTACTACATACATGGTATCATCCACAACCACCACCGACGCTCCTGACCTGCCCGACGGTACTTTCCCCTCCGTCTTTTTACAGTACCTGTCAACAACAAACAGATATGAGACTTTTACAGTAGAGACAACTGTATTTCAACATAAAGTTATAGACTGAGAGAGAGACAACTGTATTTCAACATAAAGTTATAGACTGAGAGAGAGACAACTGTATTTCAACATAAAGTTATAGACTGAGAGAGAGACAACTGTATTTCAACATAAAGTTATAGACTTATAGAGAGACAACTGTATTTCAACATAAAGTTATAGACTGAGAGACAATTGTATTTCAACATAAAGTTATAGACTGTGAGAGAGACAACTGTATTTCAACATAAAGTTATAGACTGAGAGACAACTGTATTTCAACATAAAGTTATAGACTGAGAGACAACTGTATTTCAACATAAAGTTATAGACTTATAGAGAGACAACTGTATTTCAACATAAAGTTATAGACTGAGAGACAATTGTATTTCAACATAAAGTTATAGACTGAGAGAGAGACAACTGTATTTCAACATAAAGTTATAGACTTATAGAGAGACAACTGTATTTCAACATAAAGTTATAGACTGAGAGAGAGACAACTGTATTTCAACATAAAGTTATAGACTGAGAGACAACTGTATTTCAACATAAAGTTATAGACTGAGAGAGAGACAACTGTATTTCAACATAAAGTTATAGACTGAGAGACAACAGATACACTGTATCTGACTGAGAGCTAATACTCACCATTTGTTTATGAGCATATGGTAAACCCATACTGCAGACCCAGGCAAATATCGCTCTTGTGGCAGCCACGGCTCTGTCTGCAACACAACAATAAACATGTATCTTACAAACTTACTAACATGTATATCACAATCTAGCTTCTTATCCAGTGGTGTGCAAGTTGCCCCCAAACTCACTTGCTCAGGGCAAGTGAACCAATGAAAACTCACCGGCCCCAAATCTGGTCTATAATGTAAAAGGGACAAAAGTGACCTGTCCCTGGCAAGTCACTTGGGGAAATCCACCCGCCCGCATAGAAAGTCTGGCCGGTGGGAACATTGGTGATACAACTCGCACACCAGCAACACACAGATCTGCACTTGGGACTTGTCAAGAGAAAAGTCATGTCTTTTCTTGGTATCTCATAGATGGCAGTAAATATCGTCAGGGAACTACCACACAAGGTAATTTTATCATTTAAACACGGCAGATATAAAAATGGAATTCAAATTCAAACTTGGTTTGCTTGAACTTATCTGTTGCACTTGGAATGACAATTTGTGCATCATCTCTCTTAGTCTTGCCTCCCACGAATACACACAAATTTCCACTCCTTGTGCAACAGACACCCCAACTTAAACCAACTCATCACTGTATTTTGCAAACTAGACAAGCAAGTAAATTTATGAGAGAGTGCAGATTTACAATTACACCGTATTTATCTTGATTTATAACAGAGGGCAGACATTACACCATATTTCTCGTGTTTAAAAAACAGAAAAGAAGAATATATTAATTCAAATTACATGATCTCATTACCTAAGGAGGATGGTCAATTCGGACCAGTGGCAGCCCGGCCCAGGTCAGCTCGGCCCAGGGCCAGAATCCTCTACTCATTTCACTGACTTAGGACCACCAATTTAAGATTAGGCCCGAGATGTCAGTAAAGCATTGATTACTATAACATACGGATCAGTATGGAATGTATAATCTTTAATGAACTCCCAAAAGGTAGGCGATTGGAATATATCATTTCCCATATTATTAATTTTTTACTGCTGCATACTAAGCTTTATATAACACTACAACAGGACAATGCAGCAACCCTAATAAAATAATAAAATAAACCTATAAAATGTTTTAAAAAAATGTTTAAATAACAAATAATCACATTTACTCTCCCAATGACGGGAGATAGGAACGAGTGGTTATAGTGGGAAACGCATGGAAAATCTGATAAAAAAAAAGTCATTAATTTTCAAGACAAGAAATCATGAAAATATTAAACTTAACATATGTATGATAGACAGTTCGTCACAATGTTTACCCATGCACTAGGTACAGTAATAGGGGAGTTGCATATGCACCATTTTGAATCTTTACTTGTATGGAGTTATGGGAGTGTAAATCTCACAGAAAACATGTTATGTTCAGAATGGAATATTCAACAGTGATCTCATCTCATGTCATCTCATTACACGATTCCACAAAACTAAACTTCATCTTTCCCATAATGCCGTGGTTTTTACAGATCATTTAATTTACACTATTGGTGAAAAGATCCTTTCATTTTTCGATGAAAACATTGCTAAATATTTGTATGTCAAACCTGAACTGAAACTATCTATCCCAGCATGCACTGTAACCTAAAGATTTTGGAAATGGGAAGAGTTCAGAGCCGGTTCAGAGCTGTGGCCTGTGCTTTCGAATAGTTTTAGTAAACACAGACAACGATTTATATTCCAAATTTGAAGCCTCTGTGATCGATTTAAGGGCAATCCGACTGGGGGGTGGGGGGGGGGGAGTAACAATTCATTATATTATCAAGTTTAATGGAACATGCACTTTGGCTGGAACATGCACATGTTGTTGGGTGTCTCGGGGGAGAGGCGTAGTTTAATTGTCACTAGAAACTATACATGATTGATGCCAATATGGCGTCAGTGGTTTGACTCGCTGTAGTTATAGAAGCATTTCTAGGCAACAGGTGACCTTGAGGTTCTTACAACCACCTGTCTGTAGACAGTAGTTTAACAACAAACCAACGTTGCACAAGACACATATTGCCACCACTCGCCCCCACACCACCATCTCCTCCTTACAGTCCTCCTCCCTGCCACCCTCCATACACACAGGTGTCAACGGCGCACTCTGCGACATGTTGACATGTCACCACGCAGTGTAAATAAAGGCGAATATTTCCCTGGTTACACTATTCACACCCGCCAAACTTCACCTACCACAACTTCTGTGAATCCTCCCCACACCAGCATCATATTACCCACGGAGACGGCCACATGGCCCGACCTGGCCTGAGGTTTCGTCTGTAAAGTCCTCACTTCGCTCTCCTCCTCCGCCATCTTGTCGCGCTTTTGCTGCCACCTGTCGGAGGGCGTCTGAGTCACGTGGGTGTGTTCGGGACGTCAGTACGCAGGTGGTTGTATTCGGTTACTAACAATATCTAATCACGCTCTTGTACATAGCGCTAATATTATCGTATAATTATATATGCATTTGTTTATTTACCTAGTCATTAACTTTCCCGTATTTTAATAAATGTGCCCCTCTTTTTTTATGAAGTAATTATTTTCTGTTCCTTTTTCATTTGTTCTTTATCTAGACCCTCAGTTATCATCAGAGCTGTGTTTTGGAGTAGTTGTACAAACTTATTATTTCAACATAATAAATGGAATGATAAAAATATTTAGATGAGGTTTGTGACTGCCCGGTCTTTACCAGGACTAGTTCAAGAAAATGGGTATTTCCCAGCTAGGAAGTGAGCTCATGTAGATCTCACTATGAGCTCAAAAACGTCTCACACATGTGATATCAGAACTATGAGGTCTAGGTGAGCTTTTTGTGATCTTGCATATGTGATCTCACATGAATGGTTTCAGTGTGATCTCACTGTGAGTTCACACGTTCTAGCTCACATTTAGCTAACAGCTGTGATATCTCAGTGAGCTCAGAAACTTCTCATAGATGTGAGATCAGAACTATGAGGTCTAGGTGAGATGTTTGTGATCTTGCATATGTGATCTCACATGAATGGTTTCAGTGTGATCTCAGTGTGAGCTCACAAGATCTAGCTCACATTTAGCTAACAGCTGTGATATCTCAGTGAGCTCAGAAACTTCTCATAGATGTGAGATCAGAACTATGAGGTCTGGGTGAGATGTTTGTGATCTTACATATGTGATCTCACATGAATGGTTTATGCCTTTTGTTCTCACCAGGCGGCAGTACCGTAGAACTTGGCTTTCACTAGGTGGTGTCACAGGTTACTGCATTACATTTACACTTTCTAATAGAACAAAAGTCTCAATAATCATACTTATATGAGGCATTTATACTTCATAGATATTACACATCATAAACTTGGGAATATTAAAAGCAATGAACTTAATAGTTTATTTGGATAATTTACCTGCTTTAATGCTGAGAAGAAAACACCCTCACAATACTACTAGGTAGTAGGCCTATACTCTTCTGGAGGTAAAATCTCTTTCTCCAAGTATTCTATCAGTCCCTTTATATAAGGGGTAGATTTTTGTAGTCTTTTCAAGTTTGATAAAGAAAAATTAAAATCTGGTATTTGTTTCAGCGTATCAGCTATGGAAGTAAACTCTGACATAGCCTGATCGCGAAGGTCACAATCGGGGGATTTTGTGAGTATGGAAGATCTTGTAGCCATCTGAGAAATGTCTCTATCGGTATCAAGTTTGGTAGAGGATGGCGAGTCAGAAATCTTCTCACCGATCCTAGAGTCGGATATCGGGTTAAAGTCGTTGTTGGGGAATTGTCCACAGTATTCCACCTCACAATTGCAGTAGAAGTGGTGTGTGGACTCTTTTAAAATACCTTTCTTTATCATAGAGTGCTTTAGGATGGAATTTGGGGGTTCCTTCTGATCAAAAGATGTAAAGTTCTCTAAATCAGTGAAACCAACCCTTGTAGCAACTCTTATTCGTTTGGGAGGAGGGGGAGGGTCAGTCATTGCTGGAGCCTCATCGTATTCCCTTCTCGAAAGACAATCTGCAACTGTGTTCGATTTTCCTTTGATGTGTTCGATCGTAAAGGAATACTGTTGAATTTCTAATGCCCAACGAGCCATTCTGTTCTTATTTTGCTTGTTGGTTAGCAATGGAATCAAGGCTGCATGATCAGTAAAAAGTTTGAAGTGTCTGCCTTCAAGATAGTGTCTGAAGTGTTGTACAGAGTACACGATCGCAAGTAATTCCCTTTCTGTAGTATTATAGTTCGATTCGTGTTTGCGCAGACATCTTCCAGCAAATGCTACTGGTCTTAGCACACCTTCATCATCCAGCTGGCTTAATACGGATCCGACCGATGTTCCACTGGCATCCGTATGGAGAGAAAATTCCTTATTAAAATTGGGAAAGTGTAATAGCGCTTCTTCACATATTGAGGCTTTCATTGAATTGAAGGCGTTTTCACAATGTTGATCCCAATGGAATTTATTGCCAGCTTTGGTTAGGGCATAGAGAGGTTTGATTATTTGGCTAAAATCCTTGATGAAGCGTTTGAAGAACTGACACAACCCATTAAACGATCTTACTTGAGATACAGTTTTTGGGCGTGGAAATGAATTAAGCGCTTCTATCTTTCTTGGACAAGGCTGTATTCCTTTGGGGGTTACTACCATGCCCAGAAAATTAACTCTATCCAAGAAAAATTCGCATTTGGTCTTTTTGAGTTTCAGATCACCCTCTCTCAGCGCCTCAAATACGTTTCTGAGGTCTCTGAAATGATCTGGTTCGGATTTAGACAATATGAGTAGATCATCTAGGTATGGAATTGCACATTTATATCTAAGTTTCTTTAGAATCATTGTGACAAGAGCACAGAAGGCTTGGGGAGATGTTTTGAGCCCCATTGGTAAAACCTTATACCTATATTTCTTACTATATGAGCAAAAGCTTGTTAAGTCGCGGTCTTCTTTCCTTAATGGAATTTGGAAGAAACCCTGCTGACAATCTAGCTTAGAAAATATGGTAGGTTGTAGATCGCCTACGTACTCGATTGACTCATCTGCTCTTGGAGATATAAGTGCATTATTGATCAGATGGGCGTTCAGATATCTGAAATCTGTGACAAGTCTTAGGCCTCCGTCTGATTTTTGTACCATGAATGATCTGCTGGACCATGGTCCAGTCTTTGTTTCCTCTATGATCCCTTGTTTTTCATAATCTTCACATACTTTATCGAATTGTTGCGATTTTTCTAATGTAGTCCTGAAAGGAAGAAAATGGCAAGGGGTGGTATTTTCCTTAATATGTAAGGAATGTTCGTACAGTTTTGAGAGACCCAGCTTGTTGTCTGGTCCCACAAAAACATCATTAAATTCAGACAAGAGTGATTTTAGTTTACTTTTCCCTTCCTCACTGAGAACCTGGCTAGGGGGGAGATTATTTTCTACATCGACCTTTACCTCTTGGTAGTTGTTTAGAAACATATCGTCGACTGAAGAATCTGTTGATAGGGAATCGTCGCTATCAAAATCATTGGAAACATTCATGTTAGAACAATAACTCTCCTTACCGCTTAATATAGCATTGGTCTTGTCTGGGATTGAAACTAATTCATCGTCTTGAATTTTAGAAAATATGGCCACAATCTGTCCCTTATCGATTTTATATGGGGAAGATGAAGTATTTAATAGAACAACAGGATGTCTATTTCGTTCGTTGGGTCTAACCGCGCTTCTTTGTACTAAGAAGGGGACCTCAACACGCCTGGCCATATTGTCAACAATTCCTTCTGTATCGATATCATATAACGAAGTAATCTCTCCTGTTAATGCGAATTCAGATTGTGGAGGAATTGTTATACATCTTGTGGCGCGTACTGGCATATACTTTTCAGATGGGTCTTCGTTAAAAATAATATGAGCCTTGTGTTTCCTAAAGAAATCGACACCTAATATCATAGCTTGCCTCATTGTGGGCATAACTACAAAATCGTGAGTGAATTTTGTGACTTGTACTTGGAATGATAGGGTTGCTAGTTTCTTTACATGTACAACTGCCCCATCGGCTACATATATTTTCCATCTGATGCGTTTTATTTTAACCGTGCCTCTAGCTCTGAACTTATCAAGTAATTTTGAACGAATTGCTGATACGGATGCGCCTGTATCGATTAAACCTGGGACCTCATAATTGTATAAGATTACCTCAAGACAACCATTTTTAATAGCAGCAGTAATGGGTATAGCCTCACCTGTATCTAGTTGTATCGTTGTGGCGTCTCCATCAATCTTTTTCCCAGTATCGGTCGTCAGAATTTGTTCATTTACAGTGTTCAGTTCAGTGAAATCAATATCGAATGATTTTGTCGTCGGGGGAAGTTCCTTGGTCTGATCCTTATTCACAATCGTTTGTCTCTGCCCGAGGAGACTTTCAACACAATCGCTTGGCCCTATTGCGATGTGTTGCTGCCGTTTCCCTGACGTCTGCTATTCATAAATGCTTGGAAATCATCCATGAATTGTTGATCATAAGAGGGTCCTGGTTGCTGGTTGTAAGGCTGCCAGTAGCCTTGTTGATGACCTTGATTTTGGTAACCGTTGTTCCAATTCTGATTACCATTGTAGTAACCTCCTTGGTGTTGGTAGTCATTATTCCAACTATTATCATATCCTTGATTGTTGTTACGATTTCCGCGGTTGTTCTTCCATCGTCCGCGGCCTTTCTGGTTACCATTACCGTTACCATTTTGGTTACCATTGTTCCAATTTTGGTTACCATTGTCTTGGTTGTTGTTCCAGCCGCCTCCTCGGCCTCCTCGGCCCTTTCCTCGGCCTCTGCCGCGGCCACGTCCGCCGTGCATGTGTTGGACTGATTCTGTATTGTCGGCGACTGGTTCTACGGTTTTCTTTTCTTCTGCTGCCTCTTTTACTGCTTTTATCTGTTCACTAAGGGCTTTAAATTGCTGATCTGCAATTTTGGTGAGAGCTGAACAAGAACTTGCTACTATTGCGGAAATATCCGCAGAGTCTACTAATGCTGGCTTTTGGATACTAGCTTCAGCCGTTTTTGCCATAGTAATAGCAGCATCTAATGTTATCGGATTCTGGGCCAGCACAACTTTACTAATTTCAGGTCTTAATCCTTCGACTAATTTTTCAATTGACGATTCCTCATTTAGTCCTCTTGCATGACCAATGTCCCTGACTTCTGCGGAATAGGATTCTACAGATTCATCTTTCCTTTGCTTCCTAATGCCAGTGATTCGTAATTTCCTCTCCTCTGAGGCAAAATTTGCTATCAAAGCAGTCACAGTGGTGGCATAGTCATTTCTATCCACATCAGGAGTTCTATGATATCTGTCGAGCCATTGTTTAGCCTTTCCTCCAAGGTAACTGGCTAGATATCGAGGTAACATATCAGCATCATTATTATAAGCAAGGTTAATATAATGTTCATACGTGTCTAGGAAGGATCTAGTGGTGATCGTCGTCGTTGGATGGTTGAAAACATCAGGTTTTCGCAGGTTCGGGTCTTGTGCACGTACTACTAGGGCTAGGGCTAGGTGATTTCCTGGTTCGCCTGCCTCTCCTACTGCGCCTCCGGCGCCTCCTCGGGCGTCCTCTCTCTCCGGTTCTGCGGCTGCTCTTTCCCGAGCTTGTCTTTCAACCTGAGCTTCGACGGCTACTCGAACTCTTTCTTGAATATTAGCATCTTGGTCGGCAGCATGTGCGTTTAACTGTTCCAAGATGATGGCAGGCATGAGGTTTCTTAAAGCTTCCTCCATGTCTGCAAGTTGTCTAATTCCTCTAGGTCTAGGAATATATGGCCTCACAGGTACAGCTCTCTGCCTTAGTACTATTTGTCTATCCAGCTTTCTTAGGGATATTTTGGTTCTTCACCATGTAATATACTCGAACTCTCGGCGTATATGGTAGAGCTATTGCATATCGGCTGGTTACCGATATGAATAATAAGAAGCTGGAAGCGTTGTGTAATGTTTCAGAGTAATCTGAGAAGTAATCATTTATTTCTGAACATGGGCTTATATAAGAACAATTCCAGATGTGTCTATATGAATGACCAATGAGAAGGGGAGAATACATTAACCAATAAGAGTAATTAATACAAAATGGGTATAATTTATGCATAGCCAATCAATGCCGGTCACGTGGTCACAGGTAGGGGTGAGCCGGTGTGGTGGTCACATGACCAACCTCTAATTAATGCGATTGTAATCAGTAGACAGCTTGGCTAGCTCATTAAGCCTTGCCAGCTGTTCTAGCTTTAATGTTAATCTAATAAGATAATATATGTAGACACACCTGGATACATGTAAGGATTAGGTAATTGTGACGTCTGGTATATGAACCTGTAACGGTTATTACTCAGCCTGAATATTCGTGATATTCGATATATAATATATTCACAATATTTCTATATAATAAATTCATATTTAATAATACCTTACGTCATGTTATGTAACCTTATATAATCATAGAAAAGCATTAGATCATATATTTATGAGTATGACACTAGGGTTCCTAGGCAGATACACATAAAGCCAAATAGGATACCTATGTCAGCTACCAGGCTGGACTGTATGAAGGGTAAGTTAAAGTGATGAGAAACTCAAGCAAAGGGACCATGCATTTTAACCCCGCCCCCTAAGTTTAAGAAGATGGAGGGGAGTCATATGGAAAATAATAGGTATTTGGTGCACCCCTCCCCCAGCAAAATAATGGGAGATTTGCCCCTCCCCTTCCCCCTCCCCCACGTCCTCTCCCCCTCCCCCAGCAAAATAATGGGAGATTTGCCCCTCCCCTTCCCCCTCCCCCACGTCCTCTCCCCCTCCCCCAGCAAAATAATGGGGGATTTGCCCCTCCCCTTCCCCCTCCCCCACGTCCTCTCCCCCTCCCCCAGCAAAATAATGGGAGATTTGCCCCTCCCCTTCCCCGTCCTCTCCCCCTCCCCCAGCAAAATAACGGGAGATTTGCCCCTCCCCTTCCCCTCCCCGTCCTCTCCCCCTCCCCCAGCAAAATAACGGGAGATTTGCCCCTCCCCTTCCCCCTCCCCCCACGTCCTCTCCCCCTCCCCCAGCAAAATAATGGGAGATTTGCCCCTCCCCTTCCCCTCCCCGTCCTCTGCCCCTCCCCCAGCAAAATAACGGGAGATTTGCCCCTCCCCTTCCCCTCCCCGTCCTCTCCCCCTCCCCCAGCAAAATAATGGGGGATTTGCCCCTCCCCTTCCCCCTCCCCCACGTCCTCTCCCCCTCCCCCAGCAAAATAATGGGAGATTTGCCCCTCCCCTTCCCCCTCCCCCCACGTCCTCTCCCCCTCCCCCAGCAAAATAATGGGAGATTTGCCCCTTTCCCCTTCCCCTCCCCGCCCTCTCCCCCTCCCCCAGCAAAATAATGGGAGATTTGCCCCTTTCCCCTTCCCCTCCCCGCCCTCTCCCCCCTCCCCCAGCGAAATAATGGGAGATTTGCCCCTCCCCTTTCCCCTTCCCCTCCCCGCCCTCTCCCCCTCCCCCAGCAAAATAATGGGAGATTTGCCCCTCCCCTTCCCCTCCCCGTCCTCTCCCCCTCCCCCAGCAAAATAATGGGAGATTTGCCCCTCCCCTTTCCCCTTCCCCTCCCCGCCCTCTCCCCCTCCCCCAGCAAAATAATGGGAGATTTGCCCCTCCCCTTCCCCTCCCCGTCCTCTCCCCCTCCCCCAGCAAAATAATGGGAGATTTGCCCCTCCCCTTTCCCCTTCCCCTCCCCGCCCTCTCCCCCTCCCCCAGCGAAATAATGGGAGATTTGCCCCTTTCCCCTTCCCCTCCCCGTCCTCTCCCCCTCCCCCAGCAAAATAACGGGAGATTTGCCCCTCCCCTTCCCCTCCTCGTCCTCTCCCCCTCCCCCAGCAAAATAACGGGAGATTTGCCCCTCCCCTTCCCCTCCTCGTCCTCTCCCCCTCCCCCAGCAAAATAACGGGAGATAAGGAGCTGTGAGCGGCAGAAAGTGTGAGTGCACTCACTATACTACACAGATTGCTATCTGACAACACATATAATGTCTATGAGCACTCAACCTGTATCTGTGGTTGTTATCAGCCCATGTACTCTCCCCCCCAGCCCAGCACACACAGGCATATACTGCCACAGTGCACGAGCACTCAAACACACAAAACATCTGATTATATTTAACTACTATATTGGCCTTTAATGAGTAAAAAATATATAAACTGATTTACAAATACAGCTGGTCTTGCACTAGCCTACAACAGTATATGTAGCTATATATGCCTCCTTATTATATACAGAATTACACTTGTCCATTGCACCCCCCCCCCCTCCCACCCCCGGGGGTTGGGGGATTAGTAGGGGGGGGGGGGGTGTTAGAGAAAAAATGCACCAGCCAGGCGGGGATTTCCCTTAGACTACGGTACCAAGTATTAAGGGGTGCCCCCCGGGGGATGTCTGTCACGGTTTTTATTTTTTATTTACAAAAATAATGCAAAAAATGTGCCACATGGTCATGGGGCCGCGGGATTCACACAAATCTCTAGGGGATTTCATCATATTTCTCTAAATGCCCAGTACATTCCCCCATACCCTGGGGATGGAGCTGGGTAGGGGATTGACAAGTGCATAATGATATATGTAGGCTAGGTATAGGCTACCAGAAATAATAGGGCCTATTAGGCCTAATGATTATAGCCTATAGGCCCCTAGATACCAGAAACAATGACATTAAATATATATATGTAGGTACCAGAAATATATTTGATGTGGGCAGAGATGTGTATCTCCCCCCCCCCCCTATTCCCCCCTCTATTCCCCCCCCTCTATTCCCCCCCTCTATTCCCCCTCCCCCTCTATTCCCCCTCCCCCGCCCCTCTATTCCCCCTCCCCCGCCCCTCTATTCCCCCTCCCCCTCTATTCCCCCTCCCCCGCCCCTCTATTCCCCCTCCCCCTCTATTCCCCCTCTATTCTCCCCCCTCTATTCCCCCTCCCCCGCCCCCTCCCCACCTCCACAAATCCCACACGAGCACCCACAACCATGGCTCCATCCACATCAACCAATCACGGCCGAGGTCAAAGTTGAAGAGGGCAGAGTTCATGCTACAGGGTGAAGGACGTATGGTGTGAGGCGACTGATCAGAGTTCGGCGACAGAATAAGTGCGACAATCGCGGAAAATACGATAATTGAGTGGAATCGTGCGTGGCGGAGGGAGACCGTTGGATCAGGAGGAGCGAGGAGAGGCCAGACATGGAGGAACAGTCGCGTAATTCGTGGATAAACAAGGGTAAGGGAGGCGGGGAGGCTCTGGCAATGGCTGCCTCAAGCCAAAACAAACCACAGCTAGGGAGTTAGATATATTGGGTGCTGCTGGTATTAGGTTATATGTGTGCTCCCTCCTTATCTCAATATTACCCCAGCATCAAGCTGGAAATTATTGGCTTTCGGCCAGTGACACTGTCACATACGTCCAGTAATATTATATGCGACCTATCCATTATTATGATATCAAATGAGTTGGTCAGTACTGTACATTGGCTGAGGCTCAGTGAGTCAGTAGCTTGCTGCCCGATCATGGGGCAATAAGCTGCTATTTTGTCCCTTATTAAGTTATATTCGGCCACTGCACTACATGTGCAGATCTACAGAAGACTACACATAAATCAATGTTGCACATATATAAGGAGAACAGTTGAATGTGCCGCCACGTTTGAACATAATATGGGAAATGATTTAATTTATAACACATCTGCGCCATTAATGTATTCTGAATTTTAAGTTTATCATAATTCAATTCAATTCAATTATTACTACACTTATTTATTTGTACCTGTAAAAGTATACAAAAGGAGACATAGACATACATCCGAGGGATTGTTTAATTAACTCATAATGATTGTGATGGCGAGATGACATGTCTGTGTGGGCTGTTAGTGTTACAGCCCCATATTGATAGCTGCGATTATATTCATGTCAATCATATGTATAATAATGTATAAGCCAAACACTTTTAATCATTTCTCATCCTCATCACTCATCTCTCTTCTCATCTTCTCTGTCACACCTCACCTCCATTTATATAAAATCCCAAGTGTACACCTGACAAGAGGAATCTATATTTCCTTGTGTGATTAGACAATCTTGAATACACATCCATAATTAATCTGTCAGACCAGCATTTCCCCTTTAGTGTACATTTGGTCAAAATAATCAGTGACAATGTGATCCAGGGGAGTATCCGCGCGAGAATTCGTGTACGATAACTGCTTGGCTGGTTAGTTTAGTAAGATTATTGTCATCTCTCTCTATTTGTTATATCGATAGGAATAATCAAAGCTTTTAAAATTATGGTTTCGGCGACTGCAGAGCCGGGGGGGGACCCGGCTAAACTGAAACGAGGGTTGCCTGGACTCGGTGTTTTTGACGAGGTCTGCAGGCGTCTTCATGGCAGCGCCATGATACACTTGCACACATTAATATTTTAGCAAAAGAATATATATTTCATTACCTTTTTAATGGAATAAATGATAATCCCGGAGTTTCTAGCTTTGTTTATCTGATTAGAGCTAGGGCTTCCCCGACCTGCCGCTATATATGACGTCATTGTGCCCATGGTCATGTGATCGTATCTGATGATCTGATTGGCTTAGAGTCGCAGTGGCTCTTTCTTCCATCAACCTTCTGTTTTGGCGGCCATTTTGAATTCTCCGGCTCCGCTTCAAGTACGCGGTTAGCGAGAACTTTTTAATTATCGCTCAAATCAAAAATGTTTTCAATAACACTCGTATCTAATTTTTGCAAGCCAGCTTTTGAGAGTACTTTAAGAGGTTCAACCTATGATGAAAAGTCGAGTTTTAAGGCAGCAGGTAGGGGAGCGTTAGATATAAGGTTCGACCTTTAATGGCGGCGTGACGGACCTTAGATTTCGTATAAGCCTTTGGCTTTTTTTCCAAAAAAGCGCGGGGGTCACATTTCGTCCAGTAAACAACCTTAGACGTCTTAAGGGACTGTTCATAATTAATTTGCAGAAAAGATTCTTGTGCAAAATCATATGACCCCCCCCCCCCCCCCACACTTAAAGTATTAAATTTAAATTACAAAAAATTAATTAAAAATGCAAAATTTCTCGCCCCCCCATCTTAAAGTTTGTGCAAAATTTCATGAACCCTTTCCCCCATCGCCATTGTAGTTCTGACTCTGCAAAAAAAGATGCCCCCTTTAGACTCTGCAGAAAAAAGATGCACCCCCTTCTGAGTCTGCGCAAAATAGTTGCCCCCCCCCCCCCTCCCCCCGTCAGAGTCTACAACTACCTAAAAATTTGGACTACGAATTTCTACCACACTCTACACCAGTACAATAATGATACATTATTTCTACACTCTACACCAGTACAATAATTATACACTATTTCTACACTCTACACCAATACAACTGATATTGATGTTGTCTTGTAGATGAGCCCACCGACGTGTCATCCATGGCACGACGTAAGGACGGGTTTGAGGACATCCTGGAAGTGCGACGTAGTCTCAGTGACCTCAAGTACACGCTCAAGACACGCAATGACGTCCCCGGCTTCAAGTACTGCCACCGACGCTCACCAGGGCAGCTCAAGTCTGACGTCATCTCCAGTGACAGGGTGCGCTACAGGGTGGAACAGGTAACTTATTTAATTCAATTCAATTCAATTCAAAGCATTTTTTATTTATACAAGAAAGGTGTACAAAAAGGAGCCCCGTATCTGAAAGGTGACTTCCAGGTCTTCCAACGGATTCCTGACTAGTTCCTACCAAGAAAGAATAATTTTGATTTTACATTTCTATGCTAAAAGATAGACTTTTTTTATAGATTTTTTTATATTTCATTCCAGGCCAATATCATATTTAATACAAGTTAACACAAAAATGTGAAGACAAGTGAAGCTGTGTAAACTACAAATTGTCTGCTAACTAACTGTATTAATATGTTATTGTAATATTATTTTCAAATCTGTCATCAACACTGATAATATCTCACCATTTTAGTGCCACATAATGTTACCTTGTACTTAGTTAGTTTCTACTATAGGTCTGTAGCATGGCATGGCATTCTAAAATCTGAAAAGCATTACCGAATTTTATCTCTTAGTCTTGCAAATAAAGAATTTATCAACATTATGCCACCTATGTTGATGTGAATTACTCTATTATTAGGGTTAAATTACTCTATTATTATACTGTATTATTATACTGTATTATTTGTAGATAGCCACGGAGATGAACGTGGGTGTGGAGGAGGTGAGGAAGGAGGCGGCGGCCATCTTGGATGAGATGTCTCACAACCTGAGTCTAGGAGCTGTGCGGGGCTTTGCCTTTGTCTTGATAAAAGTCTTCAAGGCTTTGTTCAACCGTGTTTATGTCAACGACGGGGGAATACAGCGGGTGAGTAGCAGTGGGAAGTCTATCTAACTGTATGTGGGGGGGGGGGGGGGGGGGGGGGGGGGGGGGCTGTATGTGGGGGGTGGGGCTGTATGTGGGTGTGGCTGTATGTGGGGGGTGGGGCTGTATGTGGGTGGGGCTGTATGTGGGCGGGGCTGTATGTGGGGGGTGGGGCTGTATGTGGGTGGGGCTGTATGTGGGCGGGGCTGTATGTGGGCGGGGCTGTATGTGGGGGGGGCTGTATGTGGGTGTATGGGGGCGGGGCTGTATGTAGGAGGGGCTGTATGTGGGAGGGGCTGTATGTGGGAGGGGCTGTATGTGGGCAGGGCTGTATGTGGGTGTATGTGGGTGGGGCTGTATGTGGGGAGGGGCTGTATGTGGGGGGGGCTGTATGTGGGTGGGGCTGTATGTGGGCGGGGCTGTATGTGGGTGGGGCTGTATGTGGGTGGGGCTGTATGTGGGCAGGGCTGTATGTGGGGGGGCTGTATGTGGGCAGGGCTGTATGTGGGCGGGGCTGTATGTGGCTGTATGTGGGCAGGGCTGTATGTGGGCGGGGCTGTATGTGGGTGGGGCTGTATGTGGGTGGGGCTGTATGTGGGTGGGGCTGTATGGGGGTGGGGCTGTATGTGGGAGGGGCTGTATGTGGGTGGGGCTGTATGTGGGAGGGGCTGTATGTGGGGGGGGGCTGTATGTGGGCAGGGCTGTATGTGGGCGGGGCTGTATGTGGGTGGGGCTGTATGTGGGCGGGGCTGTATGTGGGCGGGGCTGTATGTGGGTGGGGCTGTATGTGGGCAGGGCTGTATGTGGGCAGGGCTGTATGTGGGCGGGGCTGTATGTGGGCGGGGCTGTATGTGGGTGGGGCTGTATGTGGGCGGGGCTGTATGTGGGTGGGGCTGTATGGGGGAGGGGCTGTATGTGGGTGGGGCTGTATGTGGGGGGGCTGTATGTGGGTGGGGCTGTATGTGGGTGGGGCTGTATGTGGGTGGGGCTGTATGTGGGGGGTGGGGGCTGTATGTGGGCGGGGCTGTATGGGGGTGGGGCTGTATGTGGGTGGGGCTGTATGTGGGTGGGGCTGTATGTGGGCGGGGCTGTATGTGGGCGGGTTAAAAACGGTTGCTGAGCAAAAATTGCTCCTCCCAAACTGTATGTGAGCGATTATATTAGGAAATTATTCTTAACTATATAATTGTCTTTTTGTGGCTTAGCAATTACTTGATTAGATCTATTCTATGAATGTAATTTTGCAAGGTCTTAAGGACAAACCAAATGTTGTTATTGAGGTTTGGTGATTGTCTAGTGGTGTGAGCATGAATGACTAATCATATCATATGATGTTATCCACAGTAAGCTCATATCATGTAATGTTATTCACAGCTGCGTAAGCTGATCCATGAGTACCCCTGTACTACTGATGCCCACACACCGCAGCTACATGGACTTCCTCCTTGTCTCCTACGTCTTCTACGACCAGGACCTGCCGCTGCCTGTCATTGCTGCTGCCATGGGTAGGTCTGGTTTACATTTTGCAAAAGGAAGAAAATTAGTGTTGCTCTTGGATGTCACACCGGCTGATCATGCTATTGGAATAATCCCCAGCCCAAACAACATGAAAACAAAGTAAAAACAAACAAGAGTGCTCCATCCTTTGACCTCCTCACCCCCTCTCTCACAAACCTGTCTATATTAGACAAATTGAAATGCATAAAATATTGAACAAAATCTGCTTCCCAAGTAAAGCAACACATACCAGCCAGGAGTTTGGGGGTCAGGAAATAATACAATTCTCTATGAATTAATACTTGATTAAGATAAGATAAGATAAGATAAGAGAATCTTTTATTTGTCCAACATTAGATACAATATGAAAAACGACCAAAGGGTCTACGTGCCTATATGAAAATTTAATTCCATTTCTACCGGCGGTTACCTTTAATTTTGAATGTACGAATAGCTAACACAGGCTCTATGAAGAGGAATATAATATAATAATAATAATATGGCATTGTTTAGTAAGCAAAGTGTCTGATGGACCTACTACTAGCAAATAATAAACCTTTTACAGTGTTTTCTACTTGGATATACTTCCAAGAGGTTTGTCAGACAATATGTTTACCTGAGACCATAGTCTTAGTACTTAGATATGAACATTGGCTGCGATATTTCTTTGGATATACTTCCAAATACATTAATCAAATTGAATTGAACAAGATGTGGGATGATAACAACAATAATAACAATAACTAACTCCAACTGTTACTTTCGTTAGGAGACCATATTTACAATGAGTATACTTCCCAATTGTATCACAAAGTCAGAAGGGGGTATGTAATGACAAAATTTTTGATAAAATTATAGAGGATGATAGGTACAGCAATGAACTTTTTGAGCATTTACATTCTTGGTGCCAAGAAGTCATTCTCAGTACATAAATTGTTTCTGAGTTAGCGAGATAGGCTTTATCAGTTAACTACCACGAGGTCATTCTCAGTACATTTTTAATATAATAATACAATTTCGACAAGGCAATAATAGCAGTAGTAGTGTTGATGACTACAACTAAATTACCAGCCTCAATTACTTGTCAGGGCTAAAGGAGACACTTTATTATTGCAGACTTTAAAGGTATGAAGTTCTTTGGCTGGTTGTTGCGGCAGTGTGGAGCGTTCTACATCCGGCGTAGCTTTGGGTCTGATGCCTTGTACTGGGCCATATTCACTGAGTATGTGCAGACACAACTGAGGAACGGTGATGCTCCGCTTGAGTTCTTTGTGGAAGGCACTCGTAGCCGGACGGGCAAGTCCTACACACCCAAGATAGGTAAGTGTGAACTGGTGCATGATGTGTGCATAAATGTGGTTTACTTACCCTGTGTTTCTCCATCATAACTTACCCTCTATTCCACCCAAACTTACCTAATATTTCCCAACCACTTGCTCATACTTCAGCCAATATATAGCCCCTACTTGCCTCATATTTCAGCCAATATATAGCCCCTACTTGCCCCATACTTCAGTCAATATATAGCCCCTACTTGCCTCATATTTCAGTCAATATATAGCCCCTACTTGCCCCATACTTCAGTCAATATATAGCCCCTACTTGCCCCATATTTCAGCCAATATATAGCCCCTATTTGCCCCATATTTCAGTCAATATATAGCCCCTACTTGCCCCATATTTCAGTCAATATATAGCCCCTACTTGACTCATATTTCAGTCACTATATAACCCCTACTTGCCCCATATTTCAGTCCATATATAGCCCCTACTTGCCCCATATTTCAGTCCATATATAACCCCTACTTGCCCCATATTTCAGTCCATATATAGCTCCTACTTGCCCCATATTTCAGTCCCTATATAGCCCCTACTTGCCCCATATTTCAGTCCATATATAGCCCCTACTTGCCTCCTATTTCAGCCAATATATAGCCCCTACTTGCCCCATATTTCAGTCCCTATATAGCCCCTACTTGCCCCATATTTCAGTCCATATATAGCCCCTACTTGCCTCCTATTTCAGCCAATATATAGCCCCTACTTGCCCCATATTTCAGTCAATATATAGCCCCTACTTGCCCCATATTTCAGTCAATATATAGCCCCTACTTGCCCCATATTTCAGTCAATATATAGCCCCTACTTGACTCATATTTCAGTCCCTATATAGCCCCTACTTGCCCCATATTTCAGTCAATATATAGCCCCTACTTGCCCCATATTTCAGCCAGTAATAACCCCTACTTGCCTCATATTTCAGGCATGCTCTCGGCAGCCCTGGAGTCCTACTTCAAGGCGGAGGTTCCTGATATTATGATTGTGCCCATCTCCATTAGTTATGAGAGGATCCTAGAGGAGGCGCTGTATGCGTATGAGCTGCTCGGAGTTCCTAAACCTAAGGAGAGCGCCAGTGTAAGTGTGTAAATGTTACTACTACAAACTACTGCTCCCTGCTTCATGTATCTTATACCAGTATTGATGGCCTTGTACTCAGTGTGTGAATGTTACTGCTGCCAGTATTGATGGCCTGAGTGTAAGTGTGAATGTTAATTATTAACCCCAACCCTATTGCTTCATGTTGTACCCAGTAGTTACCCATGCATCCAGTGCCCCCTGGTGACATGTAAAGTCATTGTCTCACCGTATATTCTCCAGGGCGTCTTTAAAGCAAGGAAGGTTTTGGAGGAAGATTTTGGTAGCGTACATTTCTACATCGATGAACCAATCTCCATCCGGCAGTTCTCTACAGGCAAGGTGGACCGTCTACTGCATGCCCTTGAGCCAAGGTCAGTGCTAGTTCACATACTCTACATATTTATTATACACGCATTGCTCTGGAAATGTATGTACCATGTTGTCCTGTTTTTTTGTAGTTAGATTACCAATGAAATTCCAAGTTGCAACTTGATTCTTTTCTATTTTCATGATTGAAACATATATGATAAATCTGTTCACTAACTTGTTGGTTACTGGCCTTCAACCAACACGTTAGTTAACCTGTATATATGTGCCAAGCAGTGCCAATTGTTGCTCCCCATGCTGTACATCATACATTCACAGGTACATTAACAACCTGACACAGACTGAGGCAGATCTGACACAGAGGTTGTCCTATACCATTGTGCGGCGCCACCAGGGCCGCGCAGTCATCTCTCCCTGGTCTCTGATGGCCACCGTGCTGCTGCAGAACACGGAGGGCATCCCCATACGGGGGTTGGTGCGGGAGGTGGACTGGCTCAAACGGCAGGCCGCCAACCTTGGAGCCTATGTGGACTGGCCAGGTTAGTGCTGTGTGGTACAATAGTTACTGTTAGACAAGCAATGGTACATTACTGTATGACTTTACATTACTGTATGACTTTACATTACTGTATGACTTGACACTACTGTATGACTTTACATTACTGTATGACTACATTACTGTAGGACTTTAGTGTATGACTTGACATTACTGTAGGACTTTACATTACTGTAGTACTTTACATTACTGTAGGACTTTACATTACTGTAGGACTTTACATTACTGTAGGAATTTACATTACTGTATGACTTTACATTACTGTATGACTTTACATTACTGTAGGACTTTAGTGTAGGACTTTAGTGTAGGACTTTACATTACTGTAGGACTTTACATTACTGTAGGACTTTACATTACTGTAGGACTTTAGTGTAGGACTTTAGTGTAGGACTTTACATTACTGTAGGACTTTACATTACTGTAGGACTTTACATTACTGTAGGACTTTACATTACTGTAGGACTTTACATTACTGTAGGACTTTACATTACTGTAGGACTTTAGTGTATGACTTTACATTACTGTAGGACTTTACACTACTGTAGGACTTTACATTACTGTATGACTTTACATTACTGTAGGACTTTACATTACTGTAGGACTTTACATTACTGTAGGACTTTACATTACTGTATGACTTTACATTACTGTAGGACTTTACATTACTGTAGGACTTTACATTACTGTAGGACTTTACATTACTGTAGGACTTTAGTGTATGACTTTACATTACTGTAGGACTTTACACTACTGTAGTACTTTACATTACTGTAGGACTTTACACTACTGTAGTACTTTACATTACTGTATGACTTTACATTACTGTTGGACTTTACATTACTGTAGGACTTTAGTGTAGGACTTTACATTACTGTAGGACTTTAGTGTAGGACTTTACATTACTGTAGGACTTTACATTACTGTAGGACTTTACATTACTGTAGGACTTTACATTACTGTAGGACTTTACATTACTGTATGACTTTACATTACTGTAGGAATTTACATTACTGTATGACTTTACATTACTGTAGGACTTTACATTACTGTAGGACTTTACATTACTGTAGGACTTTACATTACTGTAGGACTTTACATTACTGTAGGACTTTACATTACTGTAGGACTTTAGTGTAGGACTTTACATTACTGTATGACTTTACATTACTGTATGACTTTACATTACTGTATGACTTTACATTACTGTAGGACTTTAGTGTATGACTTTACATTACTGTATGACTTTACATTACTGTAGTACTTTACATTACTGTAGGACTTTACATTACTGTAGGAATTTACATTACTGTATGACTTTACATTACTGTATGACTTTACATTACTGTATGACTTTACATTACTGTAGGACTTTACATTACTGTAGGACTTTACATTACTGTAGGACTTTACATTACTGTAGGACTTTACATTACTGTAGGACTTTAGTGTATGACTTTACATTACTGTAGGACTTTACATTACTGTAGGACTTTAGTGTAGGACTTTACATTACTGTAGGACTTTAGTGTAGGACTATACATTACTGTAGGACTTTACATTACTGTATGACTTTACATTACTGTAGGACTTTACATTACTGTAGGACTTTACATTACTGTAGGACTTTACATTACTGTAGGACTTTACATTACTGTAGGACTTTACATTACTGTAGGACTTTACATTACTGTAGGACTTTAGTGTAGGACTTTACATTACTGTAGGACTTTACATTACTGTATGACTTTACATTACTGTATGACTTTAGTGTAGGACTTTACATTACTGTAGGACTTTAGTGTAGGACTATACATTACTGTAGGACTTTACATTACTGTAGGACTTTACATTACTGTATGACTTTAGTGTAGGACTTTACATTACTGTAGGACTTTACATTACTGTAGGACTTTACATTACTGTAGGACTTTACATTACTGTAGGACTTTAGTGTAGGACTTTACATTACTGTAGGACTTTAGTGTAGGACTTTACATTACTGTATGACTTTACATTACTGTATGACTTTACATTACTGTAGGACTTTACATAACTGTAGGACTTTAGTGTATGACTTTACATTACTGTATGACTTTACATTACTGTATGACTTTACATTACTGTAGGACTTTACATTACTGTAGGACTTTACATTACTGTAGGACTTTAGTGTAGGACTTTACATTACTGTAGGACTTTAGTGTAGGACTTTACATTACTGTAGGACTTTAGTGTAGGACTTTACATTACTGTAGGACTTTACATTACTGTAGGACTTTAGTGTAGGACTTTACATTACTGTAGGACTTTAGTGTATGACTTTACATTACTGTAGGACTTTAGTGTATGACTTTACATTACTGTAGGACTTTATTGTGGGACTTTATATTCCAGGCAATGCCTCCTCTGAGTCCGTGGTGCGATACCACCTCAGTCTCCACTCTAATGTAGTGACAGTAACACATGATGATGTTGTTGAGTTGAAGATAGAGACGTCAGCGCAGGCACGTAAGCTGCGTGACACCACCGTAGTGAATGCTGCGACACACGTGATCCTGTCCATGTACCGTAACCAGCTGTTGCACGTGTTTGTACGTGTGGCAATGGTGGCCCTCTCTGTCAACACCTGCCCGGGGGACACCATGGATAGAGGTAAGTCCTTCATACAGGCCCCCCTTCTCTCCCTCTCTGTCAACACCTGGGGACACCATGGATAGAGGTAAGTCCTTCATACAGGCCCCCCTTCTCTCCCTCTCTGTCAACACCTGGGGACACCATGGATAGAGGTAAGTCCTTCATACAGGCTCCCCTTCTCTCCCTCTCTGTCAACACCTGGGGACACCATGGATAGAGGTAAGTCCTTCATACAGGCCCCCCTTCTCTCCCTCTCTGTCAACACCTGGGGACACCATGGATAGAGGTAAGTCCTTCATACAGGCTCCCCTTCTCTCCCTCTCTGTCAACACCTGGGGACACCATGGATAGAGGTAAGTCCTTCATACAGGCTCCCCTTCTCTCCCTCTGTCAACACCTGCCCTGGGACACCATGGATAGAGGTAAGTCCTTCATACAGGCTCCCCTTCTCTCCCTCTCTGTCAACACCTGGGGACACCATGGATAGAGGTAAGTCCTTCATACAGGCTCCCCTTCTCTCCCTCTCTGTCAACACCTGGGGACACCATGGATAGAGGTAAGTCCTTCATACAGGCCCCCCTTCTCTCTCTCTCTGTCAACACCTGGGGACACCATGGATAGAGGTAAGTCCTTCATACAGGCCCCCCTTCTCTCCCTCTCTGTCAACACCTGGGGACACCATGGATAGAGGTAAGTCCTTCATACAGGCTCCCCTTCTCTCCCTCTCTGTCAACACCTGGGGACACCATGGATAGAGGTAAGTCCTTCATACAGGCCCCCCTTCTCTCCCTCTCTGTCAACACCTGGGGACACCATGGATAGAGGTAAGTCCTTCATACAGGCTCCCCTTCTCTCCCTCTCTGTCAACACCTGGGGACACCATGGATAGAGGTAAGTCCTTCATACAGGCTCCCCTTCTCTCCCTCTCTGTCAACACCTGGGGACACCATGGATAGAGGTAAGTCCTTCATACAGGCCCCCCTTCTCTCCCTCTCTGTCAACACCTGGGGACACCATGGATAGAGGTAAGTCCTTCATACAGGCCCCCCTTCTCTCCCTCTCTGTCAACACCTGGGGACACCATGGATAGAGGTAAGTCCTTCATACAGGCTCCCCTTCTCTCCCTCTCTGTCAACACCTGGGGACACCATGGATAGAGGTAAGTCCTTCATACAGGCTCCCCTTCTCTCCCTCTCTGTCAACACCTGGGGACACCATGGATAGAGGTAAGTCCTTCATACAGGCTCCCCTTCTCTCCCTCTCTGTCAACACCTGGGGACACCATGGATAGAGGTAAGTCCTTCATACAGGCTCCCCTTCTCTCCCTCTCTGTCAACACCTGGGGACACCATGGATAGAGGTAAGTCCTTCATACAGGCCCCCCTTCTCTCCCTCTCTGTCAACACCTGGGGACACCATGGATAGAGGTAAGTCCTTCATACAGGCTCCCCTTCTCTCCCTCTCTGTCAACACCTGGGGACACCATGGATAGAGGTAAGTCCTTCATACAGGCTCCCCTTCTCTCCCTCTCTGTCAACACCTGGGGACACCATGGATAGAGGTAAGTCCTTCATACAGGCTCCCCTTCTCTCCCTCTCTGTCAACACCTGGGGACACCATGGATAGAGGTAAGTCCTTCATACAGGCTCCCCTTCTCTCCCTCTCTGTCAACACCTGGGGACACCATGGATAGAGGTAAGTCCTTCATACAGGCCCCCCTTCTCTCCCTCTCTGTCAACACCTGGGGACACCATGGATAGAGGTAAGTCCTTCATACAGGCTCCCCTTCTCTCCCTCTCTGTCAACACCTGGGGACACCATGGATAGAGGTAAGTAGCCCTCTGTCCCTGCTATACCACCATGAACAGTGGTAAGCTCTATCCTTCCTTTGTACAATCTCCCCCTTTTCTCCCTGTCTCAGCCACTCTAGCGCAGACACTGTCTCTGAGTTGTCATTCTGTAATTAATGCTGATTGATGCTGACTTGTAATGATGCTGATGCTGTATTTTACAGGGGAGCTGTTTTCCCGCTACAGTTTCCTGGAGAGGATGCTGTGCCGTGACTTTGTGTTTGAGCCCGGCCACACGCGGAGTGACTTTGATCATGCGCTGTTGGGGCTGCAGCACAGCGGGGGCCTGGTGCTGCACGGGGACTGTGTACTCATCAAGAAGTCTATAAACAAACACACCACCTTCCTCAGCCACATGTTTGAACCCTTCCTCCTCACCTACTGGGTACGTCTGCCTTACTGCACTATATACAGATAATGGCTTTATTATATACTTATTATGAGGGGAGAGATGATGATATGGATTTGGCTGATTGAAATGTTTAGAGAATGGGAAACCCCCATACGTGTCAATGTTTACATGCGGTACTCTTTGATGTATGGCTATGGAATGTTGTGGTCAGGAATTTGCCCCCTGTTGTGTGGGGTACCATAAACCACCCACTGTGCCTGTGTCAGTAGTTGTCAGCAGTTCTATGACAGCTGCAGAACCAAGAGTACAAAGTAAATGTCCCAAGAGGGCAGGCTAATTGAATAAAGTTATTTCAAAAAGGTTAATTGAATTAAAGTAAATTTTAAAAAAAACATTCTAAATTTAAAAAAAGGACAAAACTATTTCAAAACTATAAATTTTTCTTACTACTTTTTTGTTTTTACGACACTTTTTTATACAACAGACTTCTTTTCCGACAAACTTTTTTCAAGACATTCTTTTTAAGAAAAACTTTTTTATACATGTACTAATAAAAATCTCTCCATCTCTCATGAATACTCATATTTTCTACTGAAAATAATTTGGAATTTTAAAGGTCTTGAAGACTGAAAGTATCTGATTACTCCAGGGGACGATTAAAAATTCATCATGCACCTTGAATGTATAGGACTGAACTTGGTATTAGTTCTTGTTACTAAACTGATAGAGTGATATGACGGCATTCCATCTCAGTATAGTTACAACCACTAGTTAAAACTGTTTCTCTCCCACACCAGATCCTGTGCCAGCACCTGTTGTCCCTCAAGGTGGACCTGACCGGTCGCGTGCTGCCCAAGAAGCCGCGTGCGCTGTGTCAGGACGCACAGACACTAGGGGTCACCCTGCTCCAGGAGGGCGTGGTCAAGCACTACGAGGTCCTCTCCTTGGACACACTTAGCAACGGCCTCGGGGCTCTGACATCACTCAAGGCTGTGTATAGAGACAAAAGGTGAGTGTATGAAGTGTACTTTAGCAACAACAACCTTTAGCACTGCGGCATCGTGGCCAGTTTATCTCATTGTAGCTCAGCCCAACTGTTATTAGGAGGCTAGGGATATTTTGTTTATCTGTTTTTCTATTCCAATATTAATTATATGACTACATGTTATTCAATATGCCGTCCATACCATCTAATATCACTACAGACTAACAGATGCTTCTAACTTTAAAGGCAGATATTATCCACCAGTTACTAACTTGTTGGTTTTGCTCATGTAACTCATGTAATATTTCACTCACTCACTCATTAGTTATTCTGTGTTTAATGTGTTCAACATCTGTGTATTTACAGGAATGATGAGGCGTATGTCTCACCCAACCACGTGACACTCTCCAGAATCACAGAACAAATAGGTGAGGCTGACTTGTACCCATAAATACACTAGTCCTTATCTTCAACGGGCAGACTGAGTGCCTATTTATAGACCGGCAGACTGAGTGCCTATTTATAGACCGGCAGACTCAGTGCCTATTTATAGACCGGCAGACTGAGTGCCTATTTATAGACCGGCAGACTGAGTGCCTATTTATAGACCGGCAGACTGAGTGCCTATTTATAGACCGGCAGACTGAGTGCCTATTTATAGACCGGCAGACTGAGTGCCTATTTATAGACCGGCAGACTGAGTGCCTATTTATAGACCGGCAGACTGAGTGCCTATTTATAGAACGGCAGACTGAGTGCCTATTTATAGACTAATGCCACCCAAACTGTTACTATTTATAGACACATGCCACCCAAACTGTTACTATTTATAGACACATGCCACCCAAACTGTTGCTATTTATAGACACATGCCACCCAAACTGTTACTATTTATAGACACATGCCACCCAAACTGTTACTATTTATAGACACATGCCACCCAAACTGTTACTATTTATAGACACATGCCACCCAAACTGTTACTATTTATAGACCCATGTTTGTGTTTCAGCCCGCTACATGGAGTTACCGCATGCGTGTATCCAGGACTTCCTGCCAGCCCGTGACAACGTCATCCCGGCCAGCAAGATGTAGACTTACAAGATGATGCATACATCTATACATGGACCTGCATTTGTTATTTATACAGACGAGGCTAGTCACTGTCAGGGGTTGGAGGGCACCTGGAGCCCGCAGCCCATCTTAGAGACTATATTTGATACATGTAACTAGTGGTTGGGTAAGGGGGGGCAGTATGTAACTAGTGGTGGGGGGGGCGGGGGGCATGTACAGTTGTGATAGATGGGTAGCTGGGGGGCGGGGGGGGGAGGGGGGCGGTACTACATAAATTATCATACATTCCTCATCCACTTATTATTGGTTCTTCATTCTTACCATTATTTGATTATTTGTGATTCTTCCAGAAATAAAGAACATGAGAAAACCTGGCTGTGTTGTTGCTGAATGTTTGTATATTAAATAAGTTGAATGTTATGCGAGTGTATAATAAGGGGCTTCCACATACAAGGCAAACGACCATCAAAAGACGACCGACAAAAGGGGCACAGGGGGACCGACAGAGGTGACCGACAATGGCAGGGTACCGATTGTCGGTCCCGGTATTTACATACACAACAAAAAGTGGCTATTTTGGTTACCGACAATTGGTCAACACAAGAGATTATCTTGTTCTGCCAAGCTGGATTTGATATTTTAAGATTGTAGTCTGGGGGACTTTTCCCATCATATGGACGAAAATATTTTGAAAATATTTTAATATTTAGTGTTTTTATGGCAACATAAGCGAATTTCTATAGTAAGTCTATGGGTGCGAGATTTTTTATTTTTCCTGAATTTCGATGAAAGTTTTAGGCCTACCTAAGTTAGTTATTATCTCTGGTACCTCTGGTTGACACGTGAACATTTTGCAGTACATTAGTACATTTATTTTAAGTTTATTTTTATCATTTCACTTGATTTTTACTTTAGTCGGATTTCTGTCTATGAGAATAGCCTCAGGTACTAAGTGCTAGTCTAATAGCCACTATTCAGACACTGCATAGTAGTATATGAAAATGAGCAACTGACTCTGGCATAAGAAAGATGGCTATGTGTATATCTCTGTGAGAGAAAGAAAAGAAAGTATGTCTTTGGATATCAGGATATCCATAAGTCATGTTGATTATGTGTTGGAATATCTTAGAAAAGGAAAATGATATTTTAAAAAGAAAAATGTTGGATATTTACTATGCCCCTTTTTTTTCCTGACAGTTTGGGGACAAAACAGGTAGCAATGAACAACAAACATATTTGATATTTCCCGCCTATGTAATTTTGCATTGGTGCATTGTCAATGGAGGTAATGGCAGTAGCGATGCATTGGCTATGTCTAGTCATTGCATATGTTAAAGCAAGAGCTTCTATAGTTATCTTATTCTGGTTGTTGATGCAGCGAGGATGCAGCTACCAATAACCCTCTTTATCCATGTGCATTGCCCACAATTCACCGCCACGCAATTGTCTCTTGTACTGACACCAGACGGTGTGGGCGGTCAGAAAAGGATGCCAGGGTCGACACATCGCACTTTGGCCAGGCCAAACTCTATGGGAGCGGGATCCGACGGGCTTGATGTATGAAAATTCGCTCTTGGGAATCATCTTGTCTACCTAGTAACTTAATGTGAATGTTTCTCTCGATGATTAAGCTGCTTTAAAGAAGATGGCATTAATTTATAATGTTTACCGATGGTATACATACTCGGTATGCATACGCTACGGCATTGTTATGTTAACCTAAATGGCAAAAGTACATAAGAAAACCGTTGATACGCCTTATACTAGGTGGCGCCATCGGCATTCAATTACAAGCGAATTACATCATCTTCACATCACCACCATTTTGTTGACAATGGCCGGACCACTTTATATTGAAAAGCTTAATTCTTATGTAAACACCAGATCTAGGAAATATAGTTTTTAATTTGCAGAAAGGTTTGAAAGCATGAAAGCAAGATATCTAGAGGGTAAACATTACACAGGAATGTCCATTGTCATGTATACATATAGTAGTTGGGAGTAATGCCACTACTACTATCTAGCGCTAACTAATTCTCCCTATCCTTAAAAAGATGAGATTAAGCGGATTTCTATAATGGTGAAAATTAGAATGTCTGATATATGAGTCATGGGAAAGTTGGTTTTATTTTGTGGATAATTATTCTTTTATCAATTCTCAGATTTTACCAGGGCAACAAAAGAAAATAGTGTTGTATTGTATTGAGGTAAACTGAACTTAATGAAAGATGTTTTGTGTAAATGTAAATGTAGAGGTGGCTTCCTAATGTATAATTATGGGTAATACTCTCTATTTAACACACATTGTAGTACTGTTTGGCAGATTGAAACGTAAAACACTGTGAAATTTTCTGACCAATAAAAATGTTTAAAAGAAGTGACTCCCAGGATGATATACATAGAGAGAATGGAACAAGCCGGCAGTAATTGATAATTTATTGGACGAGGTTTGTCCGTGTAAGCATGGTGCCGTAGGCAGAGTGCTTACACGGACGAATCAAGTCCAATAAATTTTCGATTACAACGGCAAGTTTCATTCTATATTTATTATATGTGCATAAAATTTGATCATATATCATCAGATATCACTGAAAAATATTTAAAAAGTCACACAGAGCCCCGCTGAGAGCCCTGTTAGTAGGCATACAAGTACAAGTAGCTGTCAGGCCTGGGTCTCATGCAGTATTTACTTACTGACATTGTTGAATTAAATGTTCATATTGTAGCCATTTCCGCAGCTACATTAACAAAGCTTATATCATTTGATTATAATTTAATTGTTTATGTATTTGTATGATCATAGTACCAGAATCACGGGTGGATTATCGATCGCAGGGGTTTGCGCAGCTTTCCTTTTGTTTACATGCTTCGCGGAGACAGAGCTATTTTTAGACAACTAGATTTTTATGGTACACTTACTATATGAATATTTTTATAGCACCACTTATGGCACCTCATATGGAATGCGCATATAATAAAGGTTGTTTAAGTGCTTCTTTATTCATCAATAAATGAACATTAGAAATCAATTGTTTCCATTAATCTTTAATTAATTTAGCTATGTATTGCATTCACCAGTCCAGCAACCTAAATCAGCAGTTATGAATACTCACCTTACTTGATTTAATATTTGTTAAACTTGATCTCGAGTAGTTTTGTTTGGCGCTTGTGGCATATATAGATATGCCTGCATATTACCTAATCATTCAGATTTCTACCCAAATTTTGAGATCTAGCGTTTTTCAGTCTAAAAACTTTATTCATACAATAAGAACAGAAGCGATGAGGGAATGAGGAAAACGACATGACTTTTCAGGGTTAAATATGGATGTACCTCATGTTTCTCCGATGGCATGATCTTGATATACCGGACTCACCTTGGCTTCCTTCCTCCTCTGCATGCATAACCATAAACACTTGGTACATAACTCACAACAACAACACAAGAGTGGAAGTTTAGCGCATTTATTACAGAATGATTCATCCTTCATCTCACAGGGGGCAGCATCATCAGGGGAAATAATTTTATAATACAGCACTGACAGTGTTACATGTATGGCAAACCTGCCGACACAGTGTTACATGTGTGATATCAAGTAATACTCACTCTCCCACCCATATAGTGTAGCCAGGAGTCAACTCCCACACACATGTGTGTGGCATCAAGTTATACTCACTCTGCCACCCATATAGTGTAGCCACACACGCAGGCACCAACACTCACACACGGACACTCAGGCTTTTATTAGAGAACAACAATAAACTAAGCATAATTCAGCTTAATACAAGGTTGGTGGAGAAACAAACAAACAAAACTGTCCCTCAATGGAGGCAGGGCACCTCCAGGCTGTAACCATGGTTACTGGGTAGATAGTGTAGGCTCAACAATAAATTATCTGTAGATTTATGATTTGTTTGGCATGCATGGTTTACAGTGTACAGCTCATGGGTTACAGTGTAGAGCTGAGACAAGAGCTTAGCCCCAAACATGGGTAGAATAGGGTAATATTGATACCCCCCAGAGTATGGGGTAATATACCCCCCAGAGTATGGGGTAATATTGATACCCCACAGATACCAAGTAGAACTGCATGAATGGTTGTTTAGAGTTGTTGAGGAAGGGTTGCTATAGCAACATGTTGCTACCAATCCATTCCCCCTATGACGTCATCAGGGAACCATGGATACATTGTAGCCCCGCCCACTCCATGGTGCCAGGGAATATAAATCAATTATTGGTTATAAAATACTGTATAATTATTTATACGCTATAATACAGATAAAACCAGGACCACCGCCGCCCGAGGCTGCTTCATCACATGGCACTGGCCGCTGCACATCCTGCAACAACAAAACTTACAAATATGTAGCAACATTGTTAATCAAAATTGCAGTAATGTTTTCACCAATATCATAGCTTTTATAAACAAGTAAAAGTTTAACAGCTTTGGATTTTCACCTCAGGGGCGAAAATGAGCTCGAAGAGCCCTATAAGAGGCCTATAAGAAAGCTAATGATATATCAAAACCAAATGCATGATGGGAAAGATGGGTACTTGTGTTATGGAGACATGTATAACACATGGATATTGAAAGGACAGACAGAACACTAGCGCAACACCTGAATGGGCAGGTTTGCTGTTGCTGGGAGACGTGCCGATCTCCAAACAAACAGAACAGTACCTGCCAGTACCATAAATTTTTATGTTAATTTGGATTTATTTAATATGTATTTCTCTTGTATGTATTACAGAAACACTTATGTTCTTGCTGTAGTGAAGTAGAGGGTTCTGTTGGAAGAACTGTCAAGGCAGAGATATGTGACCCATTTTTCCGAGTAAGCCTTATGTAAAAATTTGGAAAAGTAAAGTTTCAATATATATTAGAACTCACTAGATATAATGGTTGTATAATATATATTAGAACTCACTAGATATAATGGTTGTATAATATATATTAGAACTCACTAGATATAATGGTTGTGTAGTGGTCGTGTGTTTTATGGGTTCCGGGATAGTGCAGTCCGGGAGTCCGAGACTGTCCGCTGGTTGATTCCAGTCCTTTCGGACTGACGCCAGAGGGCAGTCAAGGGCTCTCGGATCTATCCGAAGCGCAGACCCTGGAAGAGTGGTCTGTAGCTTATTTACTATTATTTGTATTCATCACTTTATATTGTGTCTTTTCCTTATATATTGTCATTTTATGCTATGCAAATGTTCCTTTATGTGTTCGTACCCAATCTCTGGTTTTACTTATTCTTAACTTCGCTTTTATAAGAATATCTGTGATATCGATATTCTTCACACCTTGTTTATACTATTTCCTATTGTATATGTTCCCTTTCTGGCTGGTCCAGAGGGGTTGGTCTAAGGTTGTGAGGTAATAAAACCAGAGTATGAGAGTAATTCTTGTTCCGTTTTATTCCTAAGCTAAGAGTCCCGAACCGAGTTCACTACAATTGGTGCCGTGACCAGTTCTTAGCCACAACCAGAAGTTAGCTTTTCAAAAAGCCTGAAAAGTGTTCGGATCCATCCAGGTAGAATTCTATGAAATAAAAAAAAAGAGAAAGAGGTCGGTAGAAATGTCAGACCTAAATAGAGCGAGTCAGACGGAACAGTCGGCCGGGGCGACTGGAGGTGCGGGCAGAGGCAGAGGTAGAGGTACAGGTGCCATACCGAAGGTCCGAACCGCAGTGCCTAGGCCGAGTCCAAGCACAAAGAAAATTACACAAGATGTTTGGGCATTCCGCGATCCTCGCGAAAGATTTTTTTCGGACGATACGGATGAGGGCTCCCCACAGAGGAGAGAGTCTACTCCACCTCTGCAGTCTCAGGTAGAGGCTTGGCGCAAAGCCTATGAGCGGGCGCACAAGTTCAGCTTGGGCCAGAGAAACCAAGTGGTAATGTTGGAAGATCAGAATGCAGAGCTCCAGAGAACTCTACAAGATTATGCTGAGAGGAGTGATCGTTCAACAGCCAGGTTAATGGCTGAAAACGAAAAACTCCGGGCCGAAGCTTCTAGAGTCGATGATTTGTCCAGATTAATAAATCAGGCAGATCAGACAACAGAATCTCCGAAGGCACAGCCAACGTTAGAGCAGGTGGCTGCTATTTTCGGATTGGGGACGGGCACGGGACCCGAGTCCCCGATAGAGAATCCAGCATCCGAAGAAACTGGCAATGTGAGGAATGAAGGGCAGGGGGAGTCTTATGTACTTAGGACTCCTGCTTCCTTCGTTAGGGGAACCGAAAAGAAGGTCCAGATTATGACCCCGGAAATTCCCCAAACTTCCTCACCAAACCAGGGAGTAGTCACCCCACCCACTGGTACAGCGGGTAGACCGGGCATAGGAGCTGGCATCTCCACCATTAAGAAACTGGCGGATAACACTATTGGTTATCCGGGTGGACATGTCACGGATGGAACCTATGTCCGTCATAATGTTGTTGGTAGCGCAGGTGCTGATTCCTCGCGGAGTTATGTTCCTGTGGCTCATAGTACAACAATGAGGAGAGAAACATACTCATTCAAAGATAAATCCTTGACACAAGGATTAAGATATGACGGGCCCGAGCCAGCTGCAAGCTCATTTCATTATGAGTACATGCATGAAGCGGCAAGTCATGTCCCGAAGATGTCTTTCTTGAAGCAATGGGATTCTTCCAAAGACAGTTGGAGCATTCATCTGGGAGAGATGAGGGTGATGGCAGAAGCTCAGAATTGGTCAGACGATATTTTCTTGATGTTTCTGAAGTGTACCTGCCGCCGCCAAGTTCAGGAGCTGGGGGAGTTACCCCCTGGACTGAAACTCCCAGAGTTTGTCCAGCATATGGAGGCAAATTTCGGGGAACACAACTCCCGGAAGAAGGAGGCCATCTTCTATGCTGCGCGACAAACCATGAATCAGACTAGTCGCAACTTCGCAAATGAAGTTGTGAAGAAAGCCCGAATTGCCTTCGGCAATGTAATAGACTATACCGGACGCACATTGTGTTTGAAGGTATATCTAGATGGCCTATCCAATGCCAAGGAAGCTTGGTGGATACGACTCCAGGAACCTTATGACTTGGAACAGGCCGTCCATTGGTCCGAGGTGTTCGAGGGAGCTGATTTGGATGCTGGCAATACTGTATCCATACAGAACACTACCGCTAGTTCAGCGCCGGACTTTTTCGGACCGCCTGAAACTGGTGGAGGGCATAAGAGCAAGACCCCGAAGAAGTCTGTCATTGCCCAGATTACTGAGGCATTGCACGCCAGTGATAAAGTGGAGTCAGAAGAAGAAGACTCTGGCATTGGCGCAATTGTACAGGCCATTCAGTCATGGCAGGCTCACAATAAACCAACCCCGGATGCCCCGAAAACATCTTATTATGAGAGGTCTGGGTATAGGGGGAAGAAAGAGTTTCCGAAAACTAAACCCTGCTACTTCTGTGGTGATTTTGGACATAGAATCTCTGAATGTTCAAAGAAGAAGGGGCTGTTCAAACTCCTTGCAGAATCCGAAGCAAGGACAGCCAAAGCAGGAAATTCGGAAAACTAGAAGGGGCCCTCATGAGAAGCGTAGTGAGGGTCGACGGCAAGGCGCTTCATAATACCGCAATCCGAGAGGAGTATGAAAGTAGTGTAGAGATTGGGAGTAAAACCCAGGCACCGCTTAATACGCTCGGAGGAATCCCAAGTGTGGACGAATCCGAGTCGAAAGGTGGAGAATCTAGATCGTTGCCGGACGGTAAAGCTCTTTCAAAGGTCTGTACTCCTTTGAGAAGTCCGGAGGATGACCCTGATATACGATGGGGGGAATCCGGATTCCAAGCTGAGGAAGGGCAGATTTTAATGGTCAAGAAGAACCGTAATAAACCTGCCAAGATTCAGAAAGTTTCTGTGCTACGGAAGGAAACTCTGGAGATCCCGTCTAAGTTATTAGTTCGGGAGAGATGGTATGCCCCAGTGATGGTAGGTGGGATGAGTGGATTCTTTTTGGTTGATCCTGGTGCTACTACCAGTTTGATCACTAAGAAGTTCTATGATTCCCTTCCACATCCACCGCCAATGATGCCGGTCCGAACGGTGTGTGCGATGGGAGATGGAACACCTATTAACACTTATGGTAGCGTGCTATGTCCGTGGAATATAGGTGGACGGACCTATATGATTACATGTCTCGTTGTCAGTGGTTTACAAGGCCCTGAGGATGGGATACTCGGTGCAGATTTTTATTATGTGCATCGATGTAGTCTTGATTGGTCAGGATTACTTTACTTGGATAACTACGGTCATTCCGTGAGTTGTAAACTCTGGAAGAGACAAGGTAGTAGTAAAGAAAAGTCCTCCGTGAAGGCGGTGCAGGTCGGAAATTCACTTGCAGGTATAGAGGTGACACTCAAAAGAGGTGTAACCCTTGTACCCGGCAAAGTGACTCTGGCCGAATTAAACATTCACGGTGGTTCAGACACATCGGATGGATTGATGTTCGAGCCAGACCAAAAATTACTAAGTGACTATGCCTTGGGAAGCTTGAATACATACGTATCAGGTGACGGGAAACCGGCTGTGGTGGCATTTAGTAATCCGTCCGGGCGAGCTATTAAGCTCGGAAAGAGAAGAATGGTAGGCAGATTGTATAGTGTGACTTTACTTTCACAAGATTCAGTCATGTCTGGGGAAGAGGATGACGGTGTGATCGAAGAGGTAATCATCAATTCAATACAGGTTATGGAATCACCTGTGGCGGATGATGATTTGATCTCACCTGAAATGCCCGAGAAAATGCCCCCCACTGTGTGTCCGCTGGCTAAGTTAATATCGGACTCAGACCTGCGGGATCAAAAAGAAATTAAAAGTGCAACAGATCTACTGAAAGAATATCAGGACTGTTTCTCCATCCCAGGATCCGGGAAACTACTGGGATGTACACATAAAGTCCGACACGCTATTAATACGGGTGACGCAGCCCCTATTAAGCAAGCGTATCGTCGGATACCAGTTGCAAAGAGAGACAAGGCCGAAGCAGAGATCTGGAAAATGTACAAAGAAGGCCGGATCGAACATAGCAGCAGTCCTTGGGGTGCTCCTATAGTTATGGTGGCCAAGAAAGATGGGACCCAGAGGTTTTGTGTCGACTATCGTCAGCTAAATGCAGTGACCATAAAAGATAGTTTTCCATTACCTCGGATAGATGAGTGTGTAGAAGCCCTTGGAGGAAACAAGTGGTTCTGCACCCTAGATCTAGAGAGTGGATATTGGCAGGTAGCCATGGATGAGGAAAGTAAACACAAAACTGCTTTTCTGTCCACTGTGGGCTTATTCCAATTCAAAGTTATGGCTTTCGGATTGTGTAATGCCCCGGCTACTTTCCAACGCATGATGGATCAGATGTTAGACGGACTCAGATGGAAGTCCTGTCTGGTCTATTTGGACGATATTGTGGTTTTCGGAGAGACTTATGAGCAGTGTCAAAGTAACCTCAGACTCGTCCTAGACCGAATCCGAGACTATGGTCTAAAACTAAAACCGAAGAAATGTGATTTCTTTCGGCAAAGAGTGGAATATTTGGGAAGAATTGTATCTCCGGATGGCATTCAAGCTGATCCGAAGAAGGTACAAAAGGTCAAGGACTGGCCTATTCCCAAGAATGCCAGAGAGGTGAGGCAATTCCTTGGTTTTGCTTCTTATTACCGAGAATTTCAAAAGGATTTCGGAATAATAGCAGCCCCTCTGCAAGATGTAGTGACCGCGGCAGGGAAAGAGAAGCGCTATAGCAAGCCTATAGTGTGGACGCCACGGTGTGACGATGCCTTTAGCAAGCTGAAAGAAGCCCTAGTAACTTCTCCAGTGTTGGGATTTCCCCGGAAAGTGGGAGACTTCATTCTGGACACGGATGCTAGCGGTTTCGGGATGGCTGGGATCTTGTCTCAGATCCAGGATGGGAGAGAAGTGGTATTGAGCTATGCTAGCAATAGTTTTTCTAAATCACAGAAGAATTATTGTGCTACCAAACGCGAGCTCTTAGCCGTTCTGACCTATCTGAAAAAGTTTCGACATTACCTATTGGGAAATCGGAACTTTGTGGTTCGGACAGATCATGCATCCTTACGTTGGTTGCTAAACTTTAAGGATCCAACTGATATGCTCGCGCGGTGGTTATTGACGCTGCAAGAGTATGGTCTGGATCAGAATATGATTGTCCATCGTGCTGGAAAGAAGCATGAAAATGCTGACGCGTTATCACGACTTCCCACTCGGAAATGTGGAAGACTAGATTGCTCGGATTGTGGTATTCATGATGCTGTGGCTGCCCCCACTACTGTGGCTTTAGGCACACAGGAGCAAGTGTTGCGGGAGGCTCAGCAAGAAGATCCACTCATCAAAAGATTACTGGCTATTGTTGCGGGTACAGAGGATGTCCCTAGCAGAGAAGATCTAGCTGGAGAATCCAATGAATTCCGTACATTTGTCCAGCATCTGGGTAATATGGAAATGAGAGAGGGTGTGCTATGTCTGGGTTGGACAAGACTAGCCACCGGAAGGAAGTATTGGAGGAAACTCATTCCTGCCTCTTTGAGAAAGGAAATATTCCAAGGGATGCATGGTCCGAAGATCTCGGGTCATTTCGGTACATTTAAAAATTCTTGGTCAGCTAAAATGAAATATTACTGGCCAGGGATGAGGTACGATTTGAAACGATGGATCCGGGCCTGTCCGGAATGTAGTATGAGGAAATCCAGACAAGGGGGAGGGACTTCCCTCCTTAAGAAAGAAAAACATGGGGATAGGTGGAATCGGATAGGATTGGACATCTTGGGACCTCTTCGGACAACTCCCAGGGGAAACAATTATATCATGGTGGTAACGGATCATTTTTCGAAATGGGCCGAAGCCTACCCCATGGCAGATCACACTGCAGAGAGTTGTGCAGATGTACTCTTCAGAGAATGGATCCTACGGTTCGGGTGCCCTGTTGCTTTGCAAACCGATGGAGCTCCCGAGTTTAGGTCTCTGCTCTTAAGATCCTTGTTAGAAATGTTGGGGGTTGAGAAATTAATTACTCTTCCCTACAGACCCATGAGCAATGGTCAAAGCGAGAGACTCAATCGTGTCCTCGTGGAACAATTGTCATGTCTAACAGATGGAACTGAAGATAACTGGGATATATTAGCGCCCTGTATTGCTCATGCTTATCGGGCCACGGTACATGCCAGTACACTCTGTACTCCGAATTCTGTAGTCTTCGGGACAGAACTGGTGGCACCAATGGATTTAGTCTATGGTGTGACACCAGGAGAACTGGATTTCCCATGCAAAGTGGGATATGTGGAGCACTTGAGACAGTGTATGAGAAAGGGGCACCAGTACGTGAGAAATAATCTCGGAATTTCTGCAGTCCATCAGAAAAGGGATTATGACAAACGTTCTCGTCCTCCGAGATTCCAAGTGGGGGAGGTAGTATACCGATTCTGTCCCCCAAAGGCCTCTAAAAAGATCGGACCCAAATGGGATGGGCCTTATGTCATCAAAAGATTCATAGGAGGTACCACCTGTGAATTAGAAACCTCGGAAGGTCTGATGAGATATCATATAGACTACTTGAAGCCAGCCTTTGACGAAAATGGACCCATACAGGCAGCGAACCTGCATCGGGCGTCCGAATTCCAGAAGCAGGCTAAAACAGGTAGAGATATTCTCCGACTTATCGATGGGAAAGTAATAGCTGGGAAAGATTGTATAGTTCCTGCGGCAAAAGCTAAAATAACTATAGGAGCCAAGCCGAGAGGCAGGCCCCGAAAAGTTAAACCAGCAGGACAAGAGAAGCCCGTCCGAAAGAGGGGTAGGAAGACAAAGAGAGCGGATACCGTAAAAACTACAGCTCCTGTGTCAACTATTCCTCCTCCTGTGACAGAGAAAGGCCGAGGCAAATTGAAAAAGAATGCAGTAGTGCCTCAACCTGTTATTCAGGGGAAGAAGAAGACGAGGGCTAGAAGGAAACCGGGAAGACCTAGGAAAACAGTAGTGCCGGATAAACCCGAAGCTCCAACAACTCCGAAGAAAAGAGTTGGGAGGCCTAGGAAGTTACTAGGCGCTGCTGTTCCACCAGTCTTACCGGGTGGTAGACGGACAAGAAATAATCCGGGTCCGGATACTAGTAATCCTTCCCCAGCTCTGACAAGGGCTAAGCGCACGCGCAATGCCCCAGTTCGGTTGCAAATCAAAGAGAATATGGTATCAAATGAGTTAAAATTACCGAACTGATCTTGGCTCAATAAAAAAGTACACAACGAGAAGTCCGACTGGCAGTAGACCGGAGAATTGCTGCTGTGTCCCCTACCGGCGTAATGGATTCATTTCTATTGTGACTGGGAGACGAATCTTTGTCTTAATAAGTATTTGTTTGAACGATAGGTATTGACATGATCTAGGCTTGCACTGCGGGTCAATGAGACCTGGAACTTGCTGTAAGATCGGAATCTATTTATAGCAGATAGAATGTAGCAATTAAACCTATCCTGATGGCAAAGAAAGTGGAGATTAACAAAGGGCCTGTAACGTCTCAACAGGCAGATCAGAATAGCTATTGGATTAGCACCCAATCATGCTATGGGAGCGTGCTCGGAGAAGGAGCGCGGGAAGCGTTGGCGCTACCATCGCGGTGTCGGGTTGGAGTACTAGCGTTGCACCAGGTGCGGCGAGAGTGTTCTACCCTTTGCCATTCTGCTTCCGGAACTCGTATGAGTAAGCAACCGACAGACTTTCACCAACCGTACAGTAAGTTTATCAAGCGATGATGTACATAAAGGACTTGTCATGTTGTTGATCTTGTATGAGTGTAAGATGTCTAGAGATTTGAACGTATGGTACCCTGTATTTTGTTGCCGATTGGCATTTCTATACTTTGGCGGGCTGGTGCCTGGTACCGCTACGTCCATTTTGAAATACACACTGTTAGAAATACTAGCTACGGGTATGCGTGTTGTGTGTTGTTCTCTAGCATAGAAGTGAACCATCATGCCCTGTTAACTTATTCCATTATGATGTTTGGACGTAATTAACCCTTCCGGATTGGTGGGAGATGTGGCAACGGTGTGTTGGCTCGCTAGAAACCTAGTTCGGATCGACCCACGCTGAAGGAGTGGGGGACTGACAGCACAGTTCGGATCCGAAGGGCCATCCGAAGCTCAGTCCGAGAATGGACAAGGCTCAGAAATCGGGCTTTGTTATTCCATGAAGTCTTGTCATTAAAATGCTTTGTTTGTATTCCTTTTCTAGCAAAGTAATCGAAGATGGAGAAGGCTATGGCTGAGCAAGTCGAGAGGGAGTTGGCCGAGGCGGAAAGGTTGATGGCCGAGGGCATCGAAACTGAGCTCCCTGCCATGACAGAGGCGGAGGAGCAGCAGTTGTTGCTCGAGGAGGGGGCTGATAACCTGATGAGGTTAGCAGCCGAAGTCAGTGAAGTGGTGGAGGACAAAGAACACGACCGTTCTGAGTCCGAAGCCATGGAAACTGAAGCTTCCGAGGAAGTGGTGAAGGAGGAGCCGAAGCTTCGGGTGAAGGCCAAACCCGTAGCTGAGGCAAGTCCGAGGGACAAAGGGGAGACTGTTGTCGACCCTGATGTCCTACGCCGCTCTCCGAGGAAGCAATCAGCACCCCGGAAAAGTGAGGATGGATCCCAGTCTCCACCGAGCCCTAAAAAGGCTGACGGTGAGGACATGGAATCCCGGGGCAGATCCCGAAGCCGCAGATACCCTGTCGGTGGCAAATCGGGATCCGCATCCATGACCCGAGGCGGGTCAAGTAGGTCGGAAGAGGAGAAGAGAAGCAAGAGCGCGGTGCCACAACCAAGCACCAGTTCTGTTTCTGCTGGGACCACCTCTTCCAAGAAACAGAAGCAGAATCCGAAGCTGTCCTTTAAGAAGGTGAGAAGGGTCCACAAAGCTCGGATGTCTGTGTGGAGAGCTAGGGTTGGTGAAATCGGGGGAAGTCTAGAGCACTTCAAGGCTGTGATGGATAAGCCCGATAATACAGCACCCATCAACCCTGGTTCGGACAAGCCAGGATTCCGGTTTCCTTCTGATGGTCCGGAATCAGACTCAGACGACGTTGATTTCCCCGGGACAATGAAACGCTATGAGTCCGAGATCTGGCCCGAGCTGTTGCAGGAGGACAGCTTGGATGAGGGCACCTTGGGAAAGCTCAAGATGTCCCCTATGCTCTGGAAGCCAGGACACCGTTGCCCCTTCTTGGTGTGTCGGTACACTGGTTTCCGAGATGTGGGTGTAAAAATTTACACCACCCGAGAGAGGTTCTTTCGCCATTTGTGCGAGTGCCACGCCCCCCTCCGTCAAGCCTGGACTTGCCCGTACACTAGCTGTGCACAGGTCCTGGATCGGAAGGGTGAGCTTATCCAGCACTTGATGAATGGCGAGGTGAGACAGCACAACCTCAGTCGGGAAAAGGCCCAGGCCCGCATGGTGAAGGACACAGTAACCGCCGGAACAAAAGAGAATCCTCTCTTTTACAAGATGGTGTACTTGTCCTTCAATCACCTGAGGGTCTTAAGAAAGGCACAGGCTGCAGTCCAGACCCGGCTAAAGGCTGCAGAGAAGGCCGAAGCTAGGAAAGCCTCTTCTTCCTCCAGTTCTGGGCTTAGCAAACCCGCAACTGGACAGCAAGACTCGGTATCGGTGAGCTCTGCTTCCAGCAGCGTTGCCCCTGAGTCCGGAAGTAGGCCCGCTTCGGACAAAAAGTCCTCCAAGAAGACACACAAACGACAGTCTTCGAGCCATCCGGAGGCACCTATCACCAAGAAGGGCCGCAAAACCCAGCAATGGGTGGAGCAAGCCAAGGAGGATCTGCCTTCTCGCCATGACACCCAAGAACTGGTCCGGGCAGTTGACGTTAACGTCGAAGCTGCCCTGACGGATCTGGAGAAGGCAGCCATAGCTCTAAGCGAGGGGGTACGTCGGTCAATTGCTTCGTTGACCACGCCCCTTCAACGTTTGGAGTCTGTGGAGAGTAAGATTGATGAGGTCGCCAACCTCCGAGAGGAGAACAACCAACAGGCGGTCATCATCAAGACCCAGCGCGCGTCCCTAGCCCAGAAGGACAATCAAATCCGCGATTTGATGGAGGCTAACGCGCGGCTGAGGTCAAGGTTGGAGTCCGCGGAGTCCAGTTCTCCGCCGGAGCAGGACCCAACAGAGAGTGTGGGAATCACAGATCAATCTGCCCCCACTCTACATGTGGATGGTGGTCAGGCTGGGGCGATCCAGGTCAATGCCCTCCAACTGGATGTTCTATCACAGTTGTTGGGACAGATCGGGAAACTCCCCCAGATGGCCCAGATGGGTGTTAAAGCGCCCAGCCATCCTTCAGCATCCCCCTTTCGGATGATTGTGTCCCCCGAGACTTCTCGGACGGTTCCCGCTGCTGCTGCTGGATCTGCAGCTCAAGCTGCAAGGCAGCAGCAAACGCAGAGGTCCGCGCCCCGACAACGCTCACAGAGCAGGGCCCGGACTTGGCTAGAGGGAAGCGGTCTGGGACAGGGAGGAGTGGGAGCATCAGATCTCGGAATCCACCAATTGTTTGGACCCGAGAAAGTGATCTCCCCTCTAAAGTCGTCGCCCGGCTCAGGTATGCAGGCACCCCCCACTCCTGGAACCAAAACTGGCCACAGTGACGTGGAGGATGATGCCGACATGGACATGTCGGAGCAGGACGACGAGAAGGACCCTCATCGCCAGTGAAGGAGGATGACCATAGGACGGACCAGACGACAACACGGATCGCCCACGAATGATGCTCGGACTCGGAATGGAACGACCTGTGTGGATGATGATGACTGGACTGATTTATGGACTTGGCAATGGATACGGACACACTCGGATTGACACAAAGATGAATCGGACTACCCACGTATATTAACCACTGGAACTAAAGTAATGGACTTTTCTCTCTTATTTGTTATACTACAGAATGTAGTAGTGGGATTTATTCTTCTCACAGAGAGCCGGAGGAATTTTTTTTTACTTTTTCGCCATTTACACGGATCATTTTTTATCTTTCCACTTGTATCAGTAGTGAGGACACTAAATGCTCCTGCTTGTACTTGTTATGATCTTTTATTATTGTGTTGAGTGACTTTTGTGTTTACTCGTGGTGATTTGTATTATTTTTCCTCTTTTCATATGCTTTATTGTTCTATTACCCGATTTTTAAACAATGTTTTAAACTCTTTAAAAGAAAGAGGGGGTATTGTAGTGGTCGTGTGTTTTATGGGTTCCGGGATAGTGCAGTCCGGGAGTCCGAGACTGTCCGCTGGTTGATTCCAGTCCTTTCGGACTGACGCCAGAGGGCAGTCAAGGGCTCTCGGATCTATCCGAAGCGCAGACCCTGGAAGAGTGGTCTGTAGCTTATTTACTATTATTTGTATTCATCACTTTATATTGTGTCTTTTCCTTATATATTGTCATTTTATGCTATGCAAATGTTCCTTTATGTGTTCGTACCCAATCTCTGGTTTTACTTATTCTTAACTTCGCTTTTATAAGAATATCTGTGATATCGATATTCTTCACACCTTGTTTATACTATTTCCTATTGTATATGTTCCCTTTCTGGCTGGTCCAGAGGGGTTGGTCTAAGGTTGTGAGGTAATAAAACCAGAGTATGAGAGTAATTCTTGTTCCGTTTTATTCCTAAGCTAAGAGTCCCGAACCGAGTTCACTACAGTTGTATAATATATATTAGAACTCACTAGATATAATGGTTGTATAATATATATATTAGAACTCACTAGATATAATGGTTGTATAATATATATATTAGAACTCACTAGATATAATGGTTGTATAATATATATATTAGAACTCACTAGATATAATGGTTGTATAATATATATTAGAACTCACTAGATATAATGGTTGTATAATATATATATTAGAACTCACTAGATATAATGGTTGTATAATATATATATTAGAACTCACTAGATATAATGGTTGTATAATATATATATTAGAACTCACTAGATATAATGGTTGTATAATATATATATTAGAACTCACTAGATATAATGGTTGTATAATATATATATTAGAACTCACTAGATATAATGGTTGTATAATATATATTAGAACTCACTAGATATAATGGTTGTATAATATATATATTAGAACTCACTAGATATAATGGTTGTATAATATATATATTAGAACTCACTAGATATAATGGTTGTATAATATATATTAGAACTCACTAGATATAATGCCTAGAGGGTGGAGTTGTGTCAGGCGTAGTAGCTGGGTGATATATAACACTCACTAGATATAAGGGTTGTATAACACTAGATATAAGGGTTGTATAACACTAGATATAAGGGTTGTATAACACTAGATATAAGGGTTGTATAACTCACTAGATATAAGGGTTGTATAACTCACTAGATATAAGGGTTGTATAACTCACTAGATATAATGGTTGTATAACTCACTAGATATAAGGGTTGTATAACTCACTAGATATAAGGGTTGTATAACTCACTAGATATAAGGGTTGTATAACACTAGATATAAGGGTTGTATAACACTAGATATAAGGGTTGTATAACTCACTAGATATAAGGGTTGTATAACTCACTAGATATAAGGGTTGTATAACTCACTAGATATAAGGGTTGTATAACTCACTAGATATAAGGGTTGTATAACTCACTAGATATAATGGTTGTATAACTCACTAGATATAAAGCCTAGAGGGTGGAGTTGTGTCAGGCGTAGTAGCTGGGTGATATATAACACTCACTAGATATAAGGGTTGTATAACTCACTAGATATAATGCCTAGAGGGTGGAGTTGTGTCAGGCGTAGTAGCTGGGTGATATAAGTACATCAGTCAGCACCACCAACTGGTCATCTGTAAACTTCTGTTTGTGGTCCTGCCAGTTGTCATAATGCGTGCGGCGGAAGTTGGACAAGGTCTTCTTGACGGTCAGCTGTATGGGTTGTGGGTCGCCGATGTGGTCGCTGAGGTCCATGAGTACCTGTGGGATGAACTCTGGTACATCGTAGGGGAAGGCCAGCACACAGGCGCTCAGCCCCAGCACACCTGCGTGGCGCTTTATGATCTTATCAGGATTTAACTCACACTTCTTGGACTTCCTCAGCTTGGTGGAACTCAGCGTCTCAAACTGGTTCTGCAACATGGAGATCATGGGGTACTTTAGAGCAGTGTATATATATATATAACAGCTGTGTGGGCACATTTCTAGTGTAAATATAACAGCAGTGTTTAGGTTGGGCACATTTCTAGTGTAAATATTACAGCAGTGTTTAGGTTGGGCACATTTCTAGTGTAAATATTACAGCAGTGTTTAGGTTGGGCACATTTCTAGTGTAAATATTACAGCAGTGTTTAGGTTGGGCACATTTCTAGTGTAAATATTACAGCAGTGTTTAGGTTGGGCACATTTCTAGTGTAAACCAGTTTGAAAACGTTTGTTGTTTTTCAGCCCTTAGTCTCCCACAGGACGACAAAGAGGTTGTGTGTGTAATAAGAACTAACCACGAGTGACATATGCAACAACTTATTCACAATACACGAGTGGCTTTTGGTGCATGTCTACAGCCTTGCTTAATGAAATGAGCGTCATTTATTGACGCAGCTAGATAGTAACCAATCAAGATAGCGGAGTAAATTGGCTGCTATTGTAAAGCTGATTTCACTAATGAAATCTATGCATGTATATACCATGGGCTAATCTAGCCATGTTGTTGTGGATACGCACACCTATCATGGCATAAAGCACTTGTTCTACATTAGTTAACACATGTGAGCTGCTCCTATACAAGTTAACACATGTGAGCTGCTCCTATACAAGTTAACACATGTGAGCTGCTCCTATACAAGTTAACACATGTGAGCTGCTCCTATACAAGTTAACACATGTGAGCTGCTCCTATACAAGTTAACACATGTGAGCTGCTCCTATACAAGTTAACACATGTGAGCTGCTCCTATACAAGTTAACACATGTGAGCTGCTCCTATACAAGTTAACACATGTGAGCTGCTCCTATACAAGTTAACACATGTGAGCTGCTCCTATACAAGTTAACACATGTGAGCTGCTCCTATACAAGTTAACACATGTGAGCTGCTCCTATACAAGTTAACACATGTGAGCTGCTCCTATACAAGTTAACACATGTGAGCTGCTCCTATACAAGTTAACACATGTGAGCTGCTCCTATACAAGTTAACACATGTGAGCTGCTCCTATACAAGTTAACACATGTGAGCTGCTCCTATACAAGTTAACACATGTGAGCTGCTCCTATACAAGTTAACACATGTGAGCTGCTCCTATACAAGTTAACACATGTGAGCTGCTCCTATACAAGTTAACACATGTGAGCTGCTCCTATACAAGTTAACATTGCACATGTGAAGCTTGGCAACATGTTGTGTGACTCACCATCAAGTCCTTGTTCATGCTGAGGTAGCCACATTGTAGGAAGCCCCCGAGTGTGACGGCCGCAAGCTCCCTCACCTACAACATACAGTCAGGCTTAGTCTGGGTATAATGTAATATCATATATAGTATACCTACAACATACAGTTAGGCTTAGTAGAGTTGATGGTAAACATTCTGAATTTTTCGACTATTGTTGTGTATCTCACTAGGAGAAATTTTGAAACATAAAAGACAAATAACAAGTTCAAAGCCTAGAAATGATCCCCATTACTTAGTATGCCCATTAGCATCTCACACAATACATGGCAGTCAGAAATAATACCTTTAACACTCAAAATCCAACAGTTTCTATACTGACTGAACCTCACCTGTCACCATCTTGTACATCTGTGACTACAGTTACAGATGTAGGTGTAACACCAGTGTGAGAGCTGGCTTGAATGACTGGCCAGTTTGCAACAGTATAATTGGTTGTGTTAGGAATTGTGTGTGGGTTTCACTGAGGCTAAATTCCTAGAGTGGAGTAATTTTGAATATGGTTACTTTGCTGGCAAGATCAAGTTGTTGATTTCAATGTTCCCTAATATTTCAAGACCCTTTGACATATTCAGGAACTAAATAGTGATATATCTGACAATTCCCAACACAACCAATTAGAGCTACTGCAGTTCATGGGACAGGCTGACCGATGAAAGCTTGAGTTTCATCGGTCAGCCATGTATTTCATCAGTCACAGACCGCAGACCAGCAAGTTTCACCAAGTCTTGTATGACAGTGTAGTTTACATATGTTCTCCACCATAATATCATCATGTGTTATACTGTACCTCTACTTGTTCATCACACAGCAGTTTGAGTGTTAGAGCCTGGAGCCTGGCCACGGTGTCTACTTGTTGCAGCAGGAAGAGGTTGGAGAAGACCATGACCTGCATGTAGCCCAGGATGGAGGCCCGGGCGTGCCATGAGCTGGACTCAGCCACCTGAAACACACAAGTAAAACAGTTGCAGTTTAAACAGTTATGGTTATAAGTTATAGTTTTATACTTGTTCATGTTGTTTTAAATATTCTGATTTTGTTGAGTGGTAAATATACGGCACAATCAAGACGTTACCTTGGTGATGGTATCCAGGGCCACAGGTATAATGTCGACAGGTAGCAGTGACTGTGCCATACAGGCCAGCGTCACCAGGCTGCTGTTGCGCAACTCATCGTCCTTCTGTTCACTCTCCAGGTTACACAGCTGAAACAGAAAACCGTGTGGTCAGGACAAGTAGTGTATGAGGAGTGGCTATGGGTGGACTGTCAGGTGTGGTCAGGATGAGTTATGTATGAGGAGTGGCTATGGGTGGACTGTCAGGTGACCACAACGGCGGGAAGGTGCTTTCAGGTGTCACCATATATACTTGTATATCTTCATATACTCAACATATATGTACCACATGTTATACACAGGTCTAGGGCTACAGGTATAATTATACAGGGTACAGTACATCAGTCATTGTCAGCCACATGTAACCATATATGTTATACTACAACTCAATGGGTTATTCACTTTGAGCGGGAAGAATACGCCCATTTAATAGTGTGTTCATTTCTGTACTGTGTAATACGGAAGCGCTGACGTCATCAATTGGTATGACGTCATCAATGACGGCGATCTTAACCAATCACAGACAAGGATTCTGAGCCGTGACTCGGGTTTCCGTGCATTCATGGCTGTTTAGAACTGCTTCTGCCAGCCTATTACAAGCGTAAGGATGATGATTTCCAAGTCATAGTATAAAGAAAGAACTGTACACAAGGTTAGGAACTACTCATGTGATTTAATGGCTCAACTTCAAGTTAAACTGATAATGTTTAAACTTGAGCCATTGAGTCCCACTTGTAAGCTCTGGTTGAGTTCTATGTAAACACATGATGTACTTACCACGGGTAACAACTGGAAGATCTGTGGTGGGGTGAGGTGCATCATACGGCCGCAACCACCTTGTACAAACTTCATCACTGCAACAGTAAACAACATGTAGTACACGGCACGTCATGGCAACCAACCTCTTTCTTCACTAAGATTACCGCTGAAATCCATACTTATTGTAATGGAATAGAAGGTCACGTGTGTAGCGAACGAGGCGCCACCTCGTGGCGAGAGGAGGAAGTGAATAAAGCAGTTGATACTAGAAACTCATGGAGTCAAGTCATAATTTATAATATGGTACCAGAGTAAACAACACAACAGCAAATATTAGCGGAAACTACCAGAAAATGGATAGAATACCAGCACCAGACAAACTCAATTGCAAGGATGGCAACGTGGCGGTCAGATGGGAGAAGTTTAAGCGCCAGGTCGAGTGGTATCTTGGAGCGCTCGGAGTGGATGTGAAAAAGGAGCCACAACGCGCCATTGCTATATTGCTGACGGTTGGAGGAGCGGACCTCCAGGAGGTGTTCTCCACGCTTGAATTTCAAGATGGGGACGACAAAGTCTGGAAGAAAGTCATTCAAGAACTGGAGGATTATTGCACACCGAGAAAGAACGTAGTGTATGAAAGGTACGCCTTTAATGCGAGAAGCCAGGCGGAGGGCGAGAGTGTGGATGCCTTCATTACCGACATACGACTCAAGGCAGCCACGTGCGAGTTCGGCTTGCTCGTGGACACGATGATTAGAGATAGGCTAATCATTGGTATCAGAGACAAGAGATTGACGGAGAAGATGCTGAGGGATCCGGATCTGAGCTTGGAGAATGCAGTGGAGTACTGTCGGGCGGCAGAAACTTCTAAGAACTGCATGAAGATTATGTGCAGCACGGAAACAGAGACAGTGAGTGTGGTGAAAAGCAAGCACAGGAGGAACGGTGACAGCAACCACGTGGGTGCTGACAGTGGTCACCGTGGAGGAAACGCGCAAGTTGACTGCACGCGTTGCGGGACCAAGCATGAGTATAGACGGTGTCCTGCCTACAAATTCAAGTGTGCGACTTGTGGATACAAGGGCCATTTCACCAAGCTTTGCAAAACAAAAGTGCGTCAAGTGAGAGAAGAGGAGTATGCACCCTCTGACTCGGAGATAGATCTGGAGTCAGATCTCTTCATAGGTCAGGTCAAAGTGCGCAAAGTGAGGCTGGGGAAGAATAGCCGTTGGACAGAGACATTGAAGGTGAATAACGCACTGATACCATTCAAGTTGGACACAGGAGCGGAAGTGGACTTGATCAATATACAAGATTACAGGGCTCTCTCCCCCAGGCCAGTTATAAAGGGGATAAATGTACAACTGATGGATTACAATGACAAGCCCATTCCAGTGTCAGGAGTGTGCGTCTTCACCACCCACGTGCGTGGGAAGCAGCATCATGTGCGGGCCTTGGTCACCCAACAGGGAGACTCGCTGCTAGGAGCCGAATCTAGCGAGAGGCTGGGCCTAGTAAGACGGGTACAACAAGTCAAGGAGGAGCTTCAGGGCCCACCGGAGGTAAGGGAGAAACTGTCTAGCTTACCATTTGAATATAAAATTGAACTAAAAGAAGGAGTGGCGCCAGTAATAAGGCCGGCCAGGCGTGTGCCCATAGCCTTGAGAGGAGCGCTTAAACAAGAACTAGATAGGATGGAGCAATTGAATGTAATAAGTAAGCAGCACAGTCCTACAGACTGGGTGTCAGAAATAGTAATTGTCAACAAACCTAACGGGGCTATCAGACTGTGTCTTGATCCTAAAAATCTGAATGAGGCCATTAAAAGACCTCACTATCAATTGCCGACTAGAGAAGAGATATTCTCATCCATACAAGGGGCACGTTATTTTAGCAAGTTTGATGCCTCCCAAGCCTTTTGGCAACTACCACTGTCAGAAAATTCAAGGAACTTAACATGTTTTAATACACCTTTCGGCAGGTACTCGTACAATAGGCTACCTTACGGGCTCTCCTCGTCTCCAGAGGTATTCCACCGCACGATGGAGAGTATGTTCGAGGGGATAGACGGCTGCAGGGTGTACATGGACGACATCCTATGCTGGGGAGCAACAGAAGAGGAGCATGATGAAAGAGTAAAGAAGATCAAAGAAAGGATAGTAAAGTATAATCTACTTATGAACTGGTCTAAATGTGAACTGAAGAAAGAAAGCATTACCTTCATTGGAGAGAGACTGACAAAAGAAGGAGCTAGTCCTGATAAGGACAAAGTACAAGCAATTCTGAACATGCAAGTACCAAAGAACAAGGACGATGTACAAAGGGCCCTAGGGTCAATCAATTATGTTGGGCGATATATACCGAACTTAGCAGCGAAATGTGTGCACCTGAGAAACCTGTTATGCAAACGAAATGAGTGGGTGTGGGGACCAGAGCACGATAAGGAATTTAAAGAAATTAAAGAGTCTCTAGCTAGCGAGCCGGTCCTCATGTACTATGATCCAAAATTGCCTGTAAAAATATCAAATGATGCGTCGAAAGATGGGTTAGGTTCTGTGTTACTACAGTTACACGAAAATAACTGGAAACCAGTGGCGTATGCAGCTAGGGGCATGACAGAGTGTGAGCGCAGGTACGCGCAAATTGAAAAGGAATGTTTGGCGATTACTTTTGGTTGTCTAAAATTTCATTATTATGTGTATGGTAGGACAGATGTTTTAGTGGAAACAGATCATAAACCCCTTATTGCAGTATATGGTAAACAACTCAATGATTTAACACCAAGGTTGCAACGCATGATGCTGAAGGTTCAAAGGTATAATTTTAAGTTGACTTGGACGCCAGGAAAAAATTTGTATTTGGCTGATACTCTCTCCAGAGGGTATCCAGTGGTTTCTCAAATCAAAGTCCAGGAATTTTCAGAGTTAGATGTTGAGGCGCAAGTCAACATGGTATTTAAGTCAGTCTCAGCCACGGAGCAACAACTGAATAGAATTGCAGAGGAAACTAGTAAAGATCCAGTGTTGGTGGCAGTAAAGAGTTGTATTTTGAATGGTTGGAACAATGGGGATTGTCCAGGGTTTCAATCGTACAAGAATGAATTATTTTTGGTAAATGGCATTATAATGCGAGCTCACAAGATTGTTATTCCAGTGACACTCAGAAAGGAGATGTTAGAAATTGTACACCAAGGTCACCTGGGAGCTGAGAAACAGAAAAACTTAGCCAGCACGTCCATTTTTTGGCCAGGTATTAACAAAGATATAGAGAGAGTATCAGAGGAGTGTAGTGCATGCCAAATATATGCTAGACGACAGAGTAAAGAAACCTTAGCAGTAGATGTACACAAAATATTGGCGGGCCCCTGGGAGGTAGTATGTACTGATCTGTTCTATTGGGAGGGTCGCACTTATTTACTCCTCGTAGATTATTTTTCAAACTACCCAGAATTGGCTTTACTAGAAAGTACAACCTCTGAGTCAGTGGTTCTGCACATGCAGAGCATTTTCGCTCGTCACGGGGTCCCCCAAACGGTATACAGTGATAATGGGCCACAATATGCATCAGCGGTATTCAAAAAGTTTGAGAAAGAATTTGGGTTTATACACAGGACTAGCAGTCCTAGGTACCCGCAGTCCAACGGCAAGGCCGAAAGGGCTGTGGGGATAGTAAAGAGTATACTTAAGAAGAGCAAAGAAGCGGGAGAAAACCCTTACTTGGCATTATTAGCATACCGCAGGGCCCCAGGGATAGATGGAAAATCGCCAGCCGAAAAGTTAATGGGTAGAAATATTAGGGGATTGCTCCCTGAGTTCAAGATAGAGTGTGACCGCCAGAGAACTGGAACTCAGGAGAAAGTGCTTGACAGGTATTACAATGAAGGAGCCAGAGACATACAACCTCTACAGGTGTCAGATACAGTCAGATCGTTAAATGAAAATGGGACATGGGCTGACAAAGGAGTTATAATTAAAGAAGTCAGTCCCAGGTCGTACAATGTACTGACGGAGGGCGGTAACGTAGTTCGTAGAAACAGAAGATTTCTCAAGAAAGTACCAGGTGAGGCTAGATCCCCTGTAAGTGTACAAGAACCTCAGGTAAAAATCACACAACAACGAGGTGAAGTAGAAAGTAGAAGTAGAGAATTAGTAACAGACTCAGTACCACGTGAAGTGGAGGTAAGGGTAACAAGTCCAGTAACAAATGAGTTATCCAGAAGGTCAAGAGTAGGTCGTCATATCAAACCAGTAGACAGACTCAATCTGTAAACCATATAGGTATATCTATATTTTTGTATAACAAATTATATTTTTATATTACACTTTCTATATTAACGTCACAGTTATGTATTCTCTCTTTCTGTATTAAACCTCTCTTCCTAACGGGGAGTGAGGGAGATGTAATGGAATAGAAGGTCACGTGTGTAGCGAACGAGGCGCCACCTCGTGGCGAGAGGAGGAAGTGAATAAAGCAGTTGATACTAGAAACTCATGGAGTCAAGTCATAATTTATAATACTTATGACTCAATTTTATTCTATTTTCATGATTGAAAGCATATATAATAAATCTGTTAACTCATTGGTTTCAGTTGCTGAGAATATTACATTTGTTGCTACACAACTCATGCAATATTTACGCTCCTTCAACCAACTTCTTAGTTAACCTTTACATATACATAGATTTCACATGACGTCACCCGGGTGGCTGGGGAATCACAGTGGCCGCCATGACAGGGGACAGTGCTATCCTTGCAGTCTCCGGCGTGGTTATCAAAACAAAATTGATAAACTTCACAATAGTGGATACTTGAATAATACTACACTAAAGAAAGAAAATCTACCCTATCAAGAAGGGTTTGTTTAGGCACATTACAACTGGTAAAGGTTAAAACAGCCAGAAAACGGTATTTTCAAGTATCGCAGCATACATAGCCATCTAACGAGCCCCCCACAATGATGACGGCCGTGACGTCATTGAAATCTATGTATAGCACCAGTAGTTAGTTCACCTGTACACCACATGTATACTCACCAGTCTTACAGAGCCGCGCGGCCACCTTGCGCTCCTCATTCTCTTCGTTGATGTTTTTGCCCAAGAGTTTGGATCCTGCCTCCAGGATCACCTTCCTCATGACGTCACTGCTCTCCTCCAGGTCTGTTTCCATGACGCCCATCTCCATGTCGCCCACGGTGATGGTGTCAAACACGGCGCTACCGTTCTCGTCAATCTCCATGCCAACACTGGCCACGTCCTCTACTAACAGAAGACAGACTTTACTACATTGATACTGACTGGTACCAATAGTGGTTTAATCCAATAAACCATGTATATATGTAACACAAGGCAGACTTTACTACATTGATATTGACTGGTACCAATAGTGGTTTAATCCTATAAACCATGTATATATGTAACACAAGGCAGACTTTACTACATTGATATTGACTGGTGCCAATAGTGGTTTAATCCAATAAACCATGTATATATGTAACACAAGGCAGACTTTACTACATTGATATTGACTGGTACCAATAGTGGTTTAATCCTATAAACCATGTATATATGTAACACAAGGCAGACTTTACTACATTGATATTGACTGGTACCAATAGTGGTTTAATCCAATTCTAGTGTAATTACCCTGTTTGCTGGAGGTGGCTCCACCTGGTGTGTCCAGCAGGACCTGCAGCTTGGGCAGCACGTGGGAGAGGAATTCTGACTGACGGGGAGAACACGTGGTGGCAGCACCGGGCAGTGGGAAGTCGTGCATCAACAGGTTCACCATCACACTGTCACCATGGAAACACAGCTTATAAAGTTTATTATATGCACATTCCATATGAGAGGTGCAATAAGTTGGGTGCTATAAAATATTCATATAGTATGTGTACCAAGTCGGCTACTTTGTTCAGATTTTACACATCCAAGTTTTATGCCCATATAATAAATATAGAATGGAACTCGCCAGCAATCGAAAAATTGATTGGACTTGATTTGTCAGCATAAGCACTTTGCCTATTGCATCGTGCTTATGTAGGCAAATCTCGTCCAATAAATGTTTGATTATTGCCTGCTCGTTCCATTCTCTCTATATATATCTGGTGATGCTGGGAGGACCTGGACAATATATGTACTGTGAGCCCAGTTCCATGTCTAAAAGTTCTAATCACATTTTACCTTATACCTTTGTTGTTTATACCATTACAGCACAATTGTTATTCCAATAATGTCAAAAGGAACAAAATTGTTCAACTATGTTGTTCATACAACAATGTAAATATGTACCACTGGTGCAAGTTAGAAACCCTGTAAAAGGGACTTGGTAACAGTTTAAATAAAATTAGTTGAACAAATGTTTGCACTGACCTTCCTAGTCTGTCTCTGACATTCTTGTAGGGGTGTGTGAGATAGCCAGACACATAGGACTGGTGTCTATGTAAAAGTTCAGGAATTCGCCACTCTTGTTGTGCTAGCGCCCCCTGGAGCATATACAGCCTACTAGAGTCTCCAAATGAGCCTCCTTCCCCAGAGAGTGGTCTGTCTGTGAGCACTTCCAACATGGGCGCCAGTTTACGGGGATCACGGCTCTCCTGTGGAGGAACACGGCATGTAGGTTTATTACAATAATTACAACAACTCTACAACTTACAACCCTAAAACTTACAACTTGATATTAGCGTATCTAACAATACTTACAACTCTAAAACTTACAACTTGATATTAGCGTATCTAACAATACTTATAACTCTAAAACTTACAACTTGATATTAGCATATCTAACAATACTTATAACTCTAAAACTTACAACTTGATATTAGCATATCTAACAATACTTACAACTCTAAAACTTACAACTTGATATTAGCGTATCTAACAATACTTATAACTCTAAAACTTACAACTTGATATTAGCATATCTAACAATACTTATAACTCTAAAACTTACAACTTGATATTAGCATATCTAACAATACTTACAACTCTAAAACTTACAACTTGATATTAGCGTATCTAACAATACTTACAACTCTAAAACTTACAACTTGATATTAGCATATCTAACAATACTTATAACTCTAAAACTTACAACTTGATATTAGCGTATCTAACAATACTTATAACTCTAAAACTTACAACTTGATATTAGCATATCTAACAATAGTTACAACTCTAAAACTTACAACTTGATATTAGCATATCTAACAATACTTATAACTCTAAAACTTACAACTTGATATTAGCATATCTAACAATACTTATAACTCTAAAACTTACAACTTGATATTAGCATATCTAACAATACTTATAACTCTAAAACTTACAACTTGATATTAGCATATCTAACAATACTTACAACTAACTCTAAAACTTACAACTTGATATTAGCATATCTAACAATACTTATAACTCTAAAACTTACAACTTGATATTAGCATATCTAACAATAGTTACAACTCTAAAACTTACAACTTGATATTAGCATATCTAACAATAGTTACAACTCTAAAACTTACAACTTGATATTAGCATATCTAACAATACTTACAACTCTAAAACTTACAACTTGATATTAGCGTATCTAACAATACTTATAACTCTAAAACTTACAACTTGATATTAGCGTATCTAACAATACTTATAACTCTAAAACTTACAACTTGATATTAGCATATCTAACAATACTTACAACTCTAAAACTTACAACTTGATATTAGCATATCTAACAATACTTACAACTCTAAAACTTACAACTTGATATTAGCATATCTAACAATACTTATAACTCTAAAACTTACAACTTGATATTAGCATATCTAACAAAACTTATAACTCTAAAACTTACAACTTGATATTAGCATATCTAACAATACTTACAACTAACTCTAAAACTTACAACTTGATATTAGCATATCTAACAATACTTATAACTCTAAAACTTACAACTTGATATTAGCATATCTAACAATACTTACAACTAACTCTAAAACTTACAACTTGATATTAGCATATCTAACAATACTTACATACAACCAACAGTGTCTAAACTAAACAGTTCTAAATGTCTACAAATATTTGTGTTCTGTATAACCCCATACATGTCTATATCCATAATATCTCAATAAGGAGGGCCACCAGTTGGGCATCGGTGGTGGTTTGGTTCCCTTATTTTTTTAAAGATAAACTTAAGAAACAAGCTTAAAAGCCTCCCACTATTTGGCCCTTATGTAATGGCAAGAATCAACAATACAGAGTGACAGTGAATATAAGAGTACTGTGACAGTATATATAACAAGGGTTAGGGTTAAGTGTATATAAGTGTACTCACGGCGGCTGTAGCAAAGCAGGTGCCCCAGTCCCCTATACTCTCTATGGTGGCGTTGGCGAGTGCTGTTTGTATGACGGGCAGGAGCCAGGTCCACAGTTCCTCCATCATGGAAGGTGTCCAGTGTTTGCTGCCACGTATAATCCCGGCGATCATCTCCCCGGCCAGCCGCTGCGAGCACTCGTGGGAGTCGTGGCGTGTGTCTGCCACGAGGCGCTCCAGGTGAGGGCGCAGCAGCGGGAGGAATCCTACATCATAGTTCCTGAACATGCCCTTGAACAGCGTGAAGTGTTTGGACCTGAACTTGTCCTTGCCCTTGTGCTCCTCCAGGCTCATGAACTTGACCAGCTTGTCCACAAACTGTGAGTTGTTCATACTGTCATAGAGAGGGCGCTCTGCGGGGGGCAGTTGTTCATAACTCCTGCCCAGGGGGGGCTGCTTGTGGTGGGGGGCATACACAGCCAGCTCTCCCGGCCAGCAGTAGTAGCCCCAGTGGGTTTTCTCTACACACACCGTGCTCTCCCACTCCTCCACTGTACGTGGACACGTGTCTCGTCTGTACTTGATCCAAGCGTTGTCCGGCCGGTCCCCAGGTGTGGGTGTCTCTCCCTCCCCCGGCCGTGGCACGCCAGCTATAGCATATGGGTCCACCACACATGTCACATGGGGGCGCTTCTGCGCCTTTAAGATGGCCGACACTGTTCCTATGGCAATCTATAAACAAAAGTAGTTTTAGTTACCAAGAACAAAATGGCTGACACTGGTTCTAAAGAAAAGGTAGAAAAATAAATAGCTTGGTTAAGTTTTGTTTTGTTAAGAATTTTGGTTTTATCAAGGAAAAACGGTTTTCACACCCTCCATAAAAGCGCATAAAGAAGACTTTATTATGGCCGGCAGCAGCCTGGGCAGCAATCCACAGCCACTGTTGACAACAACGTGAATATTTCCTAGATTCAGGAGGAAGGATTACTTTCATTGATTGTCTACTGACATGTGTCTCTACATTGATAACATCATAGATTCAGGAGGAAGGATTACTTTCATTGATTGTCTACACTACTGGCATGTATTCTCAAAGTAAATGTCTTTCTGCCTTATTCTTATCCACTCACTCCAAGTTTCTGACTCGCCTCATTTTCCTAATGAATCCCTTAAAGTAGATCAGTATGCTTTGCCTAACATCGCCCTTATTCTTCAACACATGTTAACAAAACTAGAATTGGAGAACAAGGCAAAGTCTGTAGACAAGGGAGTAAACAACATGACCGGGTGGTGGTACTGACCTTGCGTATAGTGATGGAGTCATGGACCATGTTGTTGACAAACACATGCACCAGGCTGTCAGTGGGCGGTGTGTCATAGCGCACCAGCAGTGATAACATCTGTACAGCCAGCTGGTTGAACTTCCAGTGTCTGCAATATAACACACAAGTCATACAGTGATCTGTACAGCCAGCTGGTTGAACTTCCAGTGCCTGCAATATAGCACACAAGTCATACAGTGATAACATCTGTACAGCCAGCTGGTTGAACTTCCAGTGTCTGCAATATAACACACAAGTCATAGTGATCTGTACAGCCAGCTGGTTGAACTTCCAGTGTCTGCAATATAACACACAAGTCATACAGTGATCTGTACAGCCAGCTGGTTGAACTTCCAGTGTCTGCAATATAGCACACAAGTCATACAGTGATCTGTACAGCCAGCTGGTTGAACTTCCAGTGTCTGCAATATAGCACACAAGTCATACAGTGATCTGTACAGCCAGCTGGTTGAACTTCCAGTGTCTGCAATATAGCACACAAGTCATACAGTGATCTGTACAGCCAGCTGGTTGAACTTCCAGTGTCTGCAATATAACACACAAGTCATACAGTGATCTGTACAGCCAGCTGGTTGAACTTCCAGTGTCTGCAATATAACACACAAGTCATACAGTGATCTGTACAGCCAGCTGGTTGAACTTCCAGTGTCTGCAATATAACACACAAGTCATACAGTGATCTGTACAGCCAGCTGGTTGAACTTCCAGTGTCTGCAATATAACACACAAGTCATACAGTGATCTGTACAGCCAGCTGGTTGAACTTCCAGTGTCTGCAATATAGCACACAAGTCATACAGTGATCTGTACAGCCAGCTGGTTGAACTTCCAGTGTCTGCAATATAGCACACAAGTCATACAGTGATCTGTACAGCCAGCTGGTTGAACTTCCAGTGTCTGCAATATAACACACAAGTCATACAGTGATCTGTACAGCCAGCTGGTTGAACTTCCAGTGTCTGCAATATAGCACACAAGTCATACAGTGATCTGTACAGCCAGCTGGTTGAACTTCCAGTGTCTGCAATATAACACACAAGTCATACAGTGATCTGTACAGCCAGCTGGTTGAACTTCCAGTGTCTGCAATATAACACACAAGTCATACAGTGATAACATCTGTACAGCCAGCTGGTTGAACTTCCAGTGTCTGCAATATAACACACAAGTCATACAGTGATCTGTACAGCCAGCTGGTTGAACTTCCAGTGTCTGCAATATAACACACAAGTCATACAGTGATCTGTACAGCCAGCTGGTTGAACTTCCAGTGCCTGCAATATAACACACAAGTCATACAGTGATCTGTACAGCCAGCTGGTTGAACTTCCAGTGTCTGCAATATAACACACAAGTCATACAGTGATCTGTACAGCCAGCTGGTTGAACTTCCAGTGTCTGCAATATAACACACAAGTCATACAGTGATCTGTACAGCCAGCTAGTTGAACTTCCAGTGTCTGCAATATAACACACAAGTCATACAGTGATAACATCTGTACAGCCAGCTGGTTGAACTTCCAGTGTCTGCAATATAGCACACAAGTCATACAGTGATCTGTACAGCCAGCTGGTTGAACTTCCAGTGTCTGCAATATAACACACAAGTCATACAGTGATCTGTACAGCCAGCTGGTTGAACTTCCAGTGCCTGCAATATAACACACAAGTCATACAGTGATCTGTACAGCCAGCTGGTTGAACTTCCAGTGCCTGCAATATAACACACAAGTCATACAGTGATAACATCTGTACAGCCAGCTGGTTGAACTTCCAGTGTCTGCAATATAACACACAAGTCATACAGTGATCTGTACAGCCAGCTGGTTGAACTTCCAGTGCCTGCAATATAACACACAAGTCATACAGTGATAACATCTGTACAGCCAGCTGGTTGAACTTCCAGTGTCTGCAATATAACACACAAGTCATACAGTGATCTGTACAGCCAGCTGGTTGAACTTCCAGTGTCTGCAATATAACACACAAGTCATACAGTGATAACATCTGTACAGCCAGCTGGTTGAACTTCCAGTGCCTGCAATATAACACACAAGTCATACAGTGATCTGTACAGCCAGCTGGTTGAACTTCCAGTGTCTGCAATATAACACACAAGTCATACAGTGATCTGTACAGCCAGCTGGTTGAACTTCCAGTGCCTGCAATATAACACACAAGTCATACAGTGATAACATCTGTACAGCCAGCTGGTTGAACTTCCAGTGTCTGCAATATAACACACAAGTCATACAGTGATCTGTACAGCCAGCTGGTTGAACTTCCAGTGTCTGCAATATAACACACAAGTCATACAGTGATCTGTACAGCCAGCTGGTTGAACTTCCAGTGTCTGCAATATAGCACACAAGTCATACAGTGATCTGTACAGCCAGCTGGTTGAACTTCCAGTGTCTGCAATATAGCACACAAGTCATACAGTGATAACATCTGTACAGCCAGCTGGTTGAACTTCCAGTGCCTGCAATATAGCACACAAGTCATACAGTGATCTGTACAGCCAGCTGGTTGAACTTCCAGTGTCTGCAATATAACACACAAGTCATACAGTGATAACATCTGTACAGCCAGCTGGTTGAACTTCCAGTGTCTGCAATATAACACACAAGTCATACAGTGATAACATCTGTACAGCCAGCTGGTTGAACTTCCAGTGTCTGCAATATAGCACACAAGTCATACAGTGATCTGTACAGCCAGCTGGTTGAACTTCCAGTGCCTGCAATATAGCACACAAGTCATACAGTGATAACATCTGTACAGCCAGCTGGTTGAACTTCCAGTGTCTGCAATATAACACACAAGTCATACAGTGATCTGTACAGCCAGCTGGTTGAACTTCCAGTGTCTGCAATATAACACACAAGTCATACAGTGATAACATCTGTACAGCCAGCTGGTTGAACTTCCAGTGCCTGCAATATAACACACAAGTCATACAGTGATCTGTACAGCCAGCTGGTTGAACTTCCAGTGTCTGCAATATAACACACAAGTCATACAGTGATAACATCTGTACAGCCAGCTGGTTGAACTTCCAGTGTCTGCAATATAACACACAAGTCATACAGTGATAACATCTGTACAGCCAGCTGGTTGAACTTCCAGTGTCTGCAATATAACACACAAGTCATACAGTGATCTGTACAGCCAGCTGGTTGAACTTCCAGTGTCTGCAATATAACACACAAGTCATACAGTGATCTGTACAGCCAGCTGGTTGAACTTCCAGTGTCTGCAATATAACACACAAGTCATACAGTGATCTGTACAGCCAGCTGGTTGAACTTCCAGTGTCTGCAATATAGCACACAAGTCATACAGTGATAACATCTGTACAGCCAGCTGGTTGAACTTCCAGTGTCTGCAATATAGCACACAAGTCATACAGTGATCTGTACAGCCAGCTGGTTGAACTTCCAGTGTCTGCAATATAGCACACAAGTCATACAGTGATAACATCTGTACAGCCAGCTGGTTGAACTTCCAGTGTCTGCAATATAACACACAAGTCATACAGTGATCTGTACAGCCAGCTGGTTGAACTTCCAGTGTCTGCAATGTAGCACACAAGTTACACATGGCTAATATAACATATATCATTATCGGGGGTAATAGAGTGAAATCCAACCATTGTTTCTTGTTGCACAGATACCACGCATGGATTTAGGCAGATTTTTAGAGTAAATATTTTAATCTTGATAATACTTATATGATTTGAATTTATTTCTGCAACATACTTTTTATAGCAAATGGCACGATGGAGGGTTCCAACCGATTGAGACACATCAGAAAACGGGCCGAACCCCAAAGGGGTGAGTCCCATTTTCAGATTGTGTAAAGTTTAGAGTTGTAAGTTTTAGAGTTGTAAGTATTGTTAGATACGCTAATATCAAGTTGTAAGTTTTAGAGTTGTAAGTTTGTTAGATATGCTAATATCAAGTTGTAAGTTTTAGAGTTATAAGTATTGTTAGATACGCTAATATCAAGTTGTAAGTTTTAGAGTTGTAAGTTTTGTTAGACATGCTAATATCAAGTTGTAAGTTTTAGAGTTATAAGTATTGTTAGACATGCTAATATCAAGTTGTAAGTTTTAGAGTTGTAAGTATTGTTAGACATGCTAATATCAAGTTGTAAGTTTTAGAGTTATAAGTATTGTTAGATATGCTAATATCAAGTTGTAAGTTTTAGAGTTGTAAGTTTTGTTAGATATGCTAATATCAAGTTGTAAGTTTTAGAGTTGTAAGTTTTGTTAGATATGCTAATATCAAGTTGTAAGTTTTAGAGTTGTAAGTTTTGTTAGATATGCTAATATCAAGTTGTAAGTTTTAGAGTTGTAAGTTTTGTTAGATACGCTAATATCAAGTTGTAAGTTTTAGAGTTATAAGTATTGTTAGATACGCTAATATCAAGTTGTAAGTTTTAGGGTTATAAGTATTGTTAGATATGCTAATATCAAGTTGTAAGTTTTAGAGTTGTAAGTATTGTTAGATATGCTAATATCAAGTTGTAAGTTTTAGAGTTGTAAGTTTTGTTAGATACACTAATATCAATACACACTGGAATGAACAGAGTGCCATTTGGTATTTATTACACACTGGAATGAACAGAGTGCCATTTGGTATTTATTACACACTGGAATGAACAGAGTGCCATTTGGTATTTATTACACACTGGAATGAACAGAGTGCCATTTGGTATTACACACTGGAATGAACAGAGTGCCATTTGGTATTTATTACACACTGGAATGAACAGAGTGCCATTTGGTATTACACACTGGAATGAACAGAGTGCCATTTGGTATTTATTACACACTGGAATGAACAGAGTGCCATTTGCTATTTATTACACACTGGAATGACCAGAGTGCCATTTGGTATTTATTACACACTGGAATGAACAGAGTGCCATTTGCTATTTATTACACACTGGAATGATCATAATTTAACTTGTTTAGCTCCAGTAGGCTTGATATAACGCAATTTGTAGGTCTAAGTTACGCGGTTGGAGACAACGTCATTTGTACAAGTTTTTAGGTCAGGCACACACTGCGCCAACCAGATTGCGTCATTTAGTCATGTGTAACCGAGTAAACTGATCGCTTGTGCAGTTTGGATGAACCGAACTACACCCCAAACTACACCTTTCTAACTGATCAGACGTGTAATAAATCTCTAAACCTTCTTTACACAAGGTGAATTGCCTAATTCACAACTCAACAGGCGGGCTTTGTTTTTCCATGACTGCCCCTAGAACCAGAGTGTAACATGTTATACTTACAACATTCCAGCTTCTATGAGGGAGATGAGCTTGCTGCAGAGACTGCCATATGCACTGTAATATAACAAGTTGTGGCACACATTGACATGGTGTCATGGTCAGGTGGAACATAGAAAAATAAAACAGAAAATATTAAACTAATATCGTCATACTTGAGATCTTTTGGAAGTAGCACCGTCATTTAAATTGTTTAAGTATTCAATGTAAGAAGGAACTCATAGTTCAACTCTATTTTCAGTTTGTAATTAAGTTATAGCTAAGACGGGGACATACAGGCCGAGTGTCTCACCTCATGTTCTCTGTGTTGCGCGTTTGCTCCCGTTCCTGGCCGCGGCGGCGTTCAACCTCTGATGGATACGGGCGGGACGGTGTGACAGACGGGGACTGCCAGAGGTTCTGGCCAGCCTCCAACAGGCTCTCATTCACCTGAAGTGAATAGGGGGATTTGCATAACCGCCATTTTGAATCTCTATTCGCATGGAATTATGGGACTACTGGTACAGTATAAATCTAAAGAAAACATGCCATGTTCAGCATGGAATATGTATCAATTCTCGAATGTTAATATCCTAGTGTTATACATGGCACCATAATACAAGCCTCCATCTTTCCCATCATGCATTTGGTTTTCATAAATCATGTAGTCATGTATTATTATACCAAATAGCACAATGGAGGCTAGAGACAGGCTGGAACAAGTGATTATTAGCCCGACTATAAACCATACAGAGTAAACAAGTATGTAATAATGTGTTCTCTACCCACCAGTAGGTTGAGCTCTGACTATAAACCACACAGAGTAAACAAGTAAGTTCTCTACCCACCAGTAGGTTTAGCTCTGACTATAAACCATACAGAGTAAACAAGTAAGTTCTCTACCCACCAGTAGGTTGAGCTCTGTAGACTCTATGTTCTTGTGCAGTTTGTTAGTGATGTCGTCCACGAGGCGGTGTATGGAGGGTTTCTCTGAGTGCTGGGCCTGCACCACCGCCAGCCACACCCGCCCCATCACCTCCCAGTTACGCTTGGTCACCAGCGAGCGCTTGTGTTCACCCTTCACTATGTACAGCGCACCCTGCAACACAACCCACACATCCATATAATATAAAGCTAGAGCGATTTCAAGGAAAGGAGGTAGAAAAGAAATGGTAGAAAGAAGGTTTTCTTTGTCCAGAATGTTCTCGGAATTTGTTGTTTTACAAACCACTTTCCTCATCTGTAGAGGTCTGTCCCCCCTTTCTGGATGTCGTCGCATGTGGTTTGTGAAGGTATTTGGGGTGGAAATGTGATTTTGAAGCCTTTTTTAAATTGCGATCTCTACACTCTATTTATAGCCTGGGAAACCCCCTGTGAGATACTACGTCATTTCCCACAACCTACGTCCAGGGGGACCTAACCAAAATTTAAAAAATCGGGTAAAAATTTCCAGTTATAGGCCCATGTATAGATTCTGAATAAATATTCTAGGTGGAATTTACTTCAATTTGCCAAGGCTTTAGAATCTGATATTTTACAATTATATGGGTCAGATTTTCAGAAAATGTACAATTTGCCTTCACCAATCCTCTCACATAACCCACATTTGAGACAGAAATGAGCTTCAAAATACAGTTTAGCATAACAGATCTGATACTTTTAATCAATGAGATACAAGATATTACTCAGATGGTATATACCCGGTATTCATCATTTTTCAGCCAAATTTAGGAAACTTTCCTAAATGATTACAGTTGAAGGATGGGTGTTTAGATCAGGAATAAGGTTCAATGTGATGGAAAGCTAAGAAACAGTGAGGTTTGTGTTGCTAATAATGAAATATAAAGGAAAGAAATATCTTTATAAAATTAGGGGTTAAAACTTGGATTTTTGCAATTATTGAGGTAAAATGTAACTGTAGATATGGAAAAGTATATATGGAATGAAAGAGGGAGGGAGAGGGGGGAATCGGAGATGGGGTTGGGAAGTCAGAGAAAAGGGGGAGGGAAAAGAGGGAGAGGGGGAAGTGTGGGGAGAGAGGGTGACCGTCCAGAGGACGGGTACTTTGCTAGTTAGTATATAAAAGTGTTTGTATTCCAATATACAGTTACAGTTACAGTTACAGAACTGACTCTTCTGATAACTCTGTTCTTCCAGGGTGTCCTGAACTCAAAAGTCAAAGTACAATTATAAATCAATTTCCATAGTTTGATTTTACTCCATTTCCTTACTATATGCGTGTTTGCTATGTTATTACAGTTTATTTCTTATTAGCAGGTACATGTTGTTTACACCATGTGTTCATCAGTATCCTGGTTTTCCTTTTACCATTGTTATGCTTCTATACATTCTGTATGTGTTACATTTATACACATATACAGCAGCAGTAGACCCAGCCTGAAGGCAGGGTTCCACTGGCTACTCCTCCTGTTTCTTTGACAGCAAGCAACTGAAGGTATACCGGAATATTGCCCGCTACTTCCACCACTACTTCTAACACTACTCCAAAATATAAGTAGACAACATTTTCTTTTCACATAGAAATGAATGCATCAAGTAGTGTAGAGTGGTGCCAGTGCCCCGCTTCAGCTCCCGCTTCAGCTCGCTTTGTTTGATAGAAGCGGGAGCACTCTATGCTCTATGTCCAAAAGAAGCAGGAAGTAACATGGCTTTGTAGCGGGGCCCAATAGCACCCATTCCCTTTACTCTCCCGCTTCTGCTCCCGCTTCTTTCAAAGAAGCGGGAGCAGTAGCGGGAGAAGATGGTGGCATGTCACAAGGCCTACAAGTCTGCCAATGGTCTTACATGAGTTCAAACCAGTTGAAAGTTATTCATACAGGGAGAATAATGAAACTGAGTGTAAAAATGTTTCAACATTGATGTGTGGATTAAAGCTGAGACATACCTTAAACTTGTGGTGAGGTACATCAGGGCTGTTGCGGAGGCACAGGAGGATGTCGTCCAGCAGGGCCCGGTAGCTGTAGGCAAACAGGTGGAAGCCATGACTGAGCACAGACTGGGCAGACTTCCTCACCACCCCATAGCGACTCACTGACAGCCGCAGTAAGTCAGAGAACAGGTCGCGGTGCAGCGTTGTGAAGACCTTAGCATTGCGGTTAATGATGCGCAGCTGTAGGGCAACAAGTACAAACAAGTCTTATAGGTCTGTATTAGTGTATGTAGTAGTTAGATCTCTGTTAGATAGTGGAGAAACTGATCCTCATTGTTATTATAAATCACTTCTCCCTCATAGTCAACTCTGTTTACTCAAGTGCCTTTAAAATAATGTTTGGCCAAGTGTCATTTTCAATTTATACATGTATTCTCTGAATACACACCATCTCTTAGTCTTGCAAATAAAGAATTTATTATTATTATTATTATCCAGCTTAATAGGAAAGACTGACCTCATGTTGTAGCTGCACGCGGTCCACCAGTACAGCGCGGATGTGGCGCTTCTTGCCCAGGAACTGAAATAAACACATGATTTATCATTACATGTTGTATGCACACAATTATACCTGCAGACTAATTACCCCTATATTGCTAGCATGGACTGACCCACAGACTGATCACCCCTATATTGCTAGCATGGACTGACCCACAGACTGATCACCCCTATATTGCTAGCATGGACTGACCCACAGACTGATCACCCCTATATTGCTAGCATGGACTAACCCACAGACTTACCACCCCTATATTGCTAGCATGGACTCACCCGGTTCTCCATGGAGCGTTTGACGACGTGTAAACTCTTCCAGCGTGTGTCAAACTCTTCTTTCTGTGTGCCGTGGTAGAACATGAGTGAGTTGTAGACCCGCACCAGCTGTAGCACACTCTTAGTGTCATCCTCCTCACTCTCACGCAGTAGGTGGTCTATAAATAGTAACACACCAGCGCTATTTATAGTAACACAGCAGGGCTATTTATAGTATCACAGCAGGGCTATTTATAGTAACACAGCAGGGCTATTTATAGTTACACAGCAGGGCTATTTATAGTAACACAGCAGGGCTATTTATAGTAACACCTAGATATGTATAGTTACACCAGGCTATTTATAGTTACACCAGGCTATTTATAGTTACACCAAGCTATTTATAGTTACACCTAGTTATTTATAGTTACACCAGGCTATTTATAGTTACACCAGGCTATTTATAGTTACACCAAGCTATTTATAGTTACACCTAGTTATTTATAGTTACACCAGGCTATTTATAGTTACACAGGACTATTTATAGTTACACCAAGCTATTTATAGTTACACCAGGCTATTTATAGTTACACCAGGCTATTTATAGTTACACCAAGCTATTTATAGTTACACCTAGTTATTTATAGTTACACCAGGCTATTTATAGTTACACAGGACTATTTATAGTTACACCAAGCTATTTATAGTTACACCTAGCTATTTATAGTTATGCAGGCTTGTTGTTGAAGTATTTATAGAACAAAGTAAATAGATAAGTGAGGATGTAGCACAATAGTTGTCATCTCACCCAGTAGAGGTCTCATGGTGTTGACGATCATCTGGCGCACGTTGTGTCCGTTGTTGAGCGTGATGCCCTGCGGGTGTGAGCTGGCTGTGTTGGGGAAGCGGGTCAAGTCCACCTGACACTCCACCAGGTGGAGCACATCTGACTGCCACATGGGCAGCATAGCGCCCGCCCCAACCACACAATGTACCAGGATGGACAGGGACTGGTGCAGCGCCTCCCTCCTATAGTGGTATACAAGTACATAATTTAATTCTAGGTCCACTACCAGAACTGCTAGGATGAATACCTCATTTCACCAATAGAACGCCGGGTCCCAAATAAATGCCTGCCCCGAATGAAGGCCGGGTCTCACCTCTTACACCCCTCAAAGAGCATAATTATATGATGCTTTGGATAATTGGTTATATTGCCCCTGTTGTGGAAAGATAAATTTGATAATATCTCACTGTTACAGCATGGGTATTCAATAACAAAAAACAATAAACGCCTGCCCCGTATAAACGCCTGCCTTAACTAAGTGCCAGGGGTAAAAGTGGCCTGAAAAAAATACACGCTCAGGCGTTCTAACGGTGAAATACGGTAGTTTGAAAAACAAGGCTTTTACCCCAGTGTGGTGTGACAGTAAGGTGTGACAGTGTGACTCACCCTAGTGTGGTGTGACAGTAAGGTGTGACAGTAAGACTCACCCTAGTGTGGTGTGACAGTGTGGTGTGACAGTAAGGTGTGACAGTGTGACTCACCCTAGTGTGGTGTGACAGTAAGGTGTAACAGTGTGACTCACCCTAGTGTGGTGTGACAGTAAGGTGTGACAGTGTGACTCACCCTAGTGTGGTGTGACAGTAAGGTGTGACAGTGTGACTCACCCTAGTGTGGTGTGACAGTAAGGTGTGACAGTGTGACTCACCCTAGTGTGGTGTGACAGTAAGGTGTGACAGTGTGACTCACCCTAGTGTGGTGTGACAGTAAGGTGTGACAGTGTGTAGTGACAGTGTGACTCACCCTAGTGTGGTGTGACAGTAAGGTGTGACAGTGTGTAGTGACAGTGATACTCACCCTAGTGTGGTGTGACAGTGTGGTGTGACAGTAAGGTGTGACAGTGTGACTCACCCTAGTGTGGTGTGACAGTAAGGTGTGACAGTGTGTAGTGACAGTGATACTCACCCTAGTGTGGTGTGACAGTGTGGTGTGACAGTAAGGTGTGACAGTGTGACTCACCCTAGTGTGGTGTGACAGTAAGGTGTGACAGTGATACTCACCCTAGTGTGGTGTGTCCAGCGATGTGTTGTTCAATGCTGTGTAGTTCAGGCAGGAGGAAGTCCTGCAGTAGCTCTGTCGCTAGTTGTATCTCCTCCTCACTGGGCACATGCCAGGCCATGGCCAGGTTATGCAGGTCTCCCGGCCGCCCCCAGTCCTACAACACAACAACATGATAATGTCATACAACACCATTCTATATTTGCCATACAGTCTTCTAACCAGGTCTTGCCAGGTCTTTGAGAATTCTTTATTTGCCACAAGAATGTTACGACAAATGTATCTTTTTTGAGAAGACTACAACTTTTTTGTCTGTACCATCTTTGATGAATAAAGAATCTCTTATCTAATATCTTTATTTTTTAGTTTTCTCCTGAGCAAACCCTTTATACTCTATAAAGGTAAGGGCTGGAAGAGCTGGGTTTATCCCAGAAGTCTATACAAACCCTCTATACTCTATAAAGGTAAGGGCTGGAAGAGCTGGGTTTATCCCAGAAGTCTGTACAAACCCTCTATACTCTATAAAGGTAAGGGCTGGAAGAGCTGGGTTTATCCCAGAAGTCTGTACAAACCCTCTATACTCTATAAAGGTAAGGGCTGGAAGAGCTGGGTTTATCCCAGAAGTCTGTACAAACCCTTTATACTCTATAAAGGTAAGGGCTGGAAGAGCTGGGTTTATCCCAGAAGTCTGTACAAACCCTTTATACTCTATAAAGGTAAGGGCTGGAAGAGCTGGGTTTATCCCAGAAGTCTGTACAAACCCTTTATACTCTATAAAGGTAAGGGCTGGAAGAGCTGGGTTTATCCCAGAAGTCTGTACAAACCCTCTATACTCTATAAAGGTAAGGGCTGGAAGAGCTGGGTTTATCCCAGAAGTCTATACAAACCCTCTATACTCTATAAAGGTAAGGGCTGGAAGAGCTGGGTTTATCCCAGAAGTCTGTACAAACCCTCTATACTCTATAAAGGTAAGGGCTGGAAGGGCTGGGTTTATCCCAGAAGTCTGTACAAACCCTCTATACTCTATAAAGGTAACGGCTGGAAGAGCTGGGTTTATCCCAGAAGTCTGTACAAACCCTCTATACTCTATAAAGGTAAGGGCTGGAAGAGCTGGGTTTATCCCAGAAGTCTGTACAAACCCTCTATACTCTATAAAGGTAAGGGCTGGAAGAGCTGGGTTTATCCCAGAAGTCTATAGATCTATCTGTAAACCCTCGTACACATGTATAAGGCAAATAAGCCATTGTTCAGTACTCACGCGGATGGGTAGATAGTCCTGCAGGGGTTTGTCCCAGAAGTCTATAGATCTATATGTATAAGTAAGCCATTGTTCAATACTCACGCGGATGGGTAGATAGTCCTGCAGGGGTTTGTCCCAGCCATGTGGCGTGGACCTGTAGTCACAGGCGTACGTCAGAGTGAGAGCCTTGAGCACGTGGCGCAGCAGGTTGCCCGCCAGGTCTGCTCCCTCCTTACACTTGAGGTGTAACGTAGACTGTAACACAGCCTTCAGGTCTCCACGGTAACGTAACAAGCTCCTCCCATCACACCGCACTGTCTGCAAGCATTAAACAACAGTCTGCCATTACACAATAATTACACAATAATCATTTATTTAGTAATCATTGGTTTCCACATAATCTACCAAAAAGAAGTACAATATCTCTATTCTTAGCTGAGACAAAGATTTAGAAGAATGAGGCGCCGGCGGCTGACTTACCTCTGACAGTAGCTTGAGGTTCCACAAGAACTCATTGTCCAGATGTTCCTCTTGTGACAAATCCTCATCTACAAACACACATTGTACACATGAGTCCTTTAGTACAGCATTGGCTACAGCACTGTACACCTGGCTACAGGGTAATATGTACAGCACTGTACACCTGGCTACAGGGTAATATGTACAGCATTGGGTGGTTATTACACCTGTCTACAGGGTAATATGTACAGCATTGGGTGTGTATTATACCTGGCTACAGGGTAATATGTACAGCACTGGGTGGTTATTACACCTGTCTACAGGGTAATATGTACAGCACTGGGTGGTTATTACACCTGTCTACAGGGTAATATGTACAGCATTGGGTGTTTATTATACCTGTCTACAGGGTAATATGTACAGCACTGGGTGGTTATTACACCTGTCTACAGGGTAATATGTACAGCATTGGGTGTTTATTACACCTGTCTACAGGGTAATATGTACAGCACTGGGTGTTTATTATACCTGTCTACAGGGTAATATGTACAGCATTGGGTGTTTATTACACCTGTCTACAGGGTAATATGTACAGCACTGGGTGGTTATTACACCTGTCTACAGGGTAATATGTACAGCATTGGGTGGTTATTACACCTGTCTACAGGGTAATATGTACAGCACTGGGTGGTTATTACACCTGTCTACAGGGTAATATGTACAGCACTGGGTGGTTATTACACCTGTCTACAGGGTAATATGTACAGCATTGGGTGGTTATTACACCTGTCTACAGGGTAATATGTACAGCATTGAGTGTTTATTACACCTGTCTACAGGGTAATATGTACAGCACTGGGTGGTTATTACACCTGTCTACAGGGTAATATGTACAGCACTGGGTGGTTATTACACCTGTCTACAGGGTAATATGTACAGCATTGGGTGGTTATTACACCTGTCTACAGGGTAATATGTACAGCATTGGGTGTTTATTACACCTGTCTACAGGGTAATATGTACAGCATTGGGTGGTTATTACACCTGTCTACAGGGTAATATGTACAGCATTGGGTGTTTATTACACCTGTCTACAGGGTAATATGTACAGCACTGGGTGTTTATTACACCTGTCTACAGGGTAATATGTACAGCATTGGGTGGTTATTACACCTGTCTACAGGGTAATATGTACAGCACTGGGTGGTTATTACACCTGTCTACAGGGTAATATGTACAGCATTGGGTGGTTATTACACCTGTCTACAGGGTAATATGTACAGCATTGGGTGGTTATTACACCTGTCTACAGGGTAATATGTACTGCATTGGGTGTGTATTACACCTGTCTACAGGGTAATATGTACAGCACTGGGTGGTTATTACACCTGTCTACAGGGTAATATGTACAGCATTGGGTGTGTATTACACCTGTCTAACAGGTAATATGGAATGTAGGCTACTGCAATGGGTGTGTATTACACCTGTCTAACAGGTAATATGGAATGTAGGCTACAGTATTGGGTGTTACACTGGTGTCACTTGTTCTGATGTGAAGCAGTTACTTACTGGTTGTTCTGTTACGTATGATATCACAGAAGTGGGTGAGGAAGAGTCTGATGTAAAGGTGTTACTTACTGGTTGTTCTGTTACGTATGATATCACAGAAGTGGGTGAGGAAGAGTCTGATGTAAAGGTGTTACTTACTGGTTGTTCTGTTACGTATGATATCACAGAAGTGGGTGAGGAAGAGTCTGATGTAAAGGTGTTACTTACTGGTTGTTCTGTTACGTATGATATCACAGAAGTGGGTGAGGAAGAGTCTGATGTAAAGGTGTTACTTACTGGTTGTTCTGTTACGTATGATATCACAGAAGTGGGTGAGGAAGAGTCTGATGTGAAGGTGTTACTTACTGGTTGTTCTGTTACGTATGATATCACAGAAGTGGGTGAGGAAGAGTCTGATGTGAAGGTGTTACTTACTGGTTGTTCTGTTACGTATGATATCACAGAAGTGGGTGAGGAAGAGTCTGATGTGAAGCAGTTACTTACTGGTTGTTCTGTTACGTATGATATCACAGAAGTGGGTGAGGAAGAGTCTGATGTGAAGGTGTTACTTACTGGTTGTTCTGTTACGTATGATATCACAGAAGTGGGTGAGGAAGAGTCTGATGTGAAGCAGTTACTTACTGGTTGTTCTGTTACGTATGATATCACAGAAGTGGGTGAGGAAGAGTCTGATGTGAAGGTGTTACTTACTGGTTGTTCTGTTACGTATGATATCACAGAAGTGGGTGAGGAAGAGTCTGATGTGAAGCAGTTACTTACTGGTTGTTCTGTTACGTATGATATCACAGAAGTGGGTGAGGAAGAGTCTGATGTGAAGCAGTTACTTACTGGTTGTTCTGTTACGTATGATATCACAGAAGTGGGTGAGGAAGAGTCTGATGTGAAGGTGTTACTTACTGGTTGTTCTGTTACGTATGATATCACAGAAGTGGGTGAGGAAGAGTCTGATGTGAAGCAGTTACTTACTGGTTGTTCTGTTACGTATGATATCACAGAAGTGGGTGAGGAAGAGTCTGATGTGAAGCAGTTACTTACTGGTTGTTCTGTTACGTATGATATCACAGAAGTGGGTGAGGAAGAGTCTGATGTGAAGCAGTTACTTACTGGTTGTTCTGTTACGTATGATATCACAGAAGTGGGTGAGGAAGAGTCTGATGTGAAGGTGTTACTTACTGGTTGTTCTGTTACGTATGATATCACAGAAGTGGGTGAGGAAGAGTCTGATGTGAAGCAGTTACTTACTGGTTGTTCTGTTACGTATGATATCACAGAAGTGGGTGAGGAAGAGTCTGATGTGAAGGTGTTACTTACTGGTTGTTCTGTTACGTATGATATCACAGAAGTGGGTGAGGAAGAGTCTGATGTGAAGCAGTTACTTACTGGTTGTTCTGTTACGTATGATATCACAGAAGTGGGTGAGGAAGAGTCTGAGGGCTGCATCAGGGTTGACTTTGGCTGCTGCGCGGCACAGGTCGCTAGTGAACCTGCCGGCCACACGTATCTCATAGATGGAGGTGGAGACAAAGCGGAAGAGTTTGGTGAGAGCCTGGTGGTAGATGGGTGCGGAGGACTGCTGCATGATGGCATTAAACGTAGAGAGCAGCCCCACCTGAAATTTGTGTATATTGGTAGTTTTCCTGATTTTGTTTATACTTGGCTTGTCATGCAAAGGACACTGTCCCGGGTGTATGTTTTTAACTTATTTTTAACTCTTCTTATTCTCGATAATGTCATTAATTAATTTAAGCTTACGCATTGTGATGACTAAGCTGCATATCTTAATACCTCTGTATAACTCGATACTGATATCTGTAAATGTATTTTCTATGAATTTTTTCTAACTTTTTTCTAATTGATTTAAATCAGCCTTTCTGTGAATAGTGCATACCCTGCATAACGTCTTGCTGAATAAAAATCTTAAAACAAACAAACCTCCAGCATGGTCTCCTCATGGTCCAGCCGGTCAGACGCATTACTGTCAGTCCGCGTGTGCTCCTGTGCACAGTTCTCTATCAGTGCAAACAACCTGCAGCACATGTAGAGAGAGGGTTATAATGGACTATAGTTCTCTATCAGCACATGTAGAGAGAGGGTTATAATGGACTATAGTTCTCTATCAGCACATGTAGAGAGAGGGTTATAGTGGACTATAGTTCTCTATCAGCACATGTAGAGAGAGGGTTATAGTGGACTACAGTTCTCTATCAGCACATGTAGAGAGAGGGTTATAGTGGACTACAGTTCTCTATCAGCACATGTAGAGAGAGGGTTATAGTGGACTACAGTTCTCTATCAGCACATGTAGAGAGAGGGTTATAGTGGACTACAGTTCTCTATCAGCACATGTAGAGAGAGGGTTATAGTGGACTACAGTTCTCTATCAGCACATGTAGAGAGAGGGTTATAGTGGACTATAGTTCTCTATCAGCACATGTAGAGAGAGGGTTATAGTGGACTACAGTTCTCTATCAGCACATGTAGAGAGAGGGTTATAGTGGACTACAGTTCTCTATCAGCACATGTAGAGAGAGGGTTATAGTGGACTACAGTTCTCTATCAGCACATGTAGAGAGAGGGTTATAGTGGACTACAGTTCTCTATCAGCACATGTAGAGAGAGGGTTATAGTGGACTACAGTTCTCTATCAGCACATGTAGAGAGAGGGTTATAGTGGACTACAGTTCTCTATCAGCACATGTAGAGAGAGGGTTATAGTGGACTACAGTTCTCTATCAGCACATGTAGAGAGAGGGTTATAGTGGACTACAGTTCTCTATCAGTGCAAACAACCTGCAGCACAGAGAGATTAATGCTGGTACAAGATGGTGTAATAAGTCACACATTCATTCATATATATATAACAATTTCTATTCAATAAACATGTACATCAGATATAATGAAGTATCGAAAAGGAATGGTCCCTCTCAAAGTGTCACTCACAATGAGGTCTTCCTGGTATGCCTTTTAAATAATATCAAGAGATAATGACAGTGTAATCAATATGACATTTTTCAAAATTAACTTTACGGTTAAGATGTTAAGATTTCGTTTCCATTTAAATAATGTAAAGTGATAAATGACATTGCTCAAACAATTAATTCTTCCTGTAACATATAAACAAAAAGGGGAAAGAAACTGTATGTAATATAAATATACTGTATGTAGTATTAATAAAATCTTTAAAAAATAAATTCTATACCAGGGTCACTCACTTGTCCATAAATAGGAGCACAAAGTCCTGGAACTGGGCCGAGGCAGAACACAACTCCCGCTCTGTCTGTAAACACATGATTCATAGACAATTAAACATTTGATTGAATTAAATTGAGAAATACTTTTATTTATCATAAAACAGTTACATGAGTATGTAGAGATGAGTAAATTGGGTATGATATGTATGTCCAGGTTTGTTAATTCCCAGTTCTTCCTACAGTTACCATTTCCCCAGAATAAGTTATCATTTAGAGGCTAACTTTTAAATAAACTTCACCCAAACTCTCTAACTCTATTATCAACCTTAATATTTCATATTTACTATCAGCCAATCAGAACTCTGCACTCAATGTTTACATGTAACTATGGTAACCAATGCTACACAATTTCAATATACCCCCTATCAAAGATGAAGGTTTGTCTAAGAACCAAAACTTTGGAATCAAACATCAAAACCACTAAATTAAATAAAAAAAACCAACCTCACGAAAACTGCTAATTCTATTTTGGTGTAAAGAATATTTACCTCAGTGAGGTCGTTGCGCAGGTTGAGAGCCTGGGAGCAGTCCACTATGGGCACGAGGGAGGCGAGGGTGGACACCAGCTGGAACGTGGTCTGTAGCAAGAGAATGTCTTGTGAGCAATTTAACATTGATGTCATTAGGTTAAGCAGCAATGACAGGACCTGCCTCTACACTCACTAACTCATGTTCTAACCATAAGGCAATAAAACTGGCAGCAGTCCACTTTTTATCACATAGGATAAAGATCTCTAACTTGTTCTTCCTTAGTTAGGACCTAGCTCTATAGTAGTAACCATAGAGGATCATATAAACCCAACATAAGGATATATCAATGGTGGAGAACTGGCTTCAATCAGAAGTACCAGGATAGTCAACAAGTTCTAGGTCTTCAATTGGGCATTAGCGCATGCAGTAAGGGACTCACCAGGCACTTGCGCACATCGTTGGGGTCGATGCCGGGCAGGGAAAGGTTGAGTAGCGGCAGGACGTGTGTGCGACCCTCGGGGAACCACTGCGGGTTGTTGAGCATGGAGCGGGCCACCGTTACTGTACAGTTGAGTGAAGCAATGAGACGGTGTGGCTCTGTCAGTGTCTCCATGGCAGGGTAGGTGCTAAGATGAAAAATAAAAAAGGGAGAACATAACTTTATGATACACACATTCACTAGCAAGGCGCCGACGGCCTTTCTTTACTTACACCTCTGATCTCATTTTTTATTTTCATGCGTCACTCTGACTCATACTATGCGTGTTGAATAATAGACTGCATAGCACTGCACTGGCCTTAACCCCAACCCTGCCATAGCTTAACACTACATGTATATACATGATGACAAGGCACAGCAGTACTTACTGTTCCAGGAGTTGTGGGATGATGAGCTCAGGTCTGAGTTGTGCCAGTTGGTCCATGGCTACAGCTGAGTCATGGCTGCCACTCTTGCTGAACATGGCCAGGAACACAATGGGCTTCAGCGTGCTCACAAACACTGTGATGTCATCCTCACTCAGATGATGGGACGCAGGGATGGGCTCCTCCCAATGTTCGTCAGGGTGCCTCTCTCTGTAACATAATACAGGTTAATAACACAGGTTAATATACAGGTTTACACAGGTTAATAATACAGGTCAGATGATGGGACGCAGGGATGGGCTCCTCCCAATGTTCGTCAGGGTGCCGCTCTCTGTAACATAATACAGGTTGATAAATAACACAGGTTGATAACACAGGTTGATAACACAGGTCGATAATACAAGTTGATAATGGTAACACAGGTCAATAATATATATATATTGAATTTTTATTCATGTTTCAATAACAATTACAAAAGCACAAAAGGGGCGTACAATTCTCCATAGTAGGTCTTCCATTGAGTCCTAAATAATATTAAATTAACATATCGTAAAGTTTTACGCATATAATTACACATGAGTTACGCTCCTTCAATCACAATTCTCAGATTTCACATACTAGGAAGGTACTTTAGCAGTATTTAAGACCCAATTTTCATTTAGTCATACAATCGCTATAGTAATAATACCTTAATTCCATAATATCAACCTTAACCATAAGAGTTATGGTGAGTATAACACAAGTTGATTACAGGTTAAAAGTGAGTCAAACATACCTGTGGCGCCGCTTGACAACAGAATGAGGAAGCTTTACCATGAGTCTCAACAACTTGCCCTGAAACAGGTAAAGTACAAATAACTCTTCAGTGAGTCAAATAAACACTTATTGATGGCAAAAAACACTAGTCTTACTGATGGCAAATAGACAACATTAGTCTTATTGATGGCAAATAAACACTAGTCTTATTGATGGCAAATAGACAGCATTAGACTTATTGATGGCAAATATAAACAACATTAGACTTATTGATGTTTACCATTCAAGTCTAACAGTTCAAGTGTAACTGTTCAAGTGTAAATGTCACAAGCCTTGCTCTCCCTATATCACAGTATACTCACATTCCACTTGCCAAAGTTGGAGGGGTGATAGAATGACTCAAGCGCCACAAACATCTTGGCTATGTGCTGCAGTGTATCAGCTCCCCCGCCCTGCAATATAACCAGGCACTACATCAACACTTAGATACTAATGTGATAAATGGTGAATGGAACACTTTGCTAAGGGCATGTAATAAATAGTGAATGGAACTCTTTGCTAAAGGCATATAATAAATAGTGAATGGAACTCTTTGCTAAGGGCATGTAATAAATAGTGAATGAAACACTTTGCTAAGGGCATGTAATAAATGGTGAATGGAACTCTTTGCTAAGGGCATGTAATAAATAGTGAAAGGAACTCTTTGCTAAGGGCATGTAATAAATAGTGAATGGAACACTTTGCTAAGGGCATGTAATAAATAGTGAATGAAACTCTTTGCTAAGGGCATATAATAAATAGTGAATGGAACTCTTTGCTAAGGGCATATAATAAATAGTGAATGGAACTCTTTGCTAAGGGCATATAATAGATGGTGAATGGAACTCTTTGCTAAGGGCATATAATAGATGGTGAATGGAACTCTTTGCTAAGGGCATATAATAAATGGTGAATGGAACTCTTTGCTAAGGGCAAACAATTAAGTGACTAGAACTCGGCGCCAGGTACTTTAGAACTATAGTTCTATACTTGAATGACAATAACTTGATAACCAGGCCCGTATTCATCTCTAAATATGTGTACAATGATATTACAGGAGACACATGCTCTCCTTGTTGACAACCCATTGGTTACCATGACAACTGTGTAAGGGACAACCCACCATCATGGCCACGATCCAGGTAGACGAGGAGATGATTTCATAGTTTGCGCCAAGACGATTGGAATTGACGACCTTGTTGGTGCCCACCGGTAGGTTGAAACTCCGGATAATGCGGGTCATGATCTGTGAATAGAGTTCAATTATAGAACTACTACTGGTGAGAGCTAAGCTTATATCAGCTTTCATAGGAGTATACCCAGAGTTTTAAAACAACTGTCAAATATCTTACAGCTTCTATATATAGATTTTTATTTCATAGATTATGTACACAGAAACTAGGTATAATACAATATCTGCAAACTGAACCTAAACAGCTTCTACACTTAGTGCAGACACAAGTTCAAGATGAGGAGAAAAGGATGGAGTTATAAAAGCTCACCTTGGATATCCACGGCTGCCAGTCTATGTATCCTATATTGTGGTTGGCCGTCCTAGCAAACAGGTTCACTAGGTTCTGAAACACATGGCATTAGTATAGCTTCATTACAATACAACATCAGAGTAATGCACCAGATTAGATTAATGTTTATACATTAGAGTAATGCACCAGATATTTAGATTAATGTTTATACATTAGAGTAATGCACCAGATTAGATTAATGTTTATACATTAAAAGAAGTAATGGTGAAAATTGGCGCCACTAGAGTCAATATATTAAAATCCAACGTGAAAATATTATACGATATGTTTATTTTAGGCACCAAAATTGATATACCCAAGCTGGCTAAGTGGTCAGAAATACTCAATGTAAATGATCAACTAGACGAAGAGGAAACTTGGAAACATATCTTCCAACTACCCTATAAAATTACCATAGACGTGATGCTACAAGCCTTACAATATAAGATCCTTCATCGTAACATTTGCTGTAACGTGAAACTTAAACACATGTCCATCAAATTGTATAACGATTGTGACTACTGTGGCAGACGTGACGATATAATGCACTTCTTCATAAGATGTAACAAGGTAGAAGTCTTTTGGAACGACATCAAGGATTGGATTTCCAATCTAATTGGGTTTAGTACAATGATAAGACAACCTTTTACCCCTCAACAGATCTTCTTTGGTCTAAGAGGTAAAGGAGTTAAAACTCAACAAATTAACTTCATCATTCTAGCAGGGAAATCTTACATCCACCGCCAAAGGCTCTTCGGAGCAAATAACATCGAATATGTACAATTCTTGCCAGAACTAAAAAAAAGGCTAGGTAGTCTAAAGATCGCAGCAGAATATAATAATACAGCCAAAAAGCTGTTCAAGCCTTGGAAATTCATATACCAACAATTGTAAAATAAACCCCCAAGGTACAGAATCATACTGCCAGTGATACATACACTAAAAGAAGAAAATGCGAAAACTATGGAAAAAATAACAAAAGAAGAAAATTCTTCAGAAAACCAAGGTCCACTTTATTGTAACACTATTTGTAACATTATTACTAGGTCAATTCTTGTGATGCAACATAGGCCTATTTCTCCCACACATATGTAGGGTTTATGGCACCTTTAAAACGCTTCGGATGCGTATTGTTTTCCTTTGTTTTTACCCATGTTTCTAATGAATAAAGATCCGATGTTGGACAAAAAAAAAAAAAATGTTTATACATTAGAGTAATGCACCAGATTAGATTAATTTATGTTTATTAATACACTAGATTAGATGAAATTGGCTCTTCTACCAATTTCAGCTCACCGAGTAAAGGCTCCAGCCATCATAAGGAGCTGCCCTCACACCCAAAATGGGGAGGAAAGAAACTAATTTCTATCTTCTTGACCAATCACCAGATGTCAAACCTGCCACTCTTGTATTTTCATGTGCATGTTGAAATGTATTTGTTCATTATTTTGACCAAATATCTTATATAATATGGGTTACAGACTTTTGATATCACCAGGAATTAGTTAGGAAGGCTAAGATGTATCACACACTAGAAGAGAGTAGAAATTCTGTTACTCATGAAACAAAGCCTGAACACTTGAGTAATACATGGCATGTGAAGCTACTTACCCCCTCCCACTGTGGAGAGTTCTGACAGGAGTCCCACAGTCCCAACAACTCGTCCAGCCACAACCTGCAAGCAACAAGTAAATACAGAGAATTAGAATCGTTATCTCAGGACTGGCGGCCGCTTTACTCCCTGCTAAATGTGCTCTATTCTGTATAGACCACCGGGTTTAGCACCGACTCTCTAACGCACCCCGTAACAAAACAAAACTAGGTTTTATGGTCATATTGAAGTGAATATTGGAGTGTGGAGTTGATAAATGACCCAGGATCTTTCCAAAACGATTCTAACAGGATTTCTTATGGGCAGAGAGCTTCAGTTAATGGGTATGCTTACATTTTTTACCACAACCGTAACTCAGCCTTGGTTGCAGTCTAAAATGTAAACATACCCTCAAACTTCAGCTCAGTGCCCGTCCAAAATCCCTAAGTATACTTCCAGTATAAACAGACCAAGGCTGTCCAATGACACAATGGTGAGTGAAGCTAGCATGTGTGCATACAGACCTGTAATATTGTTAAACTCTGTCAGGGTTGAAAGAATTGCTTAGAAAAGTGGTTGTCCTCAGGACAACTTTCAAATCATGGTTGTCTGACACATATATATATGTGGTTGTCCGCTCACACCAAAGAAAGGTGGAACCTGGTTGTCCACAGGACACACAAATATTCATTTTTGGTTGTCTGCATGGCTGGCCTTGGTGAGGCGGACAACAGGCTGTGGGATTTTTCCAACCCTGTCTGTCTAGCTCTGTCTTCCCTGAGGATAGCGACTAACGTTTTTATGTGATTGAGCAGAATGAAAACTTTCAAACAAACAGACCTGAAGCCCTTGTGGTGCAGTTCTGGGGGAAGGGTAGACGGCAGGAAGAGCTCAAAGTAAAACATGGCCTTCAGCATAGTGATGTCTAGTGGACACAGCAGGGGGCGCCACTCAGCAAGCATCTCTTTGGTAGCGTCCTCTGGGAAGTACCTGCAGAACCAAGAGCTAGATATAGTACATGCAACATTACTTAACTATGGAATATGTGACTGTAGAGTTAGGACTGATGTAAGCACTGATTACATGACTGTAGAATTAGATGTTACATAATATTATTCAATGTCTCAGTAGGACAGTAATGTGCAAGAAACAGCAGAGGCAAGTTTTACTGGAAGCGTCTGGAGCACTAGTTGTGATAAAGGCAATACTCACATTCTGGTGACCCTGACCAGCGCCTTGAGGATATTCTCCACATTCCTGTCAATAGCAACATGTGTTCAGTAATTTGTGTATTGCACCATTAACAAGTTAGCATTGTGGCCCGTTCATAAGCCAAGACCAGTTCATAATACAACAGTATTTGTCTAATAAAGATTAGGGGTCTCCCGTCTGGTTTTGTCCCTAAATTGCCCTTTTAAGGGACCATCCTACCAGCGGATAGTTTGTGGTCAACCCCTAAAGGACTTGGAAGGTTGTGGTTAGGAGGGAATAGACTTATGGTACATGGTTATGGTTTTCTATATAGTACAAGAAAAAATGGAAAAATATAGTTTCAAGATATATATTAGGGGGCTTTATTCAATTAAGTAAATTCTGTATTCTTACAATAGGGGTGGGGGGCTATTGAGGCAATACATACGAGGGTAGTAGCACAAGGCCGTGGTGCTCATATCGGGAGTACGCCACACTCTCCATGAGCTGGTGTAGGGGGCGCCATGGTAGCTCCAAGTCATCACGACTGATCAACTCTCTCTTCCTGAAGGTGAGAAAACATCACATTTACTCTTTATCAATCATTAGCCACAGTGCCTAATGACATCTAACCACAGATATACACAGTATAATGAGACTAGAGTAGGTGGGAATAGAATTACCAGTGACTAATGTCTAATGTTGTGAAATATAAAATAATGTCTAAATAATGTCTCATTCATCAGTGGATAAGCTTCACAGATTTTCTCCCTGCAAAGATGACAATGAGGCAAGTCCTACACTTACTTGAGTAGCGTGATCAGTAACGTGGCAAACTTCTGCACAAGGGAAAAGTCTAAGTCAGGCAGCGTTGTGAGCTCAAACAGGACCTTGATGAAGGCGAGGTGGTCCTCCTTAGAAAACTTGTGTCCGTAAAGACGGATATATCTACAACAAGAATATACAATGATTAAGTAATTCTTCACAAAATTCCATACATGTACAGTGGTCCGGGTGGTTTGAATCTGGTTGTGGCCTGCCAAAGTTGTGCCAGCCTTGATAGCTCAGTTGGTAGAGCATTGGAAGGTAAATTCAAAGGTCCAGGGTTCGGTCCCCTGTCCAGGCATCGGCATTTTCCAGCAGGTTCACTACACATGAATATTTTACTTAAATAATATTTTATTTATTCAGGAAATACAAACATTTGCACGCTCGTTAAAGTTACGTTTTTCATTATGCGCTGACTAACATCTGATTATTACACAGAACTTAAGGGATAAAAAATTAACCATAAAAGATCACACAGCTTCAAAATAAAACAAAACACATAAGGGTCAGATTTTCAGAAAATGTACAATTCACCATCACTAATTCTCTCAAATAACCCAAATTTCAGACGAAAATAAAGTCCAAAATACAGTTCAACCTAACCAAACAGATTGCTAGAATCAATGCAATGGCGAATATACTCGAATTTACCTAGTATTGACTAAATTGCAGCCTAATTTAGCAGGATGTACTAAATGTGTACAGCTGCCAATTGTACATTTTCTGAAAACCTGACCGAAATCTGACCAAAAAGACTGTTCGTTTCCAGTAATTAATTAGGGAACATTGTACATTCTACTATTCTTAGTTTGCCTGACCAAAAATTAGAACACCAAATTTGAATGAAAAATTAATTAAAGAAAACAAATTGCTATATTATAGTGTATTATAATACACGTAGGCCTACTTCTAAAATATAATTAATTAATTAGTCTATTAGATAATTAATTTAATAGAAGAAATTCCTAAGCACGTCCACAAACGATCATTTGTCTGCAGTCGCAACTCGCAAGATAAATTTGTACAAAAGACAGGAACATTCCACAGCTCATGGCATCATTCTTTACTGAAGGTAATTTTGCTGACTCACGCTCCAACAGACAGCATTAAGTTGGGAAATAAGGCCAGCAGCGACTGCGGGGGTAATTAAGTTTGAATAATAATTCTAATGTGAAAACTAGAAGAGACCGGGACGGAAGAATGGCGGGTGCAGTGTTCCCGAAAACTTTTTAGTGACGCCGGCCAATGTGGCCGACGTGGACAAGCCCCACGTCGGCCATTTGTCACTGACGCAGGCCATTTTTTACCTACAAAAAAAATTGTAAGGCTACCTGCAAATTCTCATAAAAAACACCTATGGCCGAAACCATTTCATAGACATACATAGGTCAATATGGCCTGTGTAAACCAGCCACAAGCCAGCCATTTGTCATAGACACAGGCTATTTTTTCAACATTGGCAAAGAAACATAAAGGGCATTGAATCCCCATATAATTTACTGAGGTAAATGGTGCCTCTGCAAAAGAAAGGCATGAACAAGGGCTTTCAGGACAACATGGTTTTACTACATCTCAACCCATTAGGCATGGGGTCTGGGGCCCGCCTAGGGCCCCAGAAGCTAAGAATTTCTGCTTGCTCTCTGGTGCATTTTCAGTATTTTGGGGGTTAAATATCATGCAACATAGTTTTCCCAGTTAAGTTTGGTTCCCATAATACAGCTTTATTATTCGCAGAAATTTCGATGTACTTTTAGGTAAGGGGGAAATATTTTACTTTAAAAAAAGAGTTTAGATATTAATCTCGTTGCTTTAACCAAAGATCACTCATTATCATGTGTAGGGCCTATGATTTCATGCCAAATAGTAAGTATGAGCTTAGCGAAATGTATGTATCCTATTCATCCATTTAAAAAAAATTAACATAATGTTTTCAAAATATGATTTAAATATATTGCAAACTGTCTCAAAACAATACTACAACAGAAAAAGAAATTAATAATAATGCTGCAAGCCTCTCAATTTATGTATATCTGATGTTATGATGAATTACTTGGGTGTAGCGTTTACCATCATTGAGAGAATGCAATGGCAATTTGCCCAGAGATTCGGTATGTAAAATGATGAAGTCAGAGAAGTCGGATGATAGTAGTCTTCGGCCAGGCAGCAAGGTGTCCAAGCTTACTCTGTCCTCTTTATTTATAGTCACACGTTAATTATTCATTAGCATCAAAATGGGTATAGCAAAGTGCGCTCCCGGCGATCCACCCTTATGATTGGCTGAGGGGGATCCTCCTCCACATGATCATGACCCCCAGCGCTCTCCCACGCCAAGGCCATGCGCTGTGCGCCTGCGCGGAGGATCCCTTGCCCTCAACCCCCCCTCCCCTCCCATTATCCCTGACCCAAGCATGTAGCGTCCCCTCCCTCCCCCAGTCCCTTCCCCCCACCCCGTAATGAGAGTCACGCCGGAGAACAATTGGCGATGCTATTTCGGTTGCTAAGACAATCAAACAGGTAGACACATAACAACAGATGTCCAGTGCCCCGCTCTCCCCCGCTCCACCCAGGTCCCGCGTGGCGGTCGAGGCCCAGGCGGAGGGGAGGGGGGGAAGAGGGGGAGGGGGGGACGGCCACTCTATGGGTAAATTCCGCTCGCAAGAATTGCAATTCTTTACATTCGTCCAATATTTTTCTTTTGATTGAAAACACAGTCTTTCAAACAAAATACTAGCCGTCCGCCCCATCAATACAAGTAACATTACTAAAAACATACATGTTAAAGCAGTAAGATAAGAAGATAGATATAATACGAGTCAAAGGTAAAAATGGCTCTTTGGGACCTTAATCGGTCAGAAAAATGTCTCTGGAGATGTCTCCTTAGGGGAAGGTTCATTATCGTATGATGCCTTCATTCAATTACTAAAAAGTCTTTTAGTCAACATGGGTAAGAGAAGTCTTTGTGTATATAAGTGTGCTTCTGAACACTTCTACAAATGTCTGTCTCCCTCTGGGGGTTCTACTACACAAATTCCTCTAGTGCGGTCGTCACCGACGTCTCCTCTGCCCGCCTGACCAGCCGAGGCCCCCGCTGGACCTCGTCGCTGGCCGACTGGGCGCCCGTCTCTCTCTCTCTCTCTTGGCCTTTGAGAGCGAGAACGGTTGGGTAGTCAACACTACCGTATTTTCATTATTAAAAAACCCTAAAATAACTGCAGAGCACATGTTTTCTCCTGCAGTTTGGCTTATAAAACTCCTCAATGAAAAATACACTTCAAAGCAGAATGGTTTGGAGATAGACAAGAAGCTCTGGTCCTGTGGTGCTTCTTCTCAGACTCCTCTTACTCGCCCCATTCTGTCTGCATAAAACAACTTCTCATAGCGAGAGTTGGATAAAATACCTTTGGGCTGGATCCTTGTCCGTGGATTCCACCATTTTCTCCTGAGAGAGAAATGGATTTCACCCAGGTATGTTACTCTTTGCTCTGCGGTCTCTCTCGCACCCGAGAGAGGGCAAAACAGCATTAATAGTAAAATATTAAAAGAGTACAAAGAAAAGACAAGTTCATAAAGTGATTAAAGTACTACCCAGAAAACCAAACAAAATAGCTGAAACTTATTACTTCATCCTGGTCAGTCCGAGATTGGCAGCGTAATATGGTGAGGTAGAGGGGTGGGCGGGGAGGTGTTCAAAGGGGCGGGAATCAGCCCTGGCGCCAGGGTCAGATTCTCCATCCTCTCGATCTTCGTCTTGGGGGGGTAGGATTTCCAGGGTGAGGGTTGGGGGTTCTTCGGGGGCGTTCTCTCGGGGCCTACGGTTCCTTTGGCAACACTGGAGGTTGACCATGCCTCTGGGGGCAAGCCCCTTTCGGCGGCGGAGGTAGAGGATTCCCAGGGTCATGACTCCTAGGAGGGTGGGGATGAGAGTGGCTATACCCCAGATAGAACTTTCAGACCAGGGGCTAGGGATAGGTGTGGGGGAAATGGGCTTAGGAAAATCGGTGAGAGAGAGTAAGGGTATCTCGGCTCTCTGTAAAAGGGTCAATTGTTGGGTTAATTGGGGGTAAAGGGAGAAATTTCCATAAGTCAGATTAAACCCGGGGAGGGGCATAATCGTGGGGGTGGGGAGAATTATATGGGACTTATGGCGTTTGATGCTACTCACACGCCAATCCTTTCCAACCAGGAGACAACCGTCTTCTAATATTACCCTAGTATGCTGGCGATACGTTTTAATTACTGGCTTCTGCCCAGGACACCTCAGGATGGTTTCTAGGGGTTGATATACTGTTAAAATTATAGAAGAAATGGACTCTCCCTCTCTAAATACTTGATTGGTCAAATTACCTCTCTTCAAAATCTGGGCCTTACAAAGATCGGGTCTTTTACCCATGATGATATTGGTCTCACAAGTTGGGGTTAGATGTTCAATTGCAGCTGAGCAAATTTGTGGTTTAAACCCAATACAGTGCTGTGGGAGGAAAGATGCACTTGACACGCTGTCTAGGGCCACTTCTTCCTCTCCCATTAACTTTCTGAGGTGGTCAGCACCATACGGGACGGGGAAATATTTTAGTCTATAATGTAGAAATTGGGTGCCTGAAACAGCCGGAATTACCGTCTGATATACCAACTCCTGCTCGCCATCTAGTAATAGTTGGACGTTTAGGTGCCTGTAATACCAGCGGTTATCTTGTGGGGTATAATGCTTCCCTTCTTGTAATTTAGACAGAATTTCTGATAAATATGCCAGTGGTAAAATCTGGTCGGTTAAGAATCCCCTTTCCAGCTGAATTCGCTGGCGATAGAACAATTCGTTCTGACGGTAGTAATTTTCTACCGCTCTACCTACTTGTTGCAATAGAACATCCACTTCCCTTCGCATGTGGATTCGGTGAATTTCTATACTAAAACCATTCAAATGTGTTAAGATATCAGCCACCTGACGGGAGATGTTATTGGCTGCAGCTTGGAGCGCAGCAATGTCCATACGGTTTTCTCTCATATAGAGTCTAGTTTGGTTCAGCACAGACACCATCTCCTCTTGACAATGGGCTAATATTTCCTCACTATTGTGGGTCGCTTGAACTGCAGCTTGCAATTCCTCGACCTGTCCAACCGTAGCTGTGCCAAACAGGGCACGGCTCAACGAACCCACAAAATTAAATAGGCCCCTCTTCTTCCTGTTTTTGAGGTGGGCCTGTGCTGGTATCTCTGTCCGGAGGAACTCCATGTGCTCCTCCCAGTGGAGAACATCTTGGTCTCCCACAACCTCCGCTTGTCTGAGCTCTGCAATCCTTCGTTTAAGAACCGAGATCCAAGTTTTGACAGGAGGGGGTGTGGGAGGGTGCAGTACAATCACAGTCGTCCAAGTCGCGGTCAGGGCTCTGACCTCCCCTTCCTCATACACTAACACCCCTTCCTCCTCAAACAGACCGCCTCTAACCATCGTGGTTAAGACGATCATCAGGAGGGTTTTTAGGGTGAAGTGGGAGAGAAATCCGTCACTGGTGGTGCCACTGGATCGAACTCCCATGGCTGGGGCTGTGGTGGGGGTGACGGTGGGGGTGATGGTGGTGGTGGTGGCGATGGGGGTGGTGATGGTGGTGGTATGCAGGGCAGCTTCCTAGGCCTCTGCACAGGTGAAGAAGGTGAGACTGGGTTGGGGGAGGAGTCAGGCCTCTCTCTCTTTGTAGATCCCAAAGAGTGGAAAACCTTAATCCTCTTTTCGGTGCCTTCAGATGTAGTGCTCAGGGCTTTGGGTAGAGGGTTTGTAGTTGGAGTCTCAACTCTCCCTCTCTTAGCCCTTGATCTTGTGACTGGACCTGGAGGTGGTGTGCGCTGAGGGGCAATCTCCACAGCAACGGTGGGTGGTAGGAGTGGGCGCACTGTGACTGGCTTAGGTGTAGCCAGTACTAGTACTTTCTCCTTTGGCGGTCGCTGCTGGGGTGGGCGTGGCACTTGTTGTGGTCGTTGGGGGCGTGGCACTTGGTCCTCGTCCTCCACTAGCATGTGCTCTTCCTCTGGTTGATTTGCGGGCGCGTCTTCCTCCTGTGGCTCTACCTGAATTATACGAGGCATGTGAGGTATGGGTATGAATACAGGGTCAGGCTCTGCCTGAGGCTCGGGCCTTTGTGGGGGTGGTGGTCTGACTCGATTAGCTTGTTGGGCCTGTCTCCGAGCCCTATTACGTTTACCTTGACCCGCCCTTGGTTGCCTAGTTCTCAGTACATCCCATTCTATTTCCCCTGATACCAACTTAAGTCTATTTCTATTTATACGTTTTTGTTCACCTTGGGGTCCTCTCAGAGTTATGACGGTACCCCTGATACCAGTTATCATGTAACCATGATCCCATTTCGGGTCCAGTGGAGTGCTGGTACCCGATAACACCACTACGTGATCCCCTATGTTTAGATCTTTTGCGTTCGCTCTGGCTCTCAATCTTTCGTAATTAGCCACCCTACTTGCCTCAGTGCGCTCAGCGGCCTCTCTGAACGCACTTGTCAAGGCCTGTAGGCGCTCACTTAGCACGGCATCCTCTGTTCCCTCTGGAGTAGGGAATATTTTAGAAAAAGGGTATTTTGGTTTGGTGCCGAAAGTTAGAAAATATGGTGTGAAACCAGTTACACAAGAGGTGGAGACTCTATGTGCCCAAAGGGTAGGGCCTAAATGGCTCTCCCACTCTGCTGGTCTGGCGTTTATGAATTTTCTGAGTATTCCTTTAAATGTTTTGTGGAATCTCTCTATTTTACCGTTTGTGGTAGGGTGGAAACTTGTGGAGTGCCTTACTTCAGTGCCTATTGATTTGAGATACCCTTCTACCTGTTGGTTCATGAATTCTAGCCCCCTGTCGGTGATGACTACCTCTGGAGGGCCATACCTGGGGACGTATTCATTCGCCAAATAGTCAGCTATATTCTTAGCTGCTTTGGTGGGTATGGGTTTAACTTCTACCCAGCCAGTAGCGTGATCTATTACAGTTATTATATACCTGTTCCCTTGTTCAGAAACGGGGAAGGGACCACACAGATCCATCCCTAGTATCTGGCCAGGGTATTTTGCCAGAGGCATAGCTGTAGGAGGTACACGCGCCTGCCCGACTCGGTTCACTGCACACCTAGCGCATTTGGTCAAAACATGGAAAGTATCCCTTCGCATTGTGGGCCATTTATAGGCCTCTTGAATTCTATCCAATGTTTTTCGCATACCCTGGTGGCCTACCTCAGTGTGGGCGCGCCTCACTACTCTATACCTGGCTGAGGGTGGTAATACCAACCGGGGGTAGGCGGGCTTACCTGGGGGAGGAATCAGAGTAAAGAGCATTCCATCAATTATGGTATAGTCTCCCTCCTCTTCCACCCCTTGTTGGAACTCATCCATTTCCCTCTGTTCTAACCTTATTTGCTCTTTCTCGAGTTTATCAAATTCCCAAGGAATTTCATCTATTTCTTCTAAAGCGCAGACTTCAAATTGACTGAGAGTCGGCTCTTTTCCCTTGGTTTTTATTCGAGAGAGCATATCCGCCCTAATGTTGTTGGCCCCTTTCCTATACTCAATGGGAGCCCCATATTCTGCTATAAGTACCGCCCACCTCTGAATTTTTGTGTTTTTGACTTCACCTACAAATAGCGATTTTAATGGCTTGTGATCCGTATAAATTTTGAACTCGCTACCTTGAAGATAGGGCCTAAGTTTGTTTAGCGCATAAACAATAGCATATGCCTCTTTCTCAATCGTAGCCCAATTTAGCTGTGGTCCGGAGAGTTGTTTAGAGATATATTGAACAGGTCTCTCCACACCCTGACTATCAGTCTGGACCAATATGGCCCCTATTGCGTAATCACAGGCATCTGTATAAAGGCGGTAGGCCTTATTTAGCTGGGGATGTGCCATTACTCTGTCTGAAGTAAGTAGCTCCTTCAGCATTTCAAAAGAATTTTGTTGTTCTTCCAACCATTCAAACCTAGCGTACTTTTTGGTAAGTTTTACTAGCGGATAAGCTACCTTAGCATAATCTGGAATACATTGACGGTAATACCCAGTCATCCCTAGAAAGGAGCGAATTCCGCTCACGTCTTCTGGGGGTAGCATATCCCTGATTGCACTACATTTATCTGGGTGGGAGTTAATCCCATCCTTGGAAACCTGGTAGCCGAGGAGATCTACTTTTTCCTGTTTGAAAATACATTTACTCCTTTTGATTGTAATTCCGAACTCTTCTAATTTATCAAACACCAGAGCCAAATGGTGGTCGTGCTCCTCTTCAGATTTGGAATAGATTACAATATCGTCTATAAAAGTCATGCAAAATTTTCCAATAAATTCCGAAAACATTTTATTCATGGCCCGTTGAAAGACAGCTGGTGCATTAGTGAGACCAAAAGGCATTCTCCTGAAGTGAAAAAGTCCTCTGTGACACACGAATGCAGTCTTTTCAATACTCTCTGGGTCCATTTCTACCTGCCAGTACCCGCTTTTTAGGTCAATGGTGGAAAAGACAGTTGATCCTGCCAAGCTATCGAATATGTCCTGAATATTTGGGAGAGGGTGAGCGTCCTTTTTAGTCACAGAATTGAGTCTTCTAAAATCTACACAAGGTCTATTACTCCCATCTTTCTTAGGAACCAACAATATTGGGCTCCCCCATGCTGAGGTGCTGGGCTCAATTACTCCCAGTTCCAGCATTTCATCTAATTCCTTATCAACTAGTTTTCTTTTAGTCAGGGGCAAGCGATATGGCCGTTGATTAATGGGGCGCGCATTTCCAGTATCTATGTGCATTGTCACATCTTTAAATTTTCCCAGATTACCCTTTTTGCCTTCTCCAAAAACAGCCGGGTATTTTACTTCCCAAGCTTCTGCTTCAGTGTGGATGGAGGCAAATTCTAAATCAGAGTCACCCACCCACCCACTCTTATAGCTTTTCCCTTCTAAAATGATTTTTCTCTTTTTGAATACAATGTGGGCGTCTAGAATGTCTAGCGCGTCGTCCCCTAAAAGCATTTCATGGTGGAGTTTTTTAACAACATAAACTGGAAATGAGCCACCTCCCAAGTTAATAATCGCCTGTCCCTCTGTTACAAGTTCATGACCAGAGAGGGATTTTAAGGTCTCTCCCTTTGTTAGTATGAGTGGACGGTGATAGGCTTTACAGAAAGCCTTCCACATATCCTCTCTCATCAAACTTCTAGACGCGCCGGTATCAATGAGAGCCCGCATCCCCATCCCCGCCACTGGGATAGAAATACAAAATCTCCTGTCCGGCCTGCCTATTCCCCCTGGTTCCCGATCTTGGGGGTGGCGGCAGCCATCTGCATGGCCGCTACCACCGCCGCTTGTACATGAGCATATCTTTGAGAGCATTCTCTCGCAAAATGTCCCTCTTCCCCACATTCATAGCAAACACCCTTGCCCCTAAACCTCTTCCCTCCTCCCTGTTTATTCTTTTCAGGACCTGCGTCCCCTTTACCTTTTCCCTTCCCTTTCCCTGAGTTATTAACAGCTTGAGAACTGGCAACCGGAGGGGGTGGGTAGGATGGATTGTAATAAGGTGGATACATAGGCAACATGGGTGGTTGAAAAGGGTACTGGGTGGCTGTACTTGGTTGGGGCATGATCACAGTTGGGTTAGGGGTTTTTATGTTCTCCCATTTTTCTATTACTTTGGTCAACATATTTATTCTAGCCTCTAATTCAGAAAAAGGTACCCAATTTGCTGGGGGTTTTGGAATTTCGGGTTTTAGTTGATTTAGGACGGCCCCTATCTCCATTGGCTCGTCCTTTCTCTCACCTCTGGCAGGCTGGCCTGCCAATGCGAAGGTGTGAGCGGCAGCTGAGGCTTGAGTGATAGCCTCAGCCAGAGTCAGAGGACGAGCGGCAAATACGTCATGACGTATCTGCTCGTCCCTCAGTCCTCCCACAAAATTCCTTACTAGCGTCTCTTGGACAATATCATGATTTAAATCATCCATGCTATATGCCCTTTGAGACGCCAGCTGGAATTTGCGTCCATACTGCTTAGCATCCTCGTACGGGAGTTGATAAAGATCAGTGAGGCGTGCCCTGAGCTGTTGTTCCTCCTCTTCATTCATGAAGAGTCGGAAAATCTCTGCCCTTGCCAGATCCCAGGTTCTGTTCTCTGCTATCTGCAGGAACGCTGCCACACACCTCGCTAGAGGCCCACTAGCAAGCGTCCCCAAAAGCTCTAAAGTGAGGTCATCATTGGCCGCACAATAGGCTTTTGCCCTGCTGATCCCATCCAGCCACTCTCTCAAGGTGTCCTTGTTGGAACCATCATTGGCTCCCAACATAGATCCATGGCGTTCCAAACGCCTTCGGATCTCTTTGATTGCCGCAAACCTTGCCCTTCTTTGATTGACATCTAGAGCAGCAATCGCCTCTGCATCTAGCGCCCAATCAACCTCCATTGCGGTTTTTAGAGAGAGTAACTAGACAGTACAAGGTACAGATCTAAACATACAGAACCCAAAGACCTAGCGAAATAAAAGCTCTAGGCATTTCTCACGCACTCTCCAAGTATTATGAGTGGTTAAGTGTGATCATTGCACCCAATTTTGTACAGTGTCCCCAGATCCGCTTCCCACACATTCCACAATAATATACAAGCAAAATCAGAGTTCAGATTTCCACTCACCCAGTCCTGTTCTTCATTTGCTCGCCTGGTTTTTCTCTGACTTCAAGATGAGGGTTTTGCTATTTTAGCAAGTCGTCTCTTCGAATGGTCGCCAGTGTGAGAATGCAATGGCAATTTGCCCAGAGATTCGGTATGTAAAATGATGAAGTCAGAGAAGTCGGATGATAGTAGTCTTCGGCCAGGCAGCAAGGTGTCCAAGCTTACTCTGTCCTCTTTATTTATAGTCACACGTTAATTATTCATTAGCATCAAAATGGGTATAGCAAAGTGCGCTCCCGGCGATCCACCCTTATGATTGGCTGAGGGGGATCCTCCTCCACATGATCATGACCCCCAGCGCTCTCCCACGCCAAGGCCATGCGCTGTGCGCCTGCGCGGAGGATCCCTTGCCCTCAACCCCCCCTCCCCTCCCATTATCCCTGACCCAAGCATGTAGCGTCCCCTCCCTCCCCCAGTCCCTTCCCCCCACCCCGTAATGAGAGTCACGCCGGAGAACAATTGGCGATGCTATTTCGGTTGCTAAGACAATCAAACAGGTAGACACATAACAACAGATGTCCAGTGCCCCGCTCTCCCCCGCTCCACCCAGGTCCCGCGTGGCGGTCGAGGCCCAGGCGGAGGGGAGGGGGGGAAGAGGGGGAGGGGGGGACGGCCACTCTATGGGTAAATTCCGCTCGCAAGAATTGCAATTCTTTACAATCGGCTTGATCTCATCTTTAGAAATATGTTTCACCAGCATTTATGTATAGGTAATTAGAATATTAATCCTGTTTACATAAAATCAATTATGGCATTGGAGATGACGACGACGTCGGCCAAATTGGCCGACGTGAAAGGAGCATACGTCGGCCAATTACATTTTACGTCGGCTTTTGCCGACGTGCCGACGTCTTTTCGGGAACACTGCGGGTGAGAGAAGACAAAATGTGAACAAATGGCGCAGTAATAACAAATATACGAATAAATATAACCGGATGTCTAGTCACATGATCGCCATGTACTAACATGGGATATTAAATGTGACGATGTTATTATGTTATCCGCTCACTGATCTACAATTCTTCACGGGTTCCCGGCGTGCGTTTGTTACTGTAATAACTAACAACATTGAATGAATGAGAAAGGTTTCGGCAAATAATCTACGACCAACAACTTATATTGCGTCAGAAAGAAATGGCCTAAACAAAAATAAACAAAAAATAAAGTCATTAGTCATTCAATTTTCGATGACAAATATTTGAAATAAACAGGGAAGAAAAAACAAATGAAAGGCAATATCAAGATTAAACCCTAAGCAGTCATGACCAAGAGATTAAACAAAACATATAAAATTGAATTAGAAGAATGTGTGAGATAATAAGTAATAATTATTTACAATTATTAAATGAATAAACTAACTTGGAGAGTTGGCCTGTCCAGTGGCAAGCGCCGATCTTAATATCTCTCAGCAAAACACTGCGGCTCAGGTTGGCTTTGATTTCTGCCAGCTGCAGGTTAGATTCCGCGTCGAGTTTCTCGTGATAAGGTAAAAGTTTGTTGTAAATTGGTTCCTTTTGGGGCTTGAACCCCAGGATTTCTTCTCTGTTCTCCATAGTGGAGACGGGCTCGTGATTCGGTGCGGACAAGAGACAGTGACTTGGCTGATGGGTCGCCGCCGCCATCATCCGTCTGGACTTTGTCCGATATTATCCCCGATGACAAATATGAACATAAATATTAAGCTGTTTTCAGAATTAATTTGCCGATATCAAATACTTGTTCTATCAAAAGGGATTTGTAAAGGACTTTGTTCTCTGTTGCGAGGGACAAAAACTTTCTTGTGTGTACAACTATTCTTTTAACACCGCCAACTTGTAATAACGAATGCCATTGGTTGAGATTGTCCAATCAGCAGCAGTCTTACAAATGGTAGCAGATGGGAAGCATCATGGCGACCGGTGTCAAGCTTGTGAGCGTTGAGTTTGAAGTTTTTGGTCGAGTACAAGGTAGAAAATCAATTATTGTCTGTGTTATTGCTTCCGTGGAATATTTAAGTACACACATTACTGTCTATCTTGTTTTTACCCGTGACGATCTATACTTAGAGATATAATCACAGCTTTATCTGTCCCCGAGTCCCACGGATTATTCCACTTGTCTTGTACCTCCCCATGGCTCTATCATTTATAATGGTTGAATCGTTAGCCAGGTAATTCAAATTCTGAAGATCCACTTAATGGATCCACTTAATTATCGCTGCTTAAAGTAGTACGGCCGTCTCCCATCTTCAAAATTTGACATCTTCTTTTCTTCTCAACATACAATCACAAAATAATCTTATTTTATTTACAGGTGTGTTTTTCCGAAAAGTAAGTCATTTTACATTTTTACATTTTTATATTGTTCAATAAGATTCTTCCAAAATTTCTTATTTTCTATGATTTGTGATGATGACTTAGTATCCTACTCTATACGTGAGATGGATAATACATTCTGTATTTTACTCACTCTTGTCTCTCCAGTGTCATCCATTGGGTGGGGGGGGGGGGGGGGGGGGGGGCTCATGGATTGGGTGCAGACCAATGATCGTTGACTAACGCCTAAAACTGTGGATATGCATGTAGAATAACTTGTTTTTTTGTTTTATTTAAATCAAGCTTTATTCATAGTAACGAGGCCATACATGACAAAAACATTTTTTAGAAATCTTTTTGAAACTTTTTTTTTTATTTTTTTTTTTACTTTTCCGATTTTTCTTACCGATCACTTCTTCCAGACTAAAAAGAGTTTCTTAGAAATATTTTTAAGGAGGGAAACATGTATTTCTAAACATAGCAATTGATCTCTTTCATGAGTTTACACCATTCATTGCTACAAGATGTTGATGACATGTGTTAAACCCATGTGTTGTTGTATGTGCAGTTCAACACGGGCTCATGGATTGGGTGCCAACCATGATCGTTGACTAACCCCTAAAAGTAGAATAACTTGTGTTTTTTTGTTTTAAATCAAGCTTTATTCATAGTAACAAGGCTCATACATGTCAAAAAAAAAATTTTTTAGAAATCTTTTTGAAACTTTAAAAAAAAAATTGTACTTTTCTGATTTTTCTTACCGATCATTCTTCCAGACTAGAAAGAGTTTCTTAGACATAATTTTAATGAGAGAAACATGTATTTTTAAACATAGCAATTGATCTCTTTCATGAGTTTACACCATTGATTGCTACAAGCTGTTGATGCCCTGTGTTATATCTACAGTACACCCAGCAGACGGCCGCCTCCATGGGGCTGGTGGGTTGGGTGAAGAACACGGAGCGTGACACGGTGGTGGGCGTCCTCCAGGGTCCAGAGTCTCACGTGGCGTCCATGTGAGTAGTCACCAGCACAAGGATTATATTTAACTTGTTTTTAACTTGTTTGGCAATTGTTCTCACCTTTCTGTTTGTCACTAAACAATAGAATTAAGTTGATGTTACTCAGTGTAAATAGTGAGTGTAACGTAAATTGTAAATAGGTCTGGGCGTCAGAAAATGTGCAATTCACCAAACCTGGCCAATAACCATAATGTAAGACAAAATGAGACTCAAAATAGATTGAACATAAGCAAACCGGTGAATCAACACAACACAATACTATATGTGTACTATATGTGTATACCTAGTGTTTATTACCTCAGATTCATTTAGCAGAATATACTAAAGCTGTTGATTGCACATTTTCTGACTTGCTAACCTAAATGATATCCAAGATGCAGTGTCAATGCTTTAGGCCTCGTCTCTATACTCAGGTTCATGTTTACTGCCTGGTAGTATTCACTATATACGTCTTTAACGTGAGCCATTTCTGAATGCAGACATATCATACAGTTGTATTTAACATGGAATTCTACCAGTAATTAAGACAAGTTATTTAGACTTGCTGAATGCAGACATATCACACAGTGTTATTTAACATGGAATTCTACCAGTAATTAAGACAAGTTATTTAGACTTGCTGAATGCAGACATATCACACAGTGTTATTTAACATGGAATTCTACCAGTAATTAAGTCAAGTTATTTAGACTTGCTAAATGCAGACATATCACACAGTGTTATTTAACATGGAATTCTACCAGTAATTAAGTCAAGTTATTTAGACTTGCTGAATGCAGACATATCACACAGTGTTATTTAACATGGAATTCTACCAGTAATTAAGACAAGTTATTTAGACTTGCTGAATGCAGACATATCACACAGTTGTATTTAGCATTGAATTCTACCAGTAATTAAGTCAAGTTATTTAGACTTGTTGAATGCAGAGATATCACACAGTGTTATTTAACATGGAATTCTACCAGTAATTAAGACAAGTTATTTAGACTTGCTGAATGCAGACATATCACACAGTGTTATTTAACATGGAATTCTACCAGTAATTAAGACAAGTTATTTAGACTTGCTGAATGCAGAGATATCACACAGTTGTATTTATACTAGGCAGTAAGCATGCACCTGGTGCTGCAGGTGTGATAGATGTTCTTCTACTCCTGCAGGGAGGACTGGCTGAGACGCACCGGCAGTCCCAGCTCTGTCATCACAAAACTTGAGCTGAAGAACCGTAGTCCTGTGACTCAAGTCTCCTTCCCTAACTTCACCATCAAGGGAGGCTGGTGATGCCCCCTAGTGTCAGCTCTGCACATCACTCGCTGCTTGTTTCACTTTTTGAGTTTAAACGAGGCGTGAAATTTTGGTCTCCATTCTATAACCTGCCTTATAATAAGTTTCACCATGTTTTGTATTTGTATAATTTTGACACCAACTAAGCTCTTGTCTTTAGTAGGAGGTTCTTCATGGTCTCATGTAAATTAACCCTTATATGACCATTGGGTAGGAGCCCCTTTGTAAGAGGCCCTTGGTGACCGTGTGTAAATTAACCCTGTTATCACCGTTGTGGAAGAGGCCCTTGGTGACCGTATGTAAGACATCATTAAGCATGTTCAACCTCTCTCCCCGCCAGGAAGGAGTGGCTACAGAAGACAGGAAGTCCCAAGTCTAAGATTACCTCATGTCAGTTCAAGGGTGAGAAGGACGTCAGGGAACGTCAGTTCTCTCAGTTTGCCATTGACCGTGGCAGTGACAGTGTCAAGCGGGCTTCCCGGAAGAAAAAGGCAAAGTGAAGGAGAAGAGGAAGTTGTTTATACAAGACTGTGATATGAGCTTGTGAGGTGTATCTCTGTCAGGTGTATATCTGTTAGGTGCATATCTGTTAGGTGAAACATAGCCACACACAGGGAAAGTACAAAACCTGAAATGAAGGTAAATAAAGAACTTGTATTAACCTACAACTGAAGGTGAATAAAGAACCTGTATTAACCTACAACTGAAGGTGAATAAAGAACCTGTATTAACCTACAACTGAAGGTGAATAAAGAACCTGTATTAATCTACAACTGAAGGTGAATAAAGAACCTGTATTAACCTACAACTGAAGGTAAATAAAGAACCTGTATTAACCTACAACTGAAGGTAAATAAAGAACCTGTATTAACCTACAACTGAAGGTGAATAAAGAACCTGTATTAACCTACAACTGAAGGTGAATAAAGAACCTGTATTAACCTACAACTGAAGGTGAATAAAGAACCTGTATTAACCTACAACTGAAGGTGAATAAAGAACCTGTATTAACCTACAACTGAAGGTAAATAAAGAACCTGTATTAACCTACAACTGAAGGTAAATAAAGAACCTGTATTAACCTACAACTGAAGACAGGTGTCAGAATAGCGACCCTGGCAATGTTGAATGATCTCTGTATTTATTGTTTGAGTGTGAGTTTTGTGATTCCGTAATGGTTGTTTTACCACTAGCTCAGAGCCAGACACTTTAGTGTTGGACAAACTTTAATATGGATCTGAGTATTTGAATTATTGAATGGCTTCTTGCTGGTATGTAATGCCAATAGCCTGGTGACAATGAACCGCTGTTGATGTTGATGTTAATGTTAATGCTTTACACATTAATGTATACAAGATATGCCAAATTGTCTTAGGGCTGACTTTTGTTGTTGACAATATTTTGTGAAGTTTACTTCCATGTAAATATAGCAGTATGTAAATAAATTTCTTATTAAAAGTATTTATGTGGAGTTTGAGATTGTGTTTGTGACAACGACCCAAGACCAACATCTTCCAGCAACATCCCCGGCAACGTCCCTTCATCCTGCCTCCATCCTGGTATATTGAGAATCAGTGGCTCACAATGTTGCTCTCCAACATTGTTAGACAACAGTGTTAGACATTATTGTACAACATTAATTGTTGGACAACATTATTGTACAACATTGTTGTACAATAATGTTGTCTAACATTGTTGTCTAACACTGTTGTACAATAATGTTAGACAACAGTGTTGTACAACAGTGTTAGACAACATTATTGTACAACAATGTTAGACAACATTATAATATGTGTGACATAATTTGATGAACAGCGAGCGATCATATTGGGACAACCTGAAGTCAGCCAGAACAGCGAAGAAATCTGATTTTTTTGACCTTGTAATATGAAAGGTTAGCCTGAGGTTCTGTTGTGTACCGAGACATGACTCATTTGATATTATAGATTCATTCACATCACATAATCCACGTTTTGCTTGACTCCCTAGAACAAACGATATCTACAGAATTAGGAATGTAAGATCTATGATTGTGCTGAGCTTTACCATAGATTAGTTTCACATATTCTGGTGATTTGTCTGTTTCAGGCCGCCTCAGGCTCAGAGGATCCTGTTGTATAGGACTAGTTTACATACTGAACATGAGTGGATACCTGCTATAGTATCTTGTTGAATGGATCCACACATGAAAATATGGCAATTTTTAAACCCTAGTTATTCCCTATTGGTTGATGTTACACTCACTCATGATGTCACACCCATTTGTGACATCATAGACAGTTGGTGCTGTCGATCATTAGCCAATTATCTATACCCTTGTCCAGCACTTAGGTATCAAAAATCAATATGGCAGATCATTGGAGAAAAGCGATGCAAATAAATAAGTTTGATGAGTTTTATTCTAAAATATAAGATCATGGTATAAGAAGAGGATGCAACTCAGTTGGTCTGACTTACCGTATACGATGCCCACTCAGGTTTTTTACCAGGGATATCACTCTAAGCCTTGACATCCTTGGATGAAAAAAACTTGCGGCCATTGTATACATTAAGTGAGATACCAACCTCATTACATCAATGCAGTGTAGATTGGGCATCTATATTATATATAAGACAACAAGTGACATGAGTGTATATATATTTATTATAATTGTTATGATACAAGGTACAAGTTACTAATTATTGCTTCTCCCTCGTACACGTCGTCATCCTGCTGCACAAAGTGCGGCTAATATTGGCGGCTGTATAAAACAAGTGCTGCCACCTGGGTACAAATATAACAGTTATACAAAGTATACAAACATGTACTGTCTGCTGGCATGCTGCCAATAATTAGTCAGTAGTCAAAACATTGTCTGGCATGGTGCCAATAATTAGTCCAACATTGGCGTGGTGCCAATAATTAGTCCAACATTGGCGTGGTGCCAATAATTAGTCAGTAGTCAAACATTGGCATGGTGCCAAGTAGCACCGTGAGAGCATCATCACATAGTGTGGCACATGGCCACAAGGGGACAGCACCAGCCACAGAGCCGCCGGTGGTGAAGAGGAGAACTAGGAGATCATGGCGGCCCCTGGTGGCTGGGGGATAAGTTACAAGAGACCTCTGGTGGTGGAAGGTACAACTACAGCCACCTGGTGGCATTCTAAAGCACTACTAATGGTACAAAACCAAACTTTACTAAACTGTCAAAACGATGAGCAAACAATGCAGCATTAAGCTTGCCGTAACAAACGTGTATATAACCCTGTATGCGGGTACATAAGCATACAGCGGCAGGTAAAGCGTGTGTGCGCCTCATCCTGCAGTAATACTGCCTCCAACAGCACTAATGTCTCTACACCTGCCGCCTTCCCTCAGGGCAGGGAATACACAGGAACCAGCACTCAGGTGGATTTTGGGTTGGATTCAGGATTTAAAAGAACCTACAGGATTCAGGGAAGGAAATCGAAGCCGGATTCAATTGAGCCACGTAAGGTATGCAAATAGAAAAACGGGATTGCAAATAGAAAACATGCGGGATTGGGGAAATGGGAAATATAATGAAGGGGAAATAGAAAACATGCGGGATTGGGGAAATGGGAATTATAATGAAGGGGGAAATGGAACTGACGGCAAATAGAAAACGTGCGGGATTGGGGAAACCATAGATGGGATTGAAGGTGGAGTATTCCATACCCTGTTCCCCGTGTTACTGCTGCTGCTACATACAACGCGGCAGGTTGCGGCCCACACAGCTGTAACACAATGACTCCTCACCAAGCTATCAATAAATAAATACTACATAAATATCAGCAGAGATTGCTACCTCTGTAACATCCACTCACCCTCATTCACACCGTAACACTTCCCTCCCTTTCTCACTCCCCCCTCCCCCTTCACACACCCCTCCCCTTCTTGACCCAACTCCTCCCCCCTTCTTGACCCAACTCCTACCCCCTCACACACACACACCTATGACTTGGTCATGGCTTACATAAGACAAATAAAACACTGATGACGTCACTGATGATGACGTCAAAAACACTGATGACGTCACTGATGATGATGTCACTGATGACGTCATTCAGCTGAGTGACAAATAAACCACAACAAGTTGTAAATGCTTGCTCTTGTAGACTGGTGGCCTCCACCCCCATTTAGAAGTAGACTGCCCTGGTTGCCTACACCCCCCATGTAGAGGTAGACTGTTCCGCTGGTCTGCCTACACTGGCTCCTGGCTGCATGGTAACAATGGTGGGTAGTATACTGTAGTGTAGTGGTGGTGGTGGCCTCAGTAGTAGTAGACTTCTGCCTAGTATACTTCACATGGTTACCATGGAGATGCGCCCTTACCTCTTGTTGCCAGGGCGAGGATCAGGTGTGGAGCGCTGGATGTCGGTGGTGGATGTGGTGGTGGGCGTTTGACTCAACATCTGTGGGAACATCTGTAACACAAGGGGCAAGGGCTCTAATTCATTTAGTCAACTAACATCTGTAACAAGGCATCCAAGGCTTAGGTACACAAGGGGCGAGGGCTCTAATTCATTTAGTCAACTAACATCTGTAACAAGGCATCCAAGGGTTACACAAGGGGCGAGGGCTCTAATTCATTTAGTCAACTAACATCTGTAACAAGGCATCCAAGGGTTAGGTACACAAGGGGCGAGGGCTCTAATTCATTTAGTCAACTAACATCTGTATCAAGGCATCCAAGGGTTAGGTACACAAGGGGCGAGGGCTCTAATTCATTTAGTCAACTAACATCTGTAACAAGGCATCCAAGGGTAAGGCTTAGGTACACAAGGGGAGAGGGCTCTAATTCATTTAGTCAACTAACATCTGTAACAAGGCATCCAAGGGTAAGGCTTAGGTACACATGGGGCGAGGGCTCTAATTCATTTAGTCAACTAACATCTGTAACAAGGCATCCAAGGGTAAGGCTTAGGTACACAAGGGGCGAGGGCTCTAATTCATTTAGTCAACTAACATCTGTAACAAGGCATCCAAGGGTAAGGCTTAGGTACACATGGGGCGAGGGCTCTAATTCATTTAGTCAACTAACATCTGTAACAAGGCATCCAAGGGTTTGGCTTAGGCTACACAAGGGGCGAGGGCTCTAATTCATTTAGTCAACTAACATCTGTAACAAGGCATCCAAGGGTTAGGTACACAAGGGGCAAGGGCTCTAATTCATTTAGTCAACTGAGGGAATGATTCTAAGAGTAACTTGTGAATCAGAAAGATGATGTACTACTATGTAGTTATGGCGGTGAACCAATTTGTTTATATGTAATTAAGCTTTGATATTGATCTGTCAGCCTGTCCTGAACATGAGTCTGTACGTACCTGTGTGGCAGACAGTGGCACTGGGATGGTGATATACTGTTGTTGGCCGCCTACAAACATAAACACTTATTGTAGCAACAAATGAATCAATGAATTTAATTATTAAAGAGTAGATCTAACACTTATTGTAGCAACAAATGAATCAATGAATTTAATTATTAAAGAGTAGATCTAACACTTATTGTAGCAACAAATGAATCAATGAATTTAATTATTAAAGAGTAGATCTAACAGTTATTGTAGCAATCAAAGATCATAATTTAATTATTAAAGAGTAGATCTAACACTTATTGTAGCAATCAAAGATCATAATTTAAGTATTAAAGAGTAGATCTAACAGTTATTGTAGCAATCAAAGATCATAATTTAAGTATTAAAGAGTAGATCTAACAGTTATTGTAGCAATCAAAGATCATAATTTAATTATTAAAGAGTAGATCTAACAGTTATTGTAGCAATCAAAGATCATAATTTAATTATTAAAGAGTAGATCTAACAGTTATTGTAGCAATCAAAGATCATAATTTAATTATTAAAGAGTAGATCTAACAGTTATTGTAGCAATCAAAGATCATAATTTAATTATTAAAGAGTAGATCTAACAGTTATTGTAGCAATCAAAGATCATAATTTAAGTATTAAAGAGTAGATCTAACAGTTATTGTAGCAATCAAAGATCATAATTTAAGTATTAAAGAGTAGATCTAACAGTTATTGTAGCAACAAATGAATCAATGAATTTAAGTATTAAAGAGTAGATCTAACAGTTATTGTAGCAATCAAAGATCATAATTTAAGTATTAAAGAGTAGATCTAACAGTTATTGTAGCAACAAATGAATCAATGAATTTAAGTATTAAAGAGTAGATGTAATGTGTTTAGTCTAAACTTTAGCTTGAGGAGGTTTGATACAACACAATTTGTAGACATCAGTTATGCTGCTCGATACAACATCATTTCTAGGTCAGGCCTACACTGCACCACCAGATTGTGTCATTTAGTCACGTATAACCATTGAAGCCTGAACTGATGGTGTGTGCAGTTCTGACTCGGTTTTTCGACCAGGGATGTCACTCAAAGCCTGTGGTTTCTCGTGACATCCCTGGTCGAAAAAAACTTGTGGACATCGTGTACAGTAAGTCAGAGTTACATCCTATCATAATATGTGTATTGTATGTGCAACCACTACGCACCTGCGGCCTGCTCCTGCTATTACAGGTGTATATATGCCACTATATTATATATATTACAGGTGTACATACATATAACACTGTAAGACTGTATAACCCACCTGCGGCCTGCTCCTGAAGCTGTAGTGCTTGGCTCTGCTGCAGGTTCAGTATCAGTCCCTCCGGTAGGCCTGCACCCAGCGCCCCTGGTGGTGCCGCATACACTAAACCCTGCGGTGTCTGGTACATCATACCTGTGGTGGCCGCCGTCCCACCTATAATACAACACAACCAGTATATTAACATTGGGGCATTATTTCACTATTGCTGTATGGAGCAGATACATGTGGGCGGGGCATAATTACCTACGTGTGGGCGGGGCTTAATCACCTACACGTGGGCGGGGCATATTTACATACATGTGGGCGGGGCTTAATCACCTACACGTGGGCGGGGCATATTTACATACATGTGGGCGGGGCTCAATCACCTACGTGTGGGCGGGGCTCAATCACCTACGTGTGGGGGGTGAGTGAGTGAGATTGGTGGCTTTACGCCCTTATCAACACTTTGAAGTGTTATATCAAGGGCAGGGGGAGCTGAGAGGGAGGCAGTTTATGATCATACCCAGGAAAGAGAAGAAGGGAGAGAGAGACAGAGAAAAGAGACAGAAAGGTACTTTAAGGTCTTACCCAGGACCACGTGTGGGCAGGGCTTAATTACCTACATGTGGGCGGGGCTTAATGACCTACATGTGGGTGGGCGGGGCATAATTACTTACGTGTGGGCGGGGCTTAATTACCTACATGTGGGCGGGGCATAATTACCTACATGTGGGTGGGGCTTAATTACCTACATGTGGGTGGGGCTTAATTACCTACGTGTGGGCGGGGCTTAATTACCTACATGTGGGCGGGGCTTAATTACCTACATGTGGGTGGGCGGGGCATAATTACTTACGTGTGGGCGGGGCTTAATTACCTACATGTGGGTGGGGAATAATTACCTACGTGTGGGCGGGGCTTAATTACCTACGTGTGGGCAGGGCTTAATTACCTACATGTGGGCGGGGCTTAATCACCTACACGTGGGCGGGGCATATTTACATACATGTGGGCGGGGCTCAATCACCTACGTGTGGGCGGGGCTCAATCACCTACGTGTGGGGGGTGAGTGAGTGAGATTGGTGGCTTTACGCCCTTATCAACACTTTGAAGTGTTATATCAAGGGCAGGGGGAGCTGAGAGGGAGGCAGTTTATGATCATACCCAGGAAAGAGAAGAAGGGAGAGAGAGACAGAGAAAAGAGACAGAAAGGTACTTTAAGGTCTTACCCAGGACCACGTGTGGGCAGGGCTTAATTACCTACATGTGGGCGGGGCTTAATGACCTACATGTGGGTGGGCGGGGCATAATTACTTACGTGTGGGCGGGGCTTAATTACCTACATGTGGGCGGGGCATAATTACCTACATGTGGGTGGGGCTTAATTACCTACATGTGGGTGGGGCTTAATTACCTACGTGTGGGCGGGGCTTAATTACCTACATGTGGGCGGGGCTTAATTACCTACATGTGGGTGGGCGGGGCATAATTACTTACGTGTGGGCGGGGCTTAATTACCTACATGTGGGTGGGGAATAATTACCTACGTGTGGGCGGGGCTTAATTACCTACGTGTGGGCAGGGCTTAATTACCTACATGTGGGCGGGGCTTAATTACCTACATGTGGGCGGGGCTTAATTACCTACATGTGGGCGGGGCTTAATTACCTACATGTGGGCGGGGCTTAATTACCTTGTATCATGGTGACGTTCTGTGGTTGAGGGGGTTGTGGCTGAGCTGTTGTTGCTTGTAGTTGAGTGGATGAAGACTGTTGTAGCGAGGCCGCCTCCGTCACCTTCACTAGGTTCTGGGCAACACCTACAAGAGAAAAGTTGTGAAGTTAATATTTCTGCGTTTGCTTTGTATGTACAACTTTCAATTTCAATATTTAATTTGAAATAAAGCAAGTAGTAGTGAAAGATATTTAAACATAGTCTTTATAATCCATGATTAGCAATAAAATGGATTCTATCGTCATTTACACCCTAAAATAAAACACTGTAGCACTGTGCTGTACACAGCACTGCCCCAATATGGTACAAAGTGTTGACCTTTAGATAGATTGGAAAAGAATGGAACAAAAAGTAGAAAATATTTATATTTTGACTTGTAAATTTTGTTGTTTGACGTTACCTTGTAAACTGACCACTTGTCCTGGCTGTGGTGTGGGGAAGCGGTAGATGGCTTGGTGAGGCTGTTGGGCAGGCTGACCACTACTGGACATCTGAGTGACCGGGATAGTGATGGGCGTCGGCGTCTGCAGACCTGCAACATGGGGACTTTTGTAATAACTTTCCTTAACTTCATCACTGAAGATTTAACTACTAGAAAGTTTGCCCAGGGAAGGAAAACAACAAGAGGACATTTAAATGTGGCGATCAATAGCCACATATAGCGGAGCTGGATAAAAGGACTTTAATTTCTACATTTAAAAAGAAATCTTCAGACATCAACACCAGATAAAGTACTCTCTGTTGACTTTTGTAATAACTTTCCTCAACTTCATCACTCAAGATTTAACTACTAGAAATTTTGCCCAGGGAAGGAAAACAATAAAACAAAATAGTCCAAATAATGAGCAAATTTGCAAATCAATTCTAAATAGAATCCCCGACGCAGGCCCACCAGATAAATGACCTGAAATGTTTAAGAAATATGTAACATTCTATATGGTCAGATGGCCAATTTTGCCCGGCCAGGAAGCGACAAAGCTATAACACATTTGTATTTACATTATGTAATAAATGTTATAAATTGACAGCGGCCTGTTGTTTAGAATGGAATACTTACTTTACATTATGTAATAAATGTTTAGTATGGAATACTTACTTTGCATTATGTAATAAATGTTGTTTAGTATGAAATACTTACTTTACATTATGTAATAAATATTGTTTAGTATGAAATACTTACTTTGCATGTAGTTGACAATATTCTGACTCTCGCTGGCCAGTAGTGTCATGCCACCCAGGGACGGCTTGGTGGTGGAGGTGGAGGTGGGGGCGATATAGGTTGTCATGGCAATGGTGGGGGGAGTGTTGATGGGTGGGGGCTGTGTGGAGGAGGTGGAGGAGGCTGGGGAGGGGGAGGCAGAGACAGGGGAGGGGGACGGAGACGGGGGCTGGACCTGGCAGAAACCTCCACTTGTGGACTTGGTGGGTAACATTCCCTCCACCGCCATCTGCAGCACAACAAAAACACAATTATATTATTATACAATAATATGCTTATACACACAAGCACTAAATACTAGGCACAAGGCTACATTATATTGTTATACAATAAATAGAGAGAATGGGACGAGCCAGCAATAATAAAAAATTTATAGGACGAGATTCGTCCACATAAGCACGATGCCGTAGTCAAAGTGCTTATGTGGACGAATCAAGTCCTATAAATTTTCGATTATTGCCGGCGAGTTCCATTCTATATTTATCATATGTGCATAAAATTTGATCATATATGTCATCAAATATCACTGAAAAAATATTAAAGAAGCACAGAGAGCCCCGCTGCCCGCCCTGCTGACAGCCTCGTTAAATAACCTAGGTAAATGGCCTATTTATATTGTTAACTTAAAACGTTCATATTGTGGCCATTTCTTGAGCTACATTAATAAAACTTACATCATTGGATAGAGAATTTAATTCTCTATTTAATGATAAGGTTTTTATTATATATTTCTATAATCATAGTACCAGAATCACGGGTGGATTACCGATCGCGGGATTTGTTTACATGCCGTAAGCTTGCTGCTGATGGGTATGTAATACCCAAACGTTGAGGCCATATGAGGAAAAAAACGAAGTCACAAAAAGTTCAAACACAGTAATATTATTATAAAATTAAATAACATGAATAACAAATAAATAATCTCGATTTCATCAGTGCATTTGAGAAATTTTTCCCAAACTAATAGAAGAAAGAAATATCTCCTCATAAAGATATAGAACAATCACAGATATCCAGACTATACTGATACACATTTGTCTGAGATTAAGGTTGGATGTAAACTGTTGAAGGGATTGAATCTGTTAGTTGTCATCAGTAACGACAGGGGGAAGCACCTACTAACAAGTGCCACCTACTCTCCCATATCTACCCGACTACTTCAACACTTCTACCCCATCCCACCACACACTTTCTACCCCCTCCCCCCCCCCCCCCACACACACCCAACTCACTAACATGGGTTTATATCATTCATAGCATAATTATATCATCAAATTCATGTTATCAACAATTTTACAAATCAAATCAAATTTTAACCTTAGAAACGTTTTGTTACAACAATTTACCCAGAACAAGCCTTTTCCGAAAAGGTTTTCCCTGAATTTAATGCTATCCTTATAGGGGATTTGCACGTGCCACTGCGTATGTCTGTTACAGTGCATGCTGGGATGGATACTGTTGAAATCTGACGTACACATGTTTAGCAACATTTTTATTAAACATTGCCGGAATGTTTTCACCAATATCATTGCTTTTATTAATGACCTATGAAAACCAAATGCATGGATATTGACATTAGAGCATTGATAAATATCTCATGCTGAACATGGCATATTTTCTATAGTCCCATTAGTCCCATAATTCCATGCGAATCAGGAACAAAGCATAAACATAGACTAACACTCCTGATAAAAAACGATTTAAAAAATCGATTTCCGATATTTAGTATATAACGCCTTTTATATAATTTCAGAATGAGGATCGTTTATTACTATATTTCCATGAATAGCCACTTTCCTCTCCAACTTCACTATTGCTGTGTGTTATGTCTAAATGAACCAGAGACCTGAGGGTGAGTCTATGTGTTTAGTAGACATCTGCTGCGGGGTATCACGCAGTTACCAGTCAGATCAGCTACAAATTATGGACTATCAGTGATTGGACGCCTACTGCGCTAACAGCTAATGGGAGTATAATAGTATTTTGTGGTTCTAATGAGATTATAAAATGATGGCAGACTTTACAATTTTCCCATGATTTTTGTTACTTTGATCAGATGTTACTTCATTAAAAATAAACATATTTTCTGTACATTTTTATTCTGATTTTTGCATTAATGTTGTTCAACTCTTTCCTTTCAATAAGCTGCAATGTGTGGTGCTCTGGGCCAGACTATGACAATGTTTTTTCTTTGATCTCTAAAATGTCATAAGTTTTGCAGGTTTTATTTAGTACGTGTTTTTAACAATTTCAGTGATTCTGGTGGAAGTTGCATTATATATCATTATAAATAAAATAGTTCCCATTTCTAACAATTTTGGCAAATAAGTCGGCCCCCCTGGTCAGATGTAACTTCATTAAAAATAAAACATATTTTCATTCTGTTTGATGCATTAATGTTATTCAACTTGTCCCTTTCAGTTCCGCTATTTGTATGTTATTTGTATGTCCTCTGAAACGGTTACTTTATTTTCGCCGTGTGTATATGTGATGTGTTTCAGGAAAATGAATCATAAGTCGCAAAATGGATATTTTCCAAGGTGATTTATTTATAAGATATCTTTGTTGGAATATTCTAATTTTTAGAATGTTTAATGCTGCCAGTGACATTAATACATGAACACAATTTCAAGGCAATGTATTCAATATATCTATGCATTTCTAAGTTCATCTTATGGAGTATATTTAGGTACTTTATTAGTTATTATCCACCCAAAGATATTAATAACTTTTTTTCAAAAATAAAGATATCAAACTTAAAATAATAGAAACCCTACTTTAGATGTCCTATTGTTTACTACCATTGGAATCGGCTTGATCTCATCTTTTCAAATATGATAATATCTCAAAATCCATTTTTGCGACTTGTGACTCATTTTCCTGTAACGCATGACATATTGGGCCGGCGTGGGCCGTGGGTTGGACGCACGTCTACACTGGAGCCGCACATATAGGCACGTGCCGTATTGGCAACCACCTCCTCCCACCCCCGCACACACAATGGGCATGGCCCTCCTCCCACCCAGCTAAATATAGACGAGGCCCCGCCCAGGGTGAGTGAGCTGTGGTGGAGGTGAGCAGGTAAGGCGAGGCGGGCCAAATGTAGCACATGGGGGACGGGGGGGGGGGGGGGAAGGGGGTTACTCACTACACATGGAGCACGGGGGGCGGGGGGGGGGGGGAGGGAGCTACTCACTACACATACACCCCGCTCCTCACACATACTGCGCTCTGCGCCTTACTCAGTCTATGTCTCTGTACTACACATTTCACTACTTTTTCTCTGTCTGTATGTCCCTCTCATCTCTGTACTGGTCTCTCTCTGAGGATGAGAAAATCTGTTCAGCAGAAATCCGTCTTTTCAATATTTTCGTCTAATTAGATTAAAAGCCAATGACCTGTCAACAAAGTTCTACTGTCTGCCGCTCTCCTCTCTTTCTCTATTTCACTACTTGCCTCTCTCTGTCTCCACTCCCCCCATCCCATCCCACTATTTCTCCCCCTGCCCACCTCTCAGTGTCAGTCTCCCCCCCGGTCTCCCCCCGCTCTATCTTCCTCCTCTCATCACATCCCTCTCCCCTGTGACACCTGGGATCCCTCGGGAGGAGGAGGACCTCTGGCCGGGACCGCTGGCCGGGACCGCTGGCCGGGACCGCTGGCCGGGACCGCTGGATGATATAAACTTTATTTCCCCAGTTCTACACAACATGTTCTAACCACAGGTGTGAACAGGAGGCAGTAGGGAACAGGGCCACACTTTCCCGGCCTAAATGTTATCATCATTATTATTTCTATTATTACTATAGTAGTAGTAAATGGGGGTTAAATGCCCACTGGTACACAAGCCCCCAACACGTCTACAGCCGATGCCTAGAAGTCCGCCCTCCCTCTGTACCACAAATATGCCTCCTCTCCTAACCCAGCAGTTACCATAGCAACAGCTTCCCACCTACCGTCACCCATAGCGACCAGCAGGAGGAGAAATGGATGCCAAGAGGGCAGCAGAAGCAGGAGCAGGAGGAGGAGTATTTAAGTTTAGGTGAAAGTGAATATTGTTAAGCCAGCAGGCAGTGATACAGAAATGTGTAGCAGACATAGCTGTATTGGGGGAGAGTGGGACCAGAGATAGAGGAGGGGGAGAGGGAGAGGAAGAGGGAGGGAGAGCGGGAGTAGGAGAGAGAGGAGGAGAGGGGAGAGAGGGGGGAGAGGAGAGAGAGAGGGAGAGGAGAGAGAGGATAGAGGAGAGAGGGAGGGGGGAGGGAGAGGGAGAGGAAAGGGGAGAGAGAGGGAGAGGAAAGAGCAGTGAGAGGGGGAGAGGAGAGAGGGGAGAGGAGAGAGAGAGAAGAGAGAGGAGAGAGAGGGGGAGAGGAAGATAGAGAAGGATAGAGAGAGAGGAGAGTGGGAGAGATAGGAGAGAGGGAGAGAGAGGGAGGAGAGAGAAGAGAGGGAGAGAGAGGAGAGGACAGAGAAGCGAGATAGGAGAGAGAGGGAGAGAGAAGAGAGGGAGAGACAGGAGAGAGGGAGAGACAGGAGAGAGAGAAGAGAGGAAGAGACAGGAGAGAGGGAGAGAGAGGAGAGAGAAGAGAGGAAGAGAGAGGAGAGAGGAGAGAGGAGAGAGGGAGAGAGAGAGGAGAGAGAGGGAGAGAGAAGAGAGGGGAGAGAGGAGAGAGAGGAGAGAGAGGAGAGAGGGAGAGACAGGAGAGAGGAGAGAGGGAGAGAGCGTGAGTGAGAGACAAATGATTGAGAGGAGAAGGGAGAGAAAACGAGGGATAAAATGAGGAGGGAAAAGAGAGAGAATGAATGGGGTGGGTCGGGGATTGAATGAATGGGGAGAGACAGGGAAGCCCACCACCATGGGTCCAACCTTGTCCTCTCGGTGAATCAAAGCATGGACTACACAGAAACCTGATCCATATTTCTACAATTATCTTTGGGCAGTGAAATGCTGGGGCAGTGTTGATGGGTAGAGGGAGGGGGAGGGGAGGGGGGTGGAGGAGGAACCGAGAGAGGTTAAGAGAAAGGGGGAGGAACATACAGTAGAGAGAGAGAGAGAGAGAGAGAGAGAGAGAGAGAGAGAGAGAGAGAGAGAGAGATACAGAGAGACAGAGACAGAGGAGACAGAGAGAGAAAGAGAGCAAGAAGAAAAATAGAGCGGAGAGAGTATGTGTGTAGGGGGAAGAAAGAGGATGGAGGGAGAGGAAAGAGGAGAGAGAGGAAAGAGGAGAGAGAGAGAGGAGAGAGGGAGGGGGGAGTGTGTGTCAGGGAGGCAGGAGAGGGAGCAAGAGCGACAGAGAGAGTAGAAAGGGACAGAGAGAGTAGAGAGGGAGAGAGATGAAAGCTGAGAGGACAAGGAGGTGCAGGAGGAGTAGGTATAGCAGTGTTAGCAGGGTTGAGTAAGGTGGAGGTGGAGGAGGAGCAGGAGGAGGAGTTGGAGCCATGAATGAGTAACTCATAAGGTAGCCATGGCTTTATAAGCCGGGCTCCTCCACCTCCTTCTCACTTATATAGACTCTAAGCTTATAGCATACATGTATCACTTATATAGACTCTGGGCTTATAGCATATTTTACACTCATACTCATACATACAAACTTTATACAAGTTATACCCCATAACTTTGTACTTTATGGTACAAGTTGCCAATACTTTATAAAAATTAATTTTATAAAAATGTAAGTTTGGAAGAAAATTAAGAAATACCAAAAAAAAAGATGAACAAAACATTACAAAATATAAGGGAGACAATTCTTGAGACTAAGATCTCTAGAAGCCTAATGCAGGACACATGGAATAAAACATTTTTTTTAAAAAAAAAGATCTTTTTATATGAAATATAAATTATTCTTTACCTTTGGTTGATCTTCATCTCCCACAGCATATGATAATTCTGTCTCCTCAAAGCCTGTTGGATTCATGCGTTGTTCCACAGCCTGTTGTTGGCCGGGGCCCGTGGGTGCAGGGTCGGGGGAGTTGAGGCAGGTCTGGATCAACCCCTTGCCGCTGTCACTGGTGATCATGGGCTGCAGTTTACGTGTGGCAAACGTGTAGACGTGCCCCGTCTCACTGGCCACCAGCAACATGACCTGTGTGCCCGTCAGTGTCGACAACTCATATGCCTGGAAATAGTAGTACAATATTAACATATGCTATAATATGATGGGTGCAATAACACAATGTGTATTATATGAGAGGTGCAATAACACAATGTGTACTATATGAGGGGTGCAATAACAGAATGTGTATTATATGCCCATGCTGTATGAGGGGTGCAATAACACAATGTGTATTATATGAGGTGCAATAACACAATGTGTATTATACGAGAGGTGCAATAACACAATGTGTATTATAAGAGAGGTGCAATAACAGAATGTGTATTATATGAGAGGTGCAATAACAGAATGTGTATTATATGAGGGGTGCAATAACAGAGTGTGTATTATATGAGGGGTGCAATAACAGAGTGTGTATTATATGAGGGGTGCAATAACAGAGTGTGTGTTATATGAGGGGTGCAATAACAGAGTGTGTATTATATGAGGGGTGCAATAACAGAGTGTGTATTATATGAGGGGTGCAATAACAGAGTGTGTATTATGAGGGGTGCAATAACAGAGTGTGTATTATATGAGGGGTGCAATAACAGAGTGTGTATTATATGAGGGGTGCAATAACAGAGTGTGTATTATATGAGGGGTGCAATAACAGAATGTGTATTATATGAGAGGTGCAATAACAGAATGTGTATTATATGAGAGGTGCAATAACAGAATGTGTACTATATGAGGGGTGCAATAACAGAATGTGTATTATATGAGAGGTGCAATAACAGAGTGTATTATATGAGAGGTGCAATAACAGAATGTGTATAATATGAGAGGTACAATAACAGAATGTGTACTATATGAGGGGTGCAATAACAGAATGTGTATTGTATGCCCATGCTGTATGAGGGGTGCAATAACACAATGTGTATTGTATGCCCATGCTGTATGAGGGGTGCAATAACAGAATGTGTATTATATGGCTGTATGAGGGGTGCAATAACAGAATGTGTATTGTATGCCCATGCTATATGAGGGGTGCAATAACAGAATGTGTATTATATGCCCATGCTATATGAGGGGGGCAATAACAGAATGTGTATTATATGCCCATGCTATATGAGGGGTGCAATAACAGAATGTGTATTATATGCCCATGCTATATGAGGGGTGCAATAACAGCCAAGCTATAATCACACAAAGATTCTGGTGGATATATTGTCACCAGAAACCTTGAAATCTCTATGCAGCTTGATTTTTTTTTAAAAAAAACATGATGAGTGAGTAGGAAAAACTATTTTACCCACATTATCTTTCATTTCTTCCACATTATTTTTGTTTGATATCAACTTAAATTAGATCTAATAGTATGCATTTTGTCCTATATCTTGAAATTACTGAAACCTTTTCTTCTTTAGCACCTATTTAATGTAGTGTCAAAGGAAAATGAGTCATATTAAAGTCGAAAATCATGGATTTTGAGCTACCATCATTATTTTAAAAGATGAGATTAGGAAGATTCCAAAATATTGACCTGTAACTTATCTGAGAATTATTAAACTTTAAAAGTAAAATGAAATCACATTGTTTTGAATGTCTTTGCCCAATATTTGTATTCACTAGTTATGCAAATAAAGAATGTTTTGAATTGAATTGATATTTAAATAATACTTTAATTTGAAAAATAACAGCGTTTTAATGGTTTATGAATACAAGATTACGCCGGCGAGTTCCATTTTATAGTTATTATATGTGCATACAATTTGAGTGAGTGAGATTGGTGGCTTTACGCCCTTATCAATACTTTGAAGTGTTATATCAAGGGCGGGAGAGCTGAGAGGGAGGCAGTTTATGATCATACCCAGGAAACAGAGATAGAGAAGAAGGGAGAGAGAGACAAAGAAAAGAGACAGAAAGGCACTTTAAGGTCCCACCCAGGACCAGGCACTTTAAGGTCTTACCCAGGACCTGCATACAATTTGATCAAATATCATTCATCAGATAACACTGAAAATGTAGCGGACTTGGTGAAAAAACAGTGTGAGCACCCTTGACTCTGTAGGCCAATGGCTAAGCCTATGGATTTGTTGACATGCTTCGTGGATAGTTGTTAATTTCATACTTAATCTACAGAACTATAAAACCAACAACTTAAACAAGTGCCTTCACATCTCCATAAAGCATGTCAACAAACTGAAAAGTATCATTTTTGCGAGTTTTAGCTAATTTTTCTGTAACATAGTGACATTAGAGCTACTTTTAGACAACTATATTTTTATTATATGCATATGATACAAATATTTTTATTGCACCCTACTTATTGCACCTCTCAAAAGGAATAGCATAAATAATATAGAATGGAACTAGTGCAGTAATAAAGGGCATAATAACTAAATACATATAATAATATAGAATGGAACTAGTGCAGTAATAAAGGAACTTATGAAGAATGGGACAAATTAGGCCCATTGGGACTGCACTTAGCACCAACTCATTAAATCATATTTATTTGAGGCACAGCCATATTAGTCTAAATTTGAGCAGTGGTTGAATGAGATAGAGGAGGAGGAGGAGAAGGATGAAGGTTGCACAAATTATGAGTCGTATAAACTTACAGAATCTCATTTATTGGCAGCCAGTGACGTCACAGCGTAATTAGTAGCGTTTTGTGTTACGTAATAGCGAGGGGGGGGGGCAATACTATCACTGCAATTTAAACAATAATATTATTTTGGGGGAGGGGGAGGGGGAGTCATCAATAAACTACCATAGCAGCATGTACAGGCCATCTCTCATATATATATAATATATAGGCCTAGTAGTCTTTTTTTCCATTTATCAGACTTGAACAATTGAAATTATATTATGGAAAAACAGCTCTTCTTGGATTCCCTTTCAATAACATCTGTCGGCCTAAGAATACTCAACAATTAGTAAAATTGAGTAAATAATAAAGCATTGCCTCGCAGATAAAACGTGGTTTAAATTTGTTTCTTCAACAAGTTTCCAGTTCCCAATACAGTAGTCCTAGCTATAGTAGCTTATAGTAGCCAGGTATTAAATATTAGTATTTCACACGGTTACAGAACATTCGTACAGAGTATTATATTGGGTCATGATGTAGCGTGTGTGACATTAGACACTGGTAAGACACTCTGTCTTGCTGGTGGATAATAATAATAATAGTAAAAATAATAATAGTAAAATATAGATAATAAGAAATCGTCTTGGTTTGAAGAGGACGTCGTCACATTCATGCTGAACTAACATGTAACATTAGAAGTGTCTTTTACTGGTGAAGTAATAACGTAGTAACATGAAGGTGTGTGTGTGGGGGGGGGGGGGTGTAGGGGGTCAGGGGGGGGGGGGGGTGTAGAGATAAGGTGGAAGTACTAAACATTGACATAAATACCAACAAATGGCAAGCAGATAAAGAGACAACCTACTTTCTTCATGATGCCAGTTTTACGTTTGGAGAAAGTGGTATAGCGTCGCAACTTGTTCTCTATAAACTCCATCTTTATCTTGACCCTACCCTTGGTCTTCTTGCCGGGTTTTAGCCCGCCCATGTTGTTGTTGTTGGGGTTGTTGCCGTGTTGGGAGGAGGAGGAGGAGGAGTGTGGGTTAAGATTATTGTCCGAGTCCGAGTCCGAGTCGTCTACGCCACAGTCGGCCAAGTCATCCAACCCCGCATCCATGGCGGCCCGTTTCATACCTCCTCCCTTCACCAGCCGAAAACTCCCCGATCCACCATTAATTCCGCCGCCATTCAAGACGCCACTTTCGTTGACAAACTCTAGTCTGCCTATGCCGGCTGGTTGCGTCATTTCTGGCAGTAACTTTTGCTCAAACACAGAAAGAAAACAAAGTAATTCTTGCTCGTCTCGACCTCGTCTCTGACACACTCACGCTTACTACGCCGCGCCACACGCCCCAGCTCCCTCCGCCCCGCGCAAATAGTTCCCACCACAACCACCATTAATCGCGTCTAATCTCTTTATTTCTGGTTTTTACCCCAAATCCTGGAAGACCATAAGAAGTGGAGTTAATCCGGGTGGATTAGGGGTGAGCGGGAGGTGGATGCCCTTATAGAGATGACTGGTGGATATATATGGAGAAGTAGTGCGCGTGGAGGGATATGAGAGAGGGAATGGAGGTTGACCAAATATGGAGGACATGACCAAATATGGACATAGAGGGAGCCGTGTTGTAAACAGAGCACGTGGTGGTGTACTGGAGGTAGGGTCGGGGGGAGGGGGCGGGGGGGGGGGGGTGTTACACACGGGGAAATCACACACATACATATACCCCACTACCATGCAACTACACACAGGGCGAGTTCATTATGTACAGGGGTAGGGGAGGTAGGATCCGTCACCACGGCACAATGTCATTGCATGGTTTTTTCTCACTCAGGCCTAGGCCTACTGATGGGGGAGAGATAGAGAGATGTCTCCCGATGTCTCCTCCATTTCTGGTTCTAGCGGGAGGTAGGGAGGTGTGATATATCCCTCCCTGTCATACACACCTTACCCCATAGATACATCCTTCTTGCGAGCACCCCCCCCCCCCTCCCTACACCCACCCACCCCCACCCCCGCTCCCGGCCACACACCTGCTATATTTAGCAGCCATGTCACCCTGGGATTCCCCATGGATTCCCCCCATGATCCGTGCATTACTACCATTAGACCGTTTTTACCGTAGGCTTATTAAAATGGTTTATTGAATTTATTAAAAATGTTTATCGAAATGGTTTATTAAATTTATTAAAGATGTTTATCAAAATGGTTCATTAAATTTATTAAAAATGTTTATCAAAATGGTTTATTAAATTTATTAAATTTTTTTTACAATTTATGAATCCAAAGGTCCCAGATTCGGTTCCCCGTAGAGCCAAGAGAGTTTTCCAGCATGTTCATTACATCATTATACTACCCCTCCACCACTAGTAAGACATATGCACCATATTTCAACTTTAAAGTTGTTCTGAATTGGTTTTGGTTGCAATATCGCAGGCTTTATTTAAACTTGTTGTTTAATATCAGGTGGGAAAGTACCGGTAGCTCACTTGATACTAAGGTAGGCTACAACACACAGCAGCAGACCGTTTAGTTTAGTACTGCGTCACTTGACAAGATTGAATTATTGTAAATTGGAAAATGCTGCACAACAATTTTAATCCCGATCCTCCCAAAAACAGCCGCCCTTCCTTCCACCTTCCTAAGTCTGGATTTGGAGAATCTCGCCCTGCATTAATAAAGCAAAATAGTTTATGGTTTTACCCAAGACCACATTACATGCGATTAGTGTCATACAAGGCAAATTAAAGAGAAAATTATGGAAAGAGGAAGACTTTCTGTGATTATCAGTGTCCCTTAAATTTGGTTAGACTTGAGTGTAGTTTGTTGTATGTTTGAACTTTCTAACTAAATATAGACAAAACCTAATATTTGACCTGCCTACTTCATGAATAGTAAAATAAAAAGTCTAACTGAGTGTACACATATGTGGTTATATATCATGGTTTATCACGGTTCCAAAGTGTTCTTACTGGTAGTTTTACCTTCCATGAACTAAATACATGGCTCTCATCAACGTTTTGTCAGCCAGGAATCTCAATATATCTATCTTAGTAAGTTAATTAATTAGGACATACTCATATGCACAAAGGAGGAGTGAGATACAGGTTAGCAGGGCTTGTTAACAACAATAATAAGAACAATAAATAATAAATAATAATAGTAGCGGCGACACGTGATCACACGCCGTCATGTAGCAGCAAGTTTCCCAGCTTTCCTCCTGAGAGCCTCATGCGGCGCCTCATGTCTCCTTCACTACACCCATGAAGCCTCTCCTCATGTCACCAGCCCTACATCACCCAGCCTCTCCTTCTCCTCCTCATGTCACCCAGTCGATCACTCTCCAAGAGCACAGAATGGAACTCCAGTTCTGTGCTGATAGCAACAAGTCGATCCTCCCCCTCCCCCCCTCCCCCCACCACACCTCTCACATCTCTCTAACTTCTCCTCCCTCACAGCCTGCCCCCAACATAGCTCGACACCTCATTGTTTCTATATTTCATTAACCATCATTACGTTTCTGTGATCCTCCTTTCTCTCTCCTCTCTTCCACCAGCACCACTATTAAAGCACCACCAGCACCACTATGCACCACCGTACAAGTGTCCACTGCTGTAGAAGGAGAAGTAGTACGGGGGGCGGCGGGGGGCGGGGGGAGGGGCGGCGGGAGGGGCGGGGGTCAGTGTGGCGACCTCCATAAAGGGAGCGGCCCTAATAAGGGCAACTCACGTGCCATGCAGACCGGCCTAATAAGGAAGACGAGACAAAGTATGAATGGGCGGTGGCTGCTGCTGGGGGCGGGGGCTGCTTGGGGGCGGGTGGGGGCGGGAGGGAGACAAGTTCTCACCTGATGACGTGCGGCGCGTGGTGGCACGTGACATGGAGGTGTCACAGAGACGCTCACGAGCAAAAGGTGAGCTAAGGTGAGCTAACTTAGTAAGGTCGAGCTAAGGTGAGCTATAAGGTGAGCTATAAGGTGAGCTATAAGGTGAGCTATAAGGTGAGCTATAAGGTGAGCTATAAGGTGAGCTATAAGGTGAGCTATAAGGTGATGTTTGTTGTTCATTCAATGCCTAGACACAAGGATCTTGTCGTGTTGTCTGGTCCTCAAGATTAATGCTATAAAGCTCTAGGCCGCCTATACATAGGCTAGTATATATATATATATATATATATATATATATATATATATATATATATATATATATATATATATATATATATATATGTCAGGTCCTCTTGTGCATTATAATTAGTATTTATATGAATATATTATACGTCGTTTATCTATAGATATTGTAGGCCTATATATATATATTGGGTTGTATTTTCAACAATCTGTTGTTCTTCCAATGATCCCTCAAAGTATATGAATCATATGTTAACAAAAGATGTAGCCATAGATAGAACACTTTGATTGCTATTATTGTCTCCTATACAAAAAAGTGGAAATAAAGTGACTTGTATATTATAGAGTGCTAGGTATATACCGTATGGGGAACACATATTCACAGGTCATATCAAATCACACTAATAGGAGGCAATTCGCAAATTTCGTGGGAATTTTGGATTTGGTCAGGGGGGGGGGGGGGGGGGGTCTACGTCTAGTGAAGGTTTTTGTTGTGTCTAGAAGTTTATATTTCAATGTTTTCTGAGACAGAAAAGATCAAGAACCATCGATAAGTATACAAAGTCGATCTCCAAGATCTCTTTATTTAAATGTTCTGATATTTAGAGGGTCTAGCGCTTACAGTCGTATAAATCCATGTAACAAGTTTCAGGCCATTGTATTAAATATATCCCTGCGTTTTGAAGGCCTTCGTATGGAGTATATTTAGTGACTTTACTGGTAATTACCCATCCAGAAACATTGCAAACTTTACTTTTCAAAAATAAAAATATCAAACTTATAATATAGAAATACTTATTAGGTTTCCTATTGTTTACCATCATTGGAATCAGCTTGATCTCCTCTTTTCAAATGTGGTGATATCTCAAAATCCATATTTCGCGACTTAAGATTTATTTTCCTTAATCGCATCACATATATAGGCCTGCATACTAATTATGTAGGATAGGCTACCGTAGACAATTACATTTGTTTACGGAAATTAGCTGAGAACGCAGTGTAATACACCGAAGCCTTTAAAAAAAAATCCCTGTCTACATTTAATCAAGATGTTAGAAATACCGTATTTTTGATGTATAATTATAACTCAATGTTAGGCCCTATCTCACACGCCCTCACACGTTGTGACGGACCACACTAAACACCATCCATGGGACAAGAGAATGAATTACTGGCGCTGTGGGGTTCAGTGGCGACATCTCGTAGCCTCTAGTGGCACTAATAATGTAACAAGAAAACTACAGACTCTTAGCCAATCAACGATCGCTTTTTACAATGAGACGCCATCAACCAATCAGAATCCTGCTTGTGGCAGGCGTTTGGCTGTACCACCAAGATGGCGGCGATTGGCTGTGAAGTGACTTATTTTGGTTTATATTCGGGCTTTTATACCGTGATTCTGCTCCAGAAGTTGTATGAGACGTGGCGCAGCCTAAGTGTTGGTGAGGGACAAACTGTAGGAGTTAAATTCCAGAGATGCCAAGTTGGAATAAGAAGGAATCGGTGCTGGAGGATCAGCGCCTGGCTTAGCCTGTGTGTCGGCCGCACTCCAAGTCTCTATTAAAGGCGGGCCCGGCACAAGTGCTATGCCTATGCGGCCCGGCTATGGGCCTAGCGGCTATGGGGCGGCGATCTCCCATACCGTCAGGGGCTGCTGGCCTTGTGGAAGGTTTTGCCCTAGAAATTACTTATTTTTTTCCCCGGACTGGATGCTGTGGGAAGGGGTGTGAGTGGTAGGCTATTGTGGGGGGAGAGGTGTTCTAGGAGCAGTGGTGGGGCGTAGACGTAGTTGAGGAAGGAGGGGGCCAGGGGCATGAGTTTCCTTAGTCATTTCAGATTATTGTCAGACACTAAAAATTATAATATTGATATGGAGACTAGGATAGATAACTGTGTGAATGGGGTAATATAAATGTCAATCATATATAGGCCTAGGCCTACCAAGTGTAACAAACGATTAACTAATAATCTGAGAGCCACATGACATTATTGCATTTAGAACATTCCATTGATTGTGTTTTACTTTCAACTTTTCCTAGAAATATCACAGATAAATCCACCCATATAATTTTTTCCCATATTCATCGACGGGCGGGTGTTGATTTCACACTCCGCTGGTAACAAGGAGGATTATTTAAGAAGATTTATCGCTATATCCTTTGTTATTGCTATATCCATTGTTATAATCATTTAGAAACATGTTGTGTAAATCTGGAAAATATTATTGTAACTGTATGCTTGATGAGAAATAAAAATTCTTTAAATACATATAAAACGGAGCAGGTGACGTATATTGTACAGCAGATACTAACTAAGGTACATCCTATTTTTATATTACAAACTCTTATCTTTGAATAAAATGCAGAAACAAAGTCTTTATTTATTATATATTGTTGCAAAATATTGATTACTAGAATTAAATCTGTGGGCAAAGATACGGGAGAGAAAAATATGAAATACAATGAGGTTGAAATGTCAAATCTGAACAATATTTGATTTGATCAGTTTTATTTCTGAGTTCAGCTCCAGAAGAGAGTACACAATCCCCTATTGGCAGGTGTAACAGCTATACAGGAGACAGTGACAGAGCCCCCTGTCCACTAACCCTATAGGCAGGTGTAACAGCTATACAGGAGACAGTGACAAAGCCCCCTGTCCACTAACCCTATAGGCAGGTGTAACAGCTATACAGGAGACTGACAAAGCCCCCTGTCCACTAACCCTATAGGCAGGTGTAACATAGCTATACAGGAGCCTGTGAAAAGCCCCCTGTCCACTAACCCTATAGGCAGGTGTAACATAGCTATACAGGAGACAGTGACAAAGCCCCCTGTCCACTAACAATTGCCAATCAATGGAATAATCCAATTGGGGAGTGAGGACTGAGGAGACTGGAAGTACTGGTATTGAATTATGTCTGCGGCATCATTAAAAAGTCCTCTCGATAAAGGACTAGTTGTACATCACAACCCAGATGTGGAACTGCTGGTTGTAGACTGCACATACACTGATTAATAAAGTGTTATTTCTCAGCAGTTATATTGTGTAATCAAGCTGACTGGGCACTCAGTTGGTGGACCAGGCTTTAGTTGCTTAAAGGGGTTTGGCCACTGTCAACAAAATCATGGGCGATGCGTTGGCAATGAGCTAGTCAATGAGGATTTTGTACAATTTGTTGCATCGTCTTTTCATTGACTTGTCATCGCTATATCTTCGGCAACGGCAAGCGATGAGTGGGCGATGGAAAATTTCATTGACAAGGGTAGCATTGAAGATCAAACATGTTTGATATTTCCCGCCGATGTGAACTTGCATCAGTGCATTTGTCAATGGAGGCAATGCTGTGGCAATACATTGGCGATGTCTAGTCGATGGGCAGGAAATATTAAACATGTTGGATTTTCATCACTACCCTTGCCAATGCAATTTTTACATCACCCACTCATCGCTTGTTGTGCCAAAGGCGTGGCGATGACAATTCGATGAAAGGGTAGTCAATAAGAATTGTACAAAATTGTTATCAACTAGCTCATCATCAACACATCGCCAATGATTTTGTCAACAGTAGCCAAACCGCTTTAGACATCCTGATACACAGGTGCATCAGGTGGAGTGTTTGGCTGATCAGGGAGTCGGCAGACAGCCCAACTCCCAGATCAAATCATACAGATATACACATACAAACAACCTGGGTAATTCACATTCAGTAAAAAAAGTTTTTAATAAATATTTCACATGACCCCATTGACCTCTAATGTGCTGTAAGTCAGCCTGCTGACAGTACAGTGCATGAAGGGCAGCCATGGGGGAAGATATTATCACATTTTTATTTTTAGAATGAGTTAACTGGGCTGACAGTATTTTCCGCCTGTCCCAGTGTGGCAAGGTAGCAATAACAAAGACTTGTACAGGTATATAATATAAAATATGGGTCAGATTTTCAGAAAATGTACCATTTACCTTCAACAATCTTCTCAAATAACCCAAATTTCGGACGAAAATACAGTTCAAAATACTGTTCAACCTAACCAAACTGATTGCTAGAATCAATGCAATGCCGAATATACTCAAATTTACCTAGTATTAACCAAATTGCAACCTAATTTAGCAGAATTTACTACATGTGTACAACTGCCAATTGTACATTTTCTGGAAATCTGACCCATATAGTGGTTGTAACAACCTTATGCAGACATTACAGAGCTTGCTTACACCAGACTGGGAATGATCCATTAATGGAGTATAGAGATGTAAAGCACTGCTGTAGATAGAAAGAATCCTAACAAGGTGATGTGAGTACAATTTACTGTTTGGACCGTCCAGTTCCGAGTCCAGAGTCATCGACCATAGGGAAATATTTGGCTCGATTGTCTCTTACAAATTTCCATAAATTAATAATCTCCCAATTTGAGAGACTCCCATATTTTTATTTATGGATTTGAAATTGTGTAGTAAAAATTTAACCATGACAGACACGGCATTATCTGGGTTGTCTGGTAAACATGAAAGTGTTTGCCATGACAGAGTTGGTAGCGAATGGACCAGCAGTCGTTATCTTAATAAATCTAACATAGGATATCCACTAATACCATAAGTATTACTGAATCACTGAAACTCCCATTGATCCAGAACTTGTGTAATGATTAACAATTGTAGATGAATGTTGTAGTAAAATTACACTTTACTGAAAATACAAACGCACTCTGCCTAGATAAATACTTTTGATGTGTACTCATCCCAGTAGTTGATATTATCTTATATATCAAACATGTAGGAAGACCTGGACACCTGACCAGAAGTGTAGCAGCCCTTTGTACTAACTTTGTAAGGATACAAACAATATATTTATTTGTGATTTATCATAGACAAATAAGTCACAACAAATGGAATTTGAGTTGTCATCATATTTGAAAACATGTGATCAAGCTAATTCCAATCATGTAAACAGGATATGTGGGTGATATTTCTTAATGTCAATCACTAGTTAATTCAACTCCTTAGGATGACATCATATATGAGTGAGGACTTTCTGTTACAGTAGTTAACACTGTTATAATTTACTGATTAAATGATCTTAATCCTGGTTAACAATGTGTAAATAATACAATAATCAACATAATTCAGCACAATAGAGAACAGTTCCCTACTTTATGTTAAATACATAAAGTAGAGAACAGTTCCCTACTTTATGTTAAATACATAAAGTAGAGAACAGTTCTCTACTTTATGTTAAATACATAAAGTAGAGAACAGTTCCCTACTTTATGTTAAATACATAAAGTAGAGAACAGTTCCCTACTTTATGTTAAATGCATAAAGTAGAGAACAGTTCCCTACTTTATGTTAAATACATAAAGTAGAGAACTGTTCTCTACTTTATGTATTTAACATAAAGTAGAGAACTGTTCTCTACTTTATGTTAAATACATAAAGTAGAGAACTGTTATGAGTTATCTTAATCCTGGTTAATTATGTGTACATTATACAACAATCAATACAACACAATAATATCACAAATATTAATACCTGGCAGTGCAAGCCTGGCATCCACACACATATAGGACAACCACATATAATGTATAACTATGATAAACCTACACTTCTACACAGGCCACACTGTGATCTATTCATAGGCATTATTCAAACAGCAGAACGACCCAACATGGAGGTCAATAATTCTTTTAGTCACTTCTCAAAGCGAAATTTTCAGCAAATGAAAATGTTTTAAAAAAAAATGCTTTCAAACATCTATAATCCTTATTGACATTTATGAGTGATCGCCAAAAGCAACACATCATTGGAAAGCAAATGGCACGATGGAGGGTTCAAACTGATCAAGACATCAGAAAACCCCAAAGGGGTGAGTCCCATTGTAATGATAAGCAAACGCGTGTATCCTCTCTCACTGCTCGAGTACTTATGGTTTATTCAGCTCCTTCATTCACATAGCTTAAGCCGCTCACCACGAGGTGGCAGCACCTTCCAATATCTATACATCTCCTCCCTTCTGTTCCACAGGGCTTTCAGGAAGAGAACGTTACATCGAGATCAATGAATTAATGATGGTTTACATCGAGATCAATAGTTTAGTAGTGGAGAGAAATATTTTGATTTAGCATTCCTCAATTAACCTTCTGGTTCTTTGGGATGTTCTTACTGACCTTCTTATACCCTTAGTATCTGGTGTGTTAGGTCGGTCTTCTATAATTCTTTCTTCAACTCTTATGGTTACATTACCCTTATCTCTATTCATTTCTGCGGTACTGTTCTGTTCTTTATCATTTATTGTTTTGGTTATGTCGCCATCTTCTTCCTCCTCATATTGTTCCTCACTCATTCTTTCACTTACTGAACCTTTAGGAACACTCAATAGGTGCCTGCGATTGCGACGTAGTATATTACCTTTTTCTGTCTCAATATTGTAAGACCTTTCACCCAGCCTCTCTACTATTTTCCCCGCCTGATCCCACTTTTTGTCCCTTATCAGCACAGTGTCCTCAGGCTGTAAGGGACGCAGAGCTTTGGCTCTCTGATCATAATTATCACTGTCGTTTGATTTTGACCCCATGTTATTATTTTTGATCGACCTGTTGTTGTCACCTCTCCATGTAGGTATCGGTCCCCGTATCTTTCTACCGTGCAGAGCCTCAGCAGGTGATAGGCCATTTTCCATAGGCGCCGCTCTGTAATTCAGTAACGCCAAGTATGGGTCCTGTCCTTTTTCTGCCGTTCTGGACAGAATCCCTTTCATGATGCCTATCGCCCGCTCTGCTTTTCCGTTTGACTGCGCGTAGGTGGGGCTAGATGTCCGATGATTGAAGCCGTATGTTTCTGCGAAGTCCCTGAAATATTGAGAGTTAAATTGTGTCCCGTTATCTGATATTACCAGCTGTGGCACGCCATACCTAGCAAAAACACTCTTAGTATGTAATATTACTTGTTCCGAGCTTTTGTTACTGAGTTTCACAATTTCTGGGTAGGAAGAATAATAGTCAACAATCATTAGGTAGTCATTGTTCCTCCAGAAAAATAGGTCCATCCCTACTTTCTCCCAGGGACCCCATGATTCTCCATCCCTCATCATTGGTTCCTTTTGCTGATCGGGGAGGTATTTAAGGCAGATCCCACAGTTCTTGACACTATACTCTATATCTGCGTTCATCCTGGGCCAGTAAATCGATTGTCTAGCTAGTCTCCTTTGTTTTTCTATGCCGAGATGGCCCTCGTGCAGTTTCTCTAACATTTCTTTCCTTAGGCTAGTTGGCACTACTATTCGGTTTCCTTTTAACACCACCCCATTGACAATACACAACTCATCTTTAAATGCAGCATAGGCTGGACATTCTCCTTTGTGCCAGCCCTCCATGATGGCTGTTTTCACTGCGATTAATATTTCATCTTTAGCTGTCTCCTCAGCTATTCTTCTCAACATGCTTGTCGATGCTGGCAGGCTCTCATAAACCAGATTCACCTGGGCCTGTACCTCTAGTTCTAAGCTTTTCTGTACCTGATTTACCCTAGTTTCTCTCATTCTCGCCCTCGATAGAGTGTCCGATATGTATAATAGTTTACCAGGCACCCACTGCATCTCAAAGCTATATCTCTGAAGTCTGAGCATAAGTCTTTGTATCCGGGGTGTCATGTCTTGGAGCGGTTTCTTTGAAAGTGGCACGAGCGGTTTGTGATCCGTTTCTAGTATCAACCCCTTTAGCCCATACACATAGTTGTGGAACCTTTCTGTAGCAAATACAATGCCCAGTAATTCCCTTTCTATCTGTGCGTAATTTTGCTCGCTACCTGTTAATGACCTTGCCGCGTAAGCCACTGGCTTCCAGACCTCTCCATGAAGCTGTAGTAACACTGCCCCAAGTCCTTGCCGGGACGCATCACTGCTAATCTTTGTGGTACGTCTTACGTCATAATAGGCCAATACTGGTTCTGAACTTAAAGTCTTTTTGATGTTATTCCACTCGTCCTCATGAACCTGGTCCCATAACCACTCCGTGCTCTTCTTTAATAGCGACCTGATGTTCACACAAGCGCTAGCTAAGTGTGGTATATACCTTCCTATGAAGTTGACACACCCCATTACTCTCTGGACCTCTTCCCTGCTTGTGGGTCTTTCCATATTTATTATGGCCGCTATCTTTTCTTTGTCTGGCTTTATTCCCTCCTGTGTCAGTTCTTCCCCCAAGAATTTCACCTTCTCTACACAGATCTCACACTTTTTCCAATTCATAAGTAAATTGTTCTTTGTTATTCTTTGTTTCACTTCCTCTAGTCTATCATCGTGCTCCTTCTTGTTCCTGCCCCAGACCAATATGTCGTCCACATACACTCTAACACCTGTAATGTTCTCAAATATTTGTTCCATTGACCTGTGGAAGACTTCAGGTGCTGAGCATAACCCATATGGCAGTCTATCGTATGCATACCTGCCATATGGGGTGGCGAATGTTGTGAATTTCTGGCTATCTGTGTCTAACTCAATTTGCCAAAACGCCTGTGATGCGTCGAGTTTGCTAAAGTATTGGGCGTCTTTAATTTCTGAGAAGATCTCTTCGCGAGTTGGAAGTTGGAAATGTTCTCTAGCTATGGATTTGTTTAAATCACGTGGGTCTAAGCATAGTCTGATAGATCCGTCCGGTTTATTTACCATAACCATAGCGTTAACCCACTCAGTGGGCTCTGTCACCTGATGTATCACTCCCAATTTCTCCATACGTTCTAACTCTAGTCTTAGCTTTTCCTTCTTTGCTATTGGAACCCTCCGGGGGGGAATTATCACTGGTTCTGCCCCTGGTCTTAGTTTGATTCGGTGGACATATGGGATGGATGTTAATTTGGCTACCTCAGGTAAAATACACTCTTTTACTTCGATCACATTTTCTGAAGTACAGGGTTTATCTATGAGATGTACACCTACCGCCTTTTCTTCCTTCGTGACATTTCTGGTGATATAGCCCACTCTTTCAGCAGTATCGCCTCCCAGCAACGATATTCCCTCGCATACTATGAATCTTACTGGATACTGTCTTTCATTCACTGTCACTTTCCTCATTATGTAGCCTCTGACCGGTATTACATGTCCATTGTAATCTGTCAGTTTTACCTTTATTTGTTTTAGCGGTGGTCTCTTGGTTAATCCTTCATAGTCACTGACATTCATTAAATCAGCTCCCGCTCCTGTATCTATTTTACAGGTGATCGTATCAGATCCAACTTGCAGGTTAGCTGCCCACTTGTGCCTTTTGCTGATAGTTACTGCTAGCACTCGCTCCTCCTTTTGTTTGTTGACAGTGCCTATGAAGAGAGTATCCTCGTCTTCCTCCTGTGAATATGCATCATCTTGGGTCACTACTTCATCAACTCTACTCCAGCATTTAGATTCTATGTGTCCTCTCTTTTTACATCTTGTGCAACGATGCTGGTAGGCCGGGCAATCCCTGTACACATGTCTGGCCCCACACTTCTTGCAGTCAATCATTTGTTTTGCATTTGGCCCCGTGACACGAGGAGCCCGTGTGTCACGAGGAGCCCGTGTGTCACTCATCGCCGCGGCTCCTGCTCCCTTTTGTGCCGATCCATGATAGGGAGCCTGGCGGTCACGTGGTCTGGTCACTTGATTGACAGTGGCCTGTGCTCCGGGATTCATTTCCCTCAGCTCTCTCTCCCTTTGCGTATGTCTCTTACAATATACTAACGCTTCCTCCAGTTTTAGGTTTTCCTTTTTTACTAGTTTTTCTCGTAGGTTTAGATCCTTCATGCCCACTACCATTCGTTCCAGGACAAATTCATCAACAGCATCGCCCCACTCACAAGTGGCTGCCTTGAGGCGTAGGTCGGTAACGTAAGCATCTATCGACTCACCCTCGTCTTGGCATCTGGTATTGAACTTGAACCGTTCGAAGAACCTGTTCCTCCTGGGCATGCAGTATTCGTCAAATTTCCTTATGACTGTAGGAAAATCTGTCTTGTCTTCTGCAGGAACCTCAAAAACCTCTGGAACTGCTGGTGGTCCCACTATAGCCGCGCGTGGTGCTATCCTAGGCGCCCATCTGAAGTTGCGGTAGATTCTTTTTGCCTCCGGACCAGCCACGTGGAGGAGCATGGACGTGAGACGCTTGGGCACTTCAACCCCCATCGTGTCTGCATACCATGTATAATCCTCCTTAAAGAGGGCCCATCGTTCTGCTACGTTTCCTTCAACGAAGTCCATTTGTTCAGGTGGCCTTATACCCTCCATTTTCGTGTTTAGTTCGTAATTTCTTCTGGTACCATGTAATGATAAGCAAACGCGTGTATCCTCTCTCACTGCTCGAGTACTTATGGTTTATTCAGCTCCTTCATTCACATAGCTTAAGCCGCTCACCACGAGGTGGCAGCACCTTCCAATATCTATACACCCATTATCTGATTGTGTCGAGATCGGTTCTAACCCGAACAGAGCGCCATATGCTATTTATTACACACTGGAATGACTATAATTTAATTTTAAACTTAAACTTTTGCTTGAGGCTTGATACAACACAATTTAGGCATAAGTTACGCAGCTTGAGACAACAGCATTTGTAGATAAGGTCTATGCTGCACCAATCATATTGCGTCATTTAGTCACATGTAACCATGGAAGCCCAAACTGATCTTGTGTGCAGTTCAGATCAACCAAACTGCACCTTTCAAACCGATCACTGTGTAATAAAGAATGTTTAGGTGTGCTTATTGTTACCTTTCAAACCAATCACTGTGTAATAAAGAATGTTTAGGTGTGTTTATTGTTACCTTTCAAACCAATCACTGTGTAATAAAGAATGTTTAGGTGTGCTTATTGTTACCTTTCAAACCGATCACTGTGTAATAAAGAATGTTTAGGTGTGCTTATTGTTACCTTTCAAACCAATCACTGTGTAATAAAGAATGTTTAGGTGTGTTTATTGTTACCTTTCAAACCAATCACTGTGTAATAAAGAATGTTTAGGTACATGCTTATTGTTAATGGCACAAACCAGCAACTAAAATACAGTCAGCACTTTCGTCCAGACTTGCATAGTGCAAGATTGTTGCACCAGGGCAAACTTCCTGTTCTGCCCGCCTATTGTTTCCTCCCAAGGCACACTAGTGAGCAATAATTCTACCCGGATTCAGTTCAGAATGAGATTAAAGGCACATATGCAGGTAAAGCTGAACACATTATACCGCATGTATTGGTGTGATGTAATACTATCAATATATGTGTGATTATTTAATGTCTGTAGATATTCTACACAAGATATATGATCTGGCAGACCTCAGCCCGGCTCTGCTTCTGTTATGCACCATCTTTTATGCTTTTATGGCACATAATGAATCCAATTATCACACATTTATATCATCATAAACATATCATGTTATTTCTGTTTGAGTTTGACATTCATTCATTCATGGATTATATTTGTGTAACCTTTTCTAATTTTCTAATTTGCTTGTAAGAGAAGGTGGTATTTCAGCCTAAGTAGTTTACTTTTTACATTCAGTTGTAACTTCTGCTCCTCAGGAGTCTTGGTACAAGTAATCTATTGCCCAAATATCCAAAATACTTGACTGACTCTGCCATGACAGAGTTGTTAGCGAATGGACCAGCGATAGTTATCTAACATAGGATATCCACTAATACCTGACTGACTCTGCCAGGAAATATACACACAACAGGTGTCTACGACTAACTGATGCAATTGATCAAAAGTAAAAAAAATTAAAGTTGTAAACAAAGACTTAAAAGTGACACCTCATGGACTTGACAATAATAACTCCTTAGAGTACATGTTACAATTGTGAATAATGATTATGGTGCTATTTATTTACCCCACAATTGTGGACACAATATATGAAGCAGCTTTTACCAGTTGGTGTTAATGTGAGTACATGGGAGCAACTGTGGCACATGGAGTGACTCATGGAATGTGTGAGTGGGGCCCTTTAACAGTATCCATACACCCACAGTCAATGCTGAGCAATGTGTCCTTATAGTCACTGCCTAAGATGTGGTGTCCACCAAGGTGATGGAGGAGTAGGGCTCCTGAGGGTGGGGTCCTCATTTCTCTTGTCATTACCAAGAAAGAAACAGCAATTGGTGTTTGTCGATTAAGAAAATTATTTTGTCGTTTAATTTGAGTAATATCGATCAATTTTGTCATTAAGAACTAAGAAAATGTTTATGTTGATTGTCACTGGCTGCCTTTGTCAATTTGACCATCTTAGAAAAGGCCATGTCTATTTGTTGATTTAAGGCCTCAACAGCCGTGGGAGTTGGTCCTGCCACTGACGCACTTTAAGATGTGCTTTAGTCACTGCCTAAGATGTGGTGTCCACCAAGGAGATGGAGGTGTAGGGCTCCTGAGGGTGAGGTCCTTATTTCTTTTGTCACTATCACACTGACTAATGGAATCAGTATCCATGCCCAGAAATTCTTTTGTTTGTTTGTCACTTGTCAATTTGTGTAATATGGACCAATTTTTGTTGCTAAGATCTATTAAGGTGTTTGTTGATTTGTCAGACTAAGAAAGTGTTTATGTTGATTGTCATGGATTGCCTTTGTCAGTTTGTCCATCTAAGAAAAGGCCATGTCGATTTGTCAATTTAAGGCCTCAAGAGCCCTAGGAATTGGTCCTGCCACTGACACACTTTAAGACGATTGAATTCATCCAATATTGTCTGCCAAACTGGCTGATTCAATGATAAAGCTTGCCATGGCTTGGTGGCCATGTGTGTCCACTAGCGGGACTCATCGACCCGACCCGACCCCAGTCCAGTATCTCCTTAGTGGGCACCGGGTCTTAGGTGTCCAGGGGCTATTACAACTGGTAGAGACTAACAAGATTAAATAACTCGATCCTGCTGGAGCACCGTTAAAGGATTAATGACCAACTGCTGGAGCACCGTTAAAGGATTAATGACCAACTGCTGCTGGTGCTGGTGTTTTGTGTATAACCCCAAGACACAGCAAACCAGCACGCCCTCAATGAAGGTTATTAATCTTTTTAAGCTCCTGGTTGTTACTCTAAACTGTTCAAGGCAGTGATAATGTGTGTATAATCCCTCGCCTTCACCTCAGGATTATACACTAAAAAGTGGACCTGCAGGCCCTCAATGTTGGTCATTACTTGTATAATAGTATGTGTGAGCACCATATCAGTATCAGTATCAGTCTGCTAGTGGGGCAGTGCAGTGCGCTATATCAGTATCAGTATCAGTATCAGTCTGCTAGTGGGGCTTGGCCGCCATGCGGGGCTTCTGTACTTGGCCGTACTCATCATTCTCCACAATCAATATACCAGGCCCCATGGTGATGTACTCCCTGCTGTGTCCATCTTGTAGCATCACTCCACCATCCTCACCCTGCGCGGCTCCTGCCTCTCTGTTCTTCCACTTCTTTGTTTTGTCTATCGTCGCGTACTCCTCCATTACTACCTCAGCCCCGTCATCTGGCACTGCCTCAGTAGCATGTCCCAGGGGATGAGTGATGGCCTCTTGGTGGTCCAGTACAACAGCCTGGTTCTGGTAGTGACTGGTTGAGTTGATTGTGTTAGAGTAGAGAGGTTGGGAATGGGGTAAGGTGAAGGAGGGGGGTCGGGAGTGGGGTAATGTGTAGGAAGAGGGGGGATGGAGAGGTTGGGAATGGGATAAAGTGTTTGAAGGGGTGGAGGAGGAGGGCAGGGAGAATACCTTGACACCGCCTACAGGCACATGGCCTGCAGCCTGCTGTGTGGAGTGGCTGGGGAGGATGAATTCTTCCTTGGACATGGCCTTCCTGTCATGTCTGCCACTGAGCCGGCGCACGTCTGGTGATGGCTGGTCTGCACTGGCGCCCCCTGGGTGAGACTGGAGTGGCAGGTACTGAGGCGCCACCTGGAGGTAAAGTAAATAAAGGTAGAAGTATGAGCTTTGTAACATTCACAACCACTTCTCAGGGTTATTACAAGTGGTCAGGTAATTTATTCAAGATGGAGTTATATGACTTAGCTGTGTCAGGGTTCACTATAAAGCTTCCAATAAACAATTAATTTTTAGATAATCTATGAGGAACCAGAATCAGCATTTTGTTGCAGAGGATTTATAAACGGAACCAGAGGGCAGCTTGCAATTGAATATTTTTTAACATGATTCTCAGCCCATAAATATTGTCAATTACTGGTTTTATTCACTCTATTAGAGTGTGGCTGATGTGCTGTTTCAGAACAAACAAGAGTTAATACCATACGTATTCCATATTATATATATATATCACAACTCCCATGTTAGGGCAGGTAATGCTTGGAAACATCTGTGGAGGATATAGCAACTTCTGTCACTGTATTTAGAACACTCTCAGTGCCATCTTGTGCTAAACAGACTTTTTTAACTAAGCTTTCTCAATTTGGGCCAGTAAACGACTATAACTTAGACATAAATTGGGTAAAAAAATTGATACTATGCCGTTGTACTTATGAATCCGTACATTTTTTTGTCCTAAAAGTGACTTTGAACCTTTTTAAAGACACTTTAAATGATGAAATTAGTTCGTGGTTGTTCCCTTACATTGTACACGGATCTAAGAGATTAACAAGCACCTTTGTGTCTCTGAGGGCTCCTGATGGCAGTGGGCGGGGGTAGGGTCCTCATTTTACTTGTCACTACCAAGAAACAGCAATTATTGTTTATCACCAAGAAAATTCTTTTGTTGTTTAGCACTAAATTTTCATTATATGGACGATGTTTTGTCACTTAAACCCTGCCCACACACAGCCGATTTGCCTCCCGATTGCCCCCCGATTTGGGTCTTCCGATAAATCCTAGGGTTTCATTTCACGTCCTGGTTTATGTTATTTAAAAAACATAAACCAGGATTTGAAATGAGATCATAGCTGATCATAGGATACCACCAGGAGACCCAAATCGGGGGTCAATCGGGAGGCAAATCGGCTGTGTGTGGGCAGTGTCTTAGGACTATTAAGGTCTATGTCTATTTGTCAGGCTAAGAAAGTGTTTTTGTTGATTGTCACTAGTTGCCTTTGTTGATTTGCCCATATAAGAAAAGGCCATGTCTTCTAATGCTTGAAGAGCCCGACACATGAGGTATCAATAAAGCTTGCCACGCCTACCGGTAGTGAGCCCTGCCCCCTGAATGTATTTACTTGACTCATAATTAAACAGTCCCTACCCATCTCCTACTCATCCACCTAGATATCTACCATCATGATCCCCAGTTTATAACACCCGGAAGCACATGATTCAGCAGAAATCACATGTGTTTTCTCTATACTAACTAACTATCATTACTAAACAAAATGCACTGTGTGGCAATGGATGTTCTTGACGTGGTAAAAAGCTAAGTTGTCATTAATAATGATACCCACCTGCTGGTGTGGGGAGCTGCGGCCTGGTGTTCCCGTGTTGTGCAGCAGGTCAGGGGTAGGAGACGACACACTGGCAGCACTCATCTGTGACGTCATCAACTGGTTGTAAGGGTTGACAGTCCTCTGTGGTGTGGTGGAGTCACTCAGTGGAGGGTCAAATGGTGCAGGGTGCTGCTCTCTCCTTCTCTTCCTCAACCTGCATAATTCAAACATGGTATTACTATTGTGTTAGCCTTTTGTATAAAGTTTAAACACAAAATGATTACCCATTACAAAATGGTCACCCATTATGATTAAACATCCATTAAAATTGGATTAACATCTGAAATGTCATCTGAAATGTCATCTGAAATGTCTGGCAATGACTAAACAGAAGAGTAAAAATTTGATTTTGTACAGTGTATCTGTAAAGATGTTGAACCAGTTCACAAACCATCCTCCTTAGACGCCACACTACCACCCTGTCCCTGGCTATGGGTCTGTCTTAATGACTGGCATTGACGGGCTACTAGTGCACTGGTGTATAATCCAAAGGAGAGGGGTTATACAGAGAGTGAGTGGAATACTGGAGACAGAGACATGTGTGATCAACTTACCGCCGGACAAGAATGAAGGTGATGACGACCAGCCCACCCAGGAGGAATCCACCTGCCAGACTTCCCGCAATAATGACTGGAGTAGAAATAGAAACATGAATGATTGTTCACATTAACTTATTCAGTAAATCATGAATCCAATTTTTGTTTTTATCTGATTTCACTCCTCAATGACAATACCATCTCTCACAATATAAAGAATTCTTTGATTTACAGCAAATCATGCAAAATTTATTTATTTTCCACTGATAACAGAAAATATATGTGCTTTTAATTTGTTGTGGAAGAGCAATAATGATAATTATTATACATGCATTCACTACCAGGCCCTGACAGCCGCTCATTACTTGTAACGCAGTATTGGACTAGTACATTACTGGCGTGTTGTCATGCCGACACAAGTTTGGTGGGCAAGTTTGCCGATGCAAGGTTGCAGACGCAAGTTTGCCGGTGTGAGTGCTTTCTTCCTCCATGTTTCAACTGTTTCTAGTTACATTCCTCTTATACGAAAACCAGATATTATGGTAAATTATGTTGTCATGTTTTTAATTAAGCATGTTTTACATATAAATCTAGGCATGTATAATAATCAACTTATAGGACTCGTTGCCGCACAGACGCGTAAATAAAGGACTCGATCTCTGATCTCGTCCTTTATTTACACACCGTGCGGCAACTCTTCCAATAAGTGCTAAATAATGGATACTGAAGGGAAAACAGGCATATGAAGCAAGCAATGGAGGAAATGGCAATACACTTGAAGCACAAAGACAAACATAGCTGCCTTCATGTTGAATTCTAATATACTTATTAGCATGGACAGGATTTATTTAAGAAATTGGTGAATGGCAATTACCTGTGTCTTTGCCGATATCATCAGAGGCCTTGCTAGTGGTATTGAGTGTGGTAGTTGGTGCAGCAGTATCTGTAGGAGTAGGTACAGGAGTATGTGCAGGTCCAGGAACAGGTGCAGGAACAGGTGTAGCTATAGGAGGAGCAGGTGTAGGAGCAGGAGGAGGAGCAGGTGTAGGAGCAGGAGGAGGAGCAGGTGTAGGTGATGGGGTGGAGGGAGGAGCACAGGTTGCTGACTGAGTGTGGTCAGGACTGCAGCCAGTCCAGGTAAATATATCCCTCTCACTGGTAGCATTGAATACTGTAATTAAGAAAATTGTGGGAAAATTGATAATTGACACAAGAATTAGGATAAAATCACAGAAAACAAGCATGTCATAAAACATTGATGTTGTCATCCCCAGCAATATGATATTGATATGCAGCTTTATCATTTGTTAACGGGTAAGTCTAAGTGCCTTATACAAATCTATTGACTATATTAGGCACAGACTCACTGACACACTGACTGATAAATTATTAAACTGAAAGGCTTTAATCAGATCTAAACTCATTGAGCGACTGGTGGAAAGTGAACAAAATATTCCTAAATTTATCTAAATCCAAAACTATATTCCATAGACCTCTACTTAGTCGAGACTCTTATTATTCGAGAAGCCTGAGCATAGAATAGATTTGGATGGTACAGCTCTTGAAGATGTAACTTCCTATAAATACCTAGGTATCGAAATAGATAACTCACTGAAATTCAAAAATGTAATAACAAAATTAACAAAAACCTTTAATTTATAGTATGTTCGCAATTTTCTAAATTAAGAGATAAAATATCACAAAGCAGTAGTCATGATCTAAACTGACATAGATTGTAAATTCCCCGACACAGAATACTTGGAGAATAATTTATAGACTACCATCCAGGGCAGTGCTAAGGATGCATACATGTCAATACCAGACGCCTTCATTGATGTACCGTTGCAGGTCAACCTGCTACAGGTGGGTCACCGATTGGCACAAGAACCAGTAAACATGGATTAAAGAAACATAATTACCAGAAACTTTTAATTAGGAAGGAAAATATTAAAACGTACACCTAAAACAGAACAAATCAGACGTTCAAAAATAAATCGCATACCATACTCCTGGAAAAAGCTCCTAATGGTGGCCCACCAACAACTAGATCGAAAATCATTTAAGATTCAAGCTAGAGCAATATTCATTTGGAATGATGATTATTTCTTATAAAATTCTCACAGTCCCGATTAACGATAATTATTTGATCTACCCGCCACCTATCTTTGTAATCTGGAAATACTCTTGGCGAAGCTTGGACTTCCCGTGCTTTCAGCAAAGTGATACTCCAAGGTCCACGGAAGAATAAATATTCACACTATGAATTGATATCATAATATTATATCAAACAATTTACAACAACGTCAGCAGGTACGTCAGAGGTATTTGCATTATCAAGATTGATTAAGAATTAGGGAGACGGAAATCCATTTCCTAAAAAAATGTTTTTTTTATCACTAAAACCGGAAGCTGCCGTTACTTTCTGGCTAGTGGTGGTGGTGAAAATTGTTACTGGTGTTAAATTTGCACACTGCCCTTAACCGGGATTGCGAGAATTGTTATGACATACCTTCACATCCTCAGAGGGATCAGACATTGCCATATTGCATAAAACTTATTACTACAGAACAACTGTTATCTATTTATCGATGTAACATTATATGTGTACAATGATACTGATTTGGCTGTAAACGAAAAAGCTCCATAGAAATATAGAGATGTATCAAAAAGATTTGAAAATATAATGCTACAACAACAAAGTAAAAAAAAATTATCTAAAGGAGATGAATAGAGGTTTCTTGAAGCAGTGTAAATATTCCAATATATTCCAATATCTATAAAACAAAATAATGGTGCTGTCACATCACAAGTGCAATAAATCTAGAAAACAATATTTGAATACAGTTTGATATATCCTAACTTACTTTGATATCCTAGAAGGATAAGCCTGCCAGCTTGAAGGTGTTCGGTGGTTAATAAAATGTCCAGATACTCTGCTTTCCTAATCTCAAACCTGGCTGTGGCTTGGTAGTCTTTCCTTACAGTACCATGGTACACAGAGCCATGGGGTAGAGCATTGTAGTAGACAAGTACATGGAACACTGAGCCTTGTTTGATCTCTATCCTGAAGCTGGAAAAGTGAACAATGCATAAAGATCAAATAAATGAATAAGGAAGAAATACAGAACATCCGAATTAACTATTTAGCTCAAGATAGCAACAGCTGGCACTCATTCCTTACAGAGAGCGGGGCCAGTCTGAGGGTGGAGCTCTGACAACAGCTGTAGGTATGTGCCCTCCATACACCCACTCACACACAGTGCATAGGCACATGCATCATGCCCTTAACCTGCATACATACAGCACATCAAATGATATTTCTTTTCCATAATAATCTAAGGAAAATCAATTGATATGCAGATAGGGCATAGTGTTGTCTCATATATATATACCCAAGTTTGGTGGCAATATTCAATGTTTTTCTGCCTCTAAAATGACTTTCATTAAGGGTCCCTATCTGGATTCATTGGAACCTGCACCCACATAATGTAAACACAGTTGGCTTGGCCCCAGTTCCGGTCAAATTTACCCATGACCCTCTGGTTTGGCTCCTCTCCACTAGTCACCAGATTCCCCACATTCAAATTCAGAGCCCCTATTCTCAGAAATTAGTTATATGTCGACTCACTTCTATTGATGGAACTATAGGTTAAATAAGTCACTGAAGAAGTCAGTGAAGAAAGTTGGGACCCAGTTTTGAATTCCTGCAGTATCAACAGAAAGGGGAGATTACTGTATTTAACATTGGAATCCCCATAGGATGAGTCAGGGTTGCTTTGAAGACTTCAAAAGAGTGAGTGAGTGAGATTGGTTGCTTTACATCCTTATCAACACATTGAAGGTTATATCAAGGGTGGGAGAGCTGAGAGGGAGGGAGTGAGTGGTTGCTTTATGCCCTTATCAACACATTTAATATGGTTATATCAAGGGTGGGAGAGCTGAGAGGGAGGCAGTTCATGATTATACCCAGGAAATAGAGACAGAGAAGATGGGAGGACTTCGAAGGCATGCAGTCATGTGTCACCAGCTGTGAGGGATGTTCATTATGGAGGATTATTACACACATGAGCAGTTAGAAAGGTGCAGTTTGGGGGTGCAGTTCATTTGATCCGAATTGTTCATGTGTACAGTTCGGCCAAAGACACAATCTCATTGGTGCAGCGTAGGCCAGATGACGTCGTCCCGACCGCGTAACTTAGGCCTACAAATTGCAGTGAATCAAGCCTCCTCGAGCTAAACTATAGGCTTAACAAGTTAAATTTACTTTTTAACATCCAAATAGAGTGTGTAATAAATAGCAAATGGCACTCTGTTCGGGTTCAAACTGATCTCAACCCCTCAGAAAACGGGAACTCACCCCTTGGGGGTTCGTCCGGTTTTCTGAGGGGTCTCGCTCAGTTTGAGCCCTCCATCGTGCCATTTGCTATAATAGTATTAGGTAGTCTGAACCAGTGGAGGGAAGGAACACTCATTCCTGTGAGGGACGTTCATTATGTAGGGTGGTGGGGTGGAGAGAAACCAGTGGAGGGAAGGAACACTCATTCCTGTGAGGGACGTTCATTATGTAGGGTGGTGGGGTGGAGAGAAACCAGTGGAGGGAAGGAACACTCATTCCTGTGAGGGACGTTCATTATGTAGGGTGGTGGGGTGGAGAGAAACCAGTGGAGGGAAGGAACACACATTCCTGTGAGGGACGTTCATTATGTAGGGTGGTGGGGTGGAGAGAAACCAGTGGAGGGAAGGAACACACATTCCTGTGAGGGACGTTCATTATGTAGGGTGGTGGGGTGGAGAGAAACCAGTGGAGGGAAGGAACACACATTCCTGTGAGGGACGTTCATTATGTAGGGTGGTGGGGTGGAGAGAAACCAGTGGAGGGAAGGAACACTCATTCCTGTGAGGGACGTTCATTATGTAGGGTGGTGGGGTGGAGAGAAACCAGTGGAGGGAAGGAACACTCATTCCATATACAACTGTACTGTATAACCAACCAAACTCTCAGTGGTTATACTTCACTGGATGTGATGTTGCAAATCTGTTCAGTTTCTATTTAATGCTTATCTGAATCAGGAAAGGAAGATCATGGAAAAGGTGTTTCATTATCAAATGTTTTAGGTACAATAACCAACATTGCACTGTTTGGCATATAATCCTATTGTCTTACCGATTTTGGAAATTTGATAATAGTAAATGGGTGATAATTTATGTAAAAATAGTTAGGTTGAGCAATGTTTTGTAATGTTACATAGCACTGTATACTGATTATATGATGTATTGGCCTGTAATGAAATAACAAACACAAAATATGTATTGTACTGGGTCATGTATTCTATACAGGCTCTAGATTCATCATTGATGGATTGTCAATGATAACTTTTTTATGAAAAAATAGGAATACTAGCAAAGTAACCATCCTCTGGACAGTCACCCTCTCTACCCACACTTCCGCCTCTCCCTCGTTTCCATCCGCGTCTTCTGTGTCTTTCATACCTTTTTCTCTCCCAACCCCATCTCTGATTCCCCCCTCCCTCCCCTCTTCCTCCTGCTCCACCTCCCCTCTCTCCCTTCCCCTACATCCTCTCCCTCGCCTCTTTCCCCCTGTTCTTTCCCACCCACTCAATCCCCCTCTCTTATTCTCCCACCCTCCCTTTTCTTAACTCTCCCCTCCTATACCCTCTCCATCCCCTCCCTCTCTCCAATACCCCTACCCTCTCCCTTCCCTCTTCTTCACTCTCTCACTCCTCTGCATGTAATTAGGTCCCTCTGAAAGTTTGTGGGAAATGAGGGGCTCTCACAGGGGCTTTCCCAAGCTATAAACAATAGTGTTTGTATAGCGTACAAACAATGCCCCACTAACAAGCTGGCACCAGAGCTCCTATAAGACCTATTTAGCCAGAAGCGGACCTGTAAGTAAACCTGTAAGTAAACCTGTAATTATAAATAGTATAGAGATCCCAATCTAAAAAAGGCTTCAAAATCACATTTTCACCCCAGATACCATTACAAACCATATATAATGACCTCCAGACAGGGTTGACAGACGTGTAGAGACCAACAAAGTAGATGGGCAGATCCCAGATTCCGAGAACATGTGACACAAAGGAAACCTTCCTTTCTACCTCTTTTTGTAGAAATTGCTCTAGGCCTACCCGTATATTATATGGACGAAATACTTAAGTTAAAAGTATCTATATTTGATGGAATAGAATTATGAGCAGAGGAGATATACCTGCATGTGTTGTTAGGACATGTGTAACTACTACCGCTGCATGGGTAGAGGTAGCGACATTGGTCTCCTCCCTCCAAGGTCTTGTAAATAATGCCAGATGCATCCTGGGGTGCACCACACATATTATCAAAACCTGTGCCTGGAAGGTGAAATAGTTGATAAAGCCATCAATGGAAGGTAAAATAATACATAAAGCCATCACTTAGAAGGTAAATTAGTTGATGAAGCCATCATTGGAAGGTTAAGTAGTTGATAACATTCTGTCCCATTCCATCTATGCCAGGCACACATAATATAAATATAACTTGAGCTTCATGAGATTATCATGTTATGTGAAAATGAACTCAATAAACTTTTTAAAAAAAATGGCCACGCTATGTAAGTCTATCGTAAAGAATTGCATTCTTTTGGGTTGGTCTACTGACCCCATTAAGCCGCCCTCCCTCTCCCCCCCCCCCTGCCTGGCTTGGATCTTGGACTCCACCCTTGGTCTGGTTGGGAGGGGGGAGGGGAGAATGCTGGACACTGTTGTGTGTAAGCTTGTTGTCCTAGCAACCTGCCCGATCTGACTGTTGTTCCCTGTGCTAATCTAATCAGTGGGAGGGGAAGGGAATAGAGGGAGGGGGGGAAGAACCTGTTGCATGGGACTCAGGTAAAGGAAGGGAGGGGTGGGGGGCGCTGAGGTCAAGGATCATTTATCACATGGCAATGGCTGGTGCTAGCATGGAGGAGAGCTGGACGGTCGGTCCACATGATGAAGGAATACCTCTCAGCAAGTTAGAAGGGGACAACGCCAGGGAAACATTTCTAGGAATCCTTTGTCTGTAATGAATTAATTAGTATGTGCTGGTATAAATAAAGGCTGAGACCATATCATAGACAGACCTTGCTGCTTGGCTAATTGACGACCAGCCTCAGACTTCTGCTTTACTCCATACAACACCAAACCTATGGGCAAATGCTCCTAGATTCTTACACTATGCCTCAGGGAGGGTGGTTGGATTTGCATTGTTTAGGGTGGTTGGGAAGGTAGACATTATTGAAAAACATAATATCCATATAATATTCTCTCCTCAACTTCTATACTATTTTAATATCAATAGTATAACATATTTGCAAGACGTTAACTTATCTGCCGCTACTCTCTGGATGTAGATACCCCTGTTCTCACAACATCGTCACAAATGTCAGTATGTATATATATTATATATCAAGATATTCTGGTTGCAAAATCAATTAGATCATCCTGCTGATGAAGGGCCACATAAGCCCGAAAGCTTGAGAAAACTAATAAAATCAACACCAACTTTATTATGTTCTTCATAAATTACATCTATTAGAAATACTTCGGCCAACCCGATATACAGCAAGCCCCGTTCCCTTCGACTGAAAATCAATTTGGCCATGGTCCTTGACACCTGGACTCTTCAACAGTTCGGCCCAGATTTTCATGGGGACCGGGTGTCCCTGCCCCTGTTGAGGTGCCCACTGTTTCTCTGTGGCAATCAAATTATCTTGACCCCCTTCCTATTGGGTGTAGTGAAAACTTATATATAAGCACCTACAGGGCAGAGGTGTGATAAGAATGGATACAAAACTTACCCCAGTCTACACATTGGAACAGGTCCTGCACACATGCAGGGCTGGTTACATCACACCCAGTAGCGTTCATCACCCTGACCTTGTCTATTCTCACATCAGGGTAGCTGTAGAACTCATTGGTGAGTTTACTCAGCACGGCCGTGTCACCATTGTATGGGGTCTTCCACACAGGACCAGGTGCCAGCACCTTACCACCACAGCACCAGAACCTGCATCTGTCAGCCACACTACAGTCTGTACCTGTGGGCAAAGGGTAAATAACATTATCAATGATAGTCAGCATGACCATGCTATATCAGTCGGTGATTCAGGTTTGATATTGGGTTAAAATAAAGTGCATTACAAACCATACTTATTTAGATTCTCAATGTATTTCAAGACTTAAATATATCAACACATTACATTAAATGGAGCAGATGATGGAGCATAACCATACAAGATTAATAAATGAGCATATGTAGTTCAATTACTGATTTTATCCTTGTCAATACACATTTTTTGCTGGTTGGACTTGTTTGAATTCATCTCAAAATAGATTAAACAGATTAATGACCTCCATTTTAGACAAGAATCAGGCCCTACAGATATTGGAGGTTAGGAGTTGGGTCCTGTAGTTTGTTGATAATTACCTTGACTTAGCCTTGGGTATCAACAAACAATGCCTGTCCTCAATGCCAGTTATTAGATCAGCAGACAACAATAGCCTCAAACCATCTCAAAGAGGGTCTGAATGCCTATAAGATCACATACAAGTTAACAAAACCATACCTGGTGCTTCAGCCAAGGAGACAGGTAGACTATACAGGAGTAGACTGGACAGTAGAACTGTATAGACCGCCTGTAGTAAACAATGCTGCGGCATGCTGGTCCATGGGGTGGTCGCCATCTCTCCTTACTGGTCCTCACTGTAAGACAAGAAAGTCTATAATATTTATTCAATTTTATAAAACAGTTTCATGCCACTCTTTGAACTGGAACTGCCCATAGTCAAGTCTGTTCTGGTGCATTACTATGAACAACAGAATTAACAAGAATTGAGCTTAAACCTATAGTGCTGACAGCTGCCAAGTTTTAGTGCAAACAATGTGGAAACATAACATGGAGATGTGTTTGCTAGATTTAAAATTAAATATTCATGCTATCACTCCTTAGATATCCATGCTCTCACGATCCTGCCACTCATTGATCCTACAACCCTATAATATACCTTGTCTTGTCTCCCCCACAAAACATGTGCAGTATAAACTTCATTGTGATGCAATATACAGGAAATTATCCTCAGTTAGGTCAATATGAATTTCTACATATTGGAATGTCACTTCTTTCATATATGGAAATCATATATGGCCAATGTTAACATGAAAACCAGTGAAAAGAGAACATTCCTAAGCGTAAAATAACCTGATCAAAGCAGAATAATGCCAAGTGACAGTAGTGCGTAGCAGAAAAACAAGGAACTATGAGGCCTGGCAGTGTTTACGGCCATCACAACCTAAGAAACAATATACCAACAATATTGCATTAATATTCCCCTAACCCGGATCGATTAAAACAATTTTTTTTTTTTTTATTGACAGCATTTTATCTTCACAGACAATAATTCTCAGCGTATCAAGTGAAAAATAATAATAAAAGGAGAAACGTACATCTTTATAGTTTTACATTGAAGTTGATTTTTAACATTAAGGTTGGTATCATTCATATCGATTAATCTTTACGATATAACAACTATAAAACAGTGCCGCCATAGAGCGGGTTGGCAGTAAACTAAATGCCTTATGGCTCACTACAGGCACCGCCTGGTTTTGAACATAGCAGGTGGAGTATAGTCTTACTGCAAGTGATAATGAAATTAAGAACATATTTATTTTTGTACTTTCTTTTCATGGTATATAAAAGGTATAAAATAAATAAAAACGGTTTGGGTTGGGTACACAGAAATTCCTAGAGACCTTGGTTTACCTAAATATCCTCATTGCCAATAAATCTGTTCCAATATAGGTTGGATAATTCACTTTTTAAACTATCTTGGTCCTCAATCTCCCTCATATTATGGGCAAATTATTCCAAGTGATATCCGAGTTTGCTAGGAAGGATCTTGATGTATTTTCTTTTTTTCCATCTAAATACATTTAACTTTCAACCTACCTCTTAGTTCCATATTGGCTTCTCTACTGACAAAAGATTCAGTTTTTGAGACAAGACATAAAACTCTGATCTTTCTTCTAAATCTTAAAGTCAAGTTTTTACAAGATACGTGTAAGTCAAAGTTCAAAATATATCCCCGGACCCCCCTTAGATTTCTTCATGCCTTATTTTGAATTTTTTGGAGTCTGCTATGAACATAATGTGGACTCAGGTCTAGACAGAACAGTACCATTTTCAAGGATATTCCAAAAAGGAAAAGGATATTCCAAAAAGGAAAAGGATATTCCAAAAAGAAAAGTCTTGTATATTTGGGATTTTTCCTATTTCACATAGATATCCTATATGATTGGGGACAGAACACTTCAGTCTTATAATCCCCGACTGTCGTAAGTTGTATAGTGTGAGGTGGGCAGGTGAGCGTTATATCAGACGTTTGTCTCACATAAACTATGTTTGATGTTATCCCTACATTATTGTCATCCATCACTCCATCCCATCATTACGTGTTAATGACTTTCATCCACAATAGGGGTTTTTGTTTATATATTTACTATGTAGCTCAAAATCAAAATCAAAAACTAAACAAGCGAATATAGCCTATTCGTAAAAATAAGAACCTAAACAAAATAATATTACAATGAGTCAGTCTATTGGGAAATCCTGATATAAATCCTCAGGTTGCTCATGCGTGAAACAAAAGATTGGATATTGAGCCTATCCCAGGTCTGTGACGTATAATGTATCTATAGTTACAAACCTTGCTTGTCCATTGTTATTGATGGTTTTACTACAACAATATGTCGTGGTGGTTTGTCTCATTCTTTTGATTTAACCCATCATATTACTTTACATCTTTAAATACCTTTGCTCTATTAGCGTCGCTCAAAAGAGAGATTTTAATAGGCCCAATCCATGACTTTCAAACCGCTGTCAAAACATATAGTTCTGCTGTAAAATATTTCCTTCTGATTTCTCTAGTTATAATTAACCCAGATTCATAATAAACAGATTAAGGAAGGTTAGATCTCTGATTGCCTACAGGTTCATCGATGTAGATTAAATATTTCCGTGAATGCTGGTATTTATGTTGATAAGGAAAGCGTTGTGAAGGACGCGTTAACATTGAGTAAATTAAAAGACGTTACATTTATAGAGTAGGGTGGGGTAAGATGCCCGCTGGGGCAAGACGCCTTTTTTTGATTCTCGCGCAAATCTCGCTGCTAGCGTCAAGACGTTTTCTACACGCCTACAGGACGTCGCAGACAGCATCCCTCACACGTGAGTCATCCTCCTCGACCCACGTCAAATTGAGTATCAAACATACATTTTATTATACGCGCATGCTATATGAGAAGTGCTATAAGTGGGGTGCTATAAAAATAGTCATATAGGACGCGTCCTATATGAATGTAGTTGTCTAAAGATAGCTCTGTTTATATGCTTCGCGGAGCAATGGATGTAAACAAATCCCCGCGAAGGATGTAAACAAATCCACATAAGCACTCTGCCTACGGCATCGTGCTTATGTGGACGAATCTCGTCCTATAAATTTTCGATTATTGCCGGCTCGTCCCATTCTCTCTATGTATCAGTCTCATTTCCGGTAATTCTTCGACACACTTCAATTTGACACTTTGTAGATAGTGGGAAACTACATTGTGATTGTAGCAGTCTCATCTGTTGAAGCCCCAAACGATTGTCTTTAGCCTACTAAATGTTAGAACGTCAGAAAATGAAAAGGTATAATATGGCCGCCAATCACGTGAAAATTTTATGAGTGGGGCAAGAAGCCTTTTTCCCAGTGGGGCAAGACGCAGGGGTGCGTCTTGCCCCACGTGAATGGGCATCTTGCCCCACCTGTAGAGTTCTGTTTTCTCAGCTACTTGCATGACAGATATACCATCTATATTTCACTATATCTCCCGAACAAATTATCATATGAGTACTTTTCTAAATGCGGGACTGTTTATTTTGTTCAAAATCTCCAGTTTTATAGGGGGCATCTTACCCCACTGTATGAGGCATCTTGCCCCACCTATGGGGCAAGATGGCCATTTCATATTTTTCTGAATAAGTGTTATAAAACAAAGATAATTCAGTTGGTGCCCCTTATGATTTAGGTTTGAAAAGGACCCACCTAATTACTTACAAATATACCACAAACATTATTTTCTATAGATTTCTGAAGGATCCACGACACATGAATGTAATGGGGGGCGTCTTGCCCCACGCTACTCTACTCGGCACAACGGTGGTTTGTAATAAGTTTGTGTACTCCCACATATATTATAGCTGTTGCATTTATTGAAGTTAAAGTAGGCTAATCTCCAGGCTAAACATTATTATGAAATAAAGAATGATAACATTAATTTTTCTTAGCGCAGGAAAAGGCGTTGTGAAGGACGCAGTAATGCACGGCGCGTAACTGACGTTGCTAAATTACGTTACGTTATGACAACATTGACAGGACTGAGGACAGGATAAAGACAGAGCTAACCTTTCCCCCACCTTATAGCTCCTTATTAATGTGTTAGATGTCTATATGCCTACTAAACGGGAAATAAGGATACTTGTAAAGAAAGAAAGAACTGTAACGTGTTTTAATGATCTAGATTGAATGAATACGGTATATATATCTGCTTAATTATGGCTTATTCTGGTGATTCTTTACGTGTTAGTTTTTTACACACCCTCAAAGCGCGGCGCCTATAGGCTACCGCGAGTAGGCCTAGATGTTGTCTGATCGTTGCTTTCCCAGCTTACAAATTAATAGTTCTCCCCGTCAGACAGTAACATATAATACATGCTCTATAGGTTCTCTATCTCAGCTTGCCGATGATATGAATGAAATATTTGTGTCTCAAAGAATGAATGAACTGCGACCCGTTAAAGATGAGATAATTATAGGCGTAATGAGCGGCACTGTCAAACAGCTCACCATCTTGGACAATGCAGAACAGCTCCGCGAAAATGGTTTACTTTCTATCGATTTCTTTTGTTATCAAAACCAACTTTAATTAATAATTTCCACATTTTTGAGTTTGGGTTTAAAACTGATTTCGCGTTTCATTTTCTGTAGGGGGCTGTCCATCAATTATGTAACGCACAGGCGGTGACGGGGGTGGGGGTAAGCCTACATATTCCAGAAGGGTGGGGGTAGGGTCTAAATTTTAAAGCCCCTAGTAGCTATAGGCCTACCATAAATCACTCTAGGCCTATTAGGCCTAACGATGTTATGATTCCTAACGATGTTATGATTCCTAACGATGTTATGATTATTAGCCAATATATAGATCATTGTAAATTATTATTATTATTGTAATAAGATACAAATATTGACCCAAAAGTAGATAGGCTAATCACTTTCAGGCATCGACAATGATATTGTCACCTAGGCCTAGCCTACTTTTATATTGTAACACGTTTATGGGGCGACTCCATTATAGAGAGAAAAACGGCACCGACAAATTTTGTTGTTGCCCACTAATTTGTTGCAACAAATGTCCATAGGCCTACGGAAACAACAGTTTCCAGAGGATGTGGCAACACATCTGACACTCCTCCATTTCCGCTATTATAGCGGAACTCCACTAGAGGTAAAAACAGCGGTGACAATTTTTGTTGTTGCCCACTAACATAAGTTCGTTTCATGTTTGCAATGAAACCGTTTTCTCTCTAGTGGAGTCGCCCAATTAAGTATACAAAAGAAGACTTGAAAACCTCCCAGGAGAACGACTTTTTGTAACGTTAGCAACCAACAAATTGAAATAAAAATAAAACCTAATCAAATAAATATTCATATGAATGACGTCAAATACTGCTGTACATGATTCTCTACGTCGGCTGTATTGAATGATTGATTAAATAAAACCAATATAAAAATATAAAACATATAATAAGCTAAGACGTCGGCCAAGAGATGGCAACATTTCATAAACAATTAGCACAAACAACACAAAAACTGCCATCAGTGAATTAATGACTAGTTTCCCCCGTGTATAAGCTTTTTAATCTGGCGCCTGCACGGATGAACACCTGAGACTTTTTACAAGTATATGTGAGGATATGTGCACCAACTGTACCAACCTACATGTCGTGTTAGATGTGTATAATCTACCGCTCAGCTATATCACATACACGGGGATACATCCAGATTATTGTTTCAAACTTTAACTTGATGAATGAATGATTAACTTTTTAAAGTACATCTTAGATACTTGAGGTATAGACCACATGCCATGCTAAATGTTATATTTCCCCAGATACCGTACATGGGAATACATCCAGATTATTGTTTCAAGACTCATTAATAATTGACTTTCTATAAGTAGCCTATATCTGAGAATTTACTTCCCGATGTGTAGCCTATAGACCAACCTACATCCCGTGCTAAATGCCTCTTATATTCCCCCAGATACACGAGGATAAATCCAGATAATTGTTTCAAACCTATCATGAATAATTGTGAATATCCAGATATAGATGCTATATTCTATACATGATATCTATTAGTCTAACATGCTATATTGAGGTGGGGATTGTGGTTAATATAATCCTTTATAATGTTTCATATATAGTCCTACCACTATACATATTGACAATTTATTAAATTAGAAAGTTAGAAAGTGATTCATCAACTAGCGGAGGAAAGATTAAGAGAATGATTAATCAACCAACAGAGAATTCAACATATAAACGAAGATTGACTTTATAAACTCAGACAACAATGAAGACATCTTCAGCTCTCTCTTGGTGAGGACACTTTTAGACAGACATTACAATTCTACGTATCATATTTGATGTTTCTTCATTTAGAGGTTCACTGGACATGACTGGAAGACCTATGTATAGTAGCCCCATTCTGTAACCTTTTGTTAGAATAAAGATTCAATAATTATAATAGGTACTAGATCTTAGAACTACATTAGACTCCGTAACTTTTCTGGAGTCTACTAATTATAAATATAATTAGAGAGAGAGGTGGAGAAAGAGAGAGAGATGGAGAAAGAGAGAGAGAGAGGTGGAGAAAGATAGATAGATGGAGAAAGAGAGAGAGATGTAGAAAGAGAGAGAGATGGAGAAAGAGAGAGAGATGGAGAAAGGGAGAGAGAGAGGTGGAGAAAGAGAGATAGATGGAGAAAGAGAGAGAGATGTAGAAAGGGAGAGAGAGAGGTGGAGAAAGAGAGAGAGATGGAGAAAGAGAGAGAGATGGAGAAAGAGAGAGAGATGGAGAAAGAGAGAGAGACGGAGAAAGAGAGAGAGTTGGAGAAAGAGAGAGAGGTGGAGAAAGAGAGATAGATGGAGAAAGAGAGAGAGATGTAGAAAGAGAGAGAGATGGAGAAAGGGAGAGAGAGAGGTGGAGAAAGAGAGAGAGATGGAGAAAGAGAGAGAGAGAGGTGGAGAAAGAGAGAGAGATGGAGAAAGAGAGAGAGATGGAGAAAGAGAGAGAGATGGAGAAAGAGAGAGAGACGGAGAAAAAGAGAGAGAGGTGGAGAAAGAGAGAGATGGAGAAAGAGTGAGAGATTGAGAAAGAGAGAGAGATGGAGAAAGAGAGAGAGATGGAGAAAGAGAGAGAGAGAGATGGAGAAAGAGAGAGACATGGGGAAAGAGAAAAACAGAGATGGAGAAAGAGAGGGAAAGAGAGAGAGATGGAGAAAGAGAGAGAGAGATGGAGAAAGAGAGAGAGAGAGGGGGTGGGGTTGGGGTGGGGGGAGGGTGAAAGAGAGAGGGAGGGGCGAACTATAACTATAAAAATCCACGGATTTGCTGAATACAATTCACCACCTTCCAATTCCCTCCAACACTGCCATAATTCTACACTATACTACTACACACGTGCTGACATATAAACCACTGTTAGCAGGGATTAGTCCAGTCAATTTAGTTAGAAAAGTAAGATATTATAGGAAAATCACCAAAACTAAAGGATAATTATAGTTTCTAACTTTTTTTCTAACTGTGGTGCGCTGGTAGAGGGTCGTCCCTATTTTTCACGATTCTAGAATGTTAGTATGTTAAAGAGAAGGACATGTAAATTCTTTTTTAAAAAAACAGGTTCGAAACGATTGCAATTAGTTCTAGGTATATTGACTGGACTATATGCTTTATACACCATGTCTTCAACACTGTTAAAGCTGCATTCTCGGCTAACATCAATTCAATTCAATTCAAAAATTCTTTATTGTTGCTGTTGTTACAAAGGTCGGCCAAATCTGTGAACATACGACACAGGTCTTCCAGTGACTGCCGACTTGGGATTCTTGATTGAGTTACAGAGAATAAACTTAAAGCTAACAACCGTATAACATGATGAGGATGGATAATCGTGTTGATGACAAAGATGGGGTAGTTCGAACAGAGAGAAAGACTGACATTTCCGGACGTAGTGACTGATTGACTAGGGTAAACAATTATATATGGTACATATATCATCGGCTAGCATCGTTATAAAACATATACATCATTCGCTAAATGTGAATATTGTCCATCTAGAGGACATAACAAGACAGGTACATGAGATAGCAAAGATGGGGTTGAGCAGTGCATTATGCAGTATGCAGGGCAGCAAGCTACCATAGAATAATAGTCATAAATATTTAAACACCTTAATATCATTATAATATCATAGCATTTGTAATATTCAGGACCTTAAAACATTCAATACATTCAAAGAGATTCAGAAAGGGGCCAGGAGTTGTTGCGTATACTTCCTGAATGTTACTATGTCTTCAATTTTATGGGCTATTGGTTTTAGTTCATTCCACCTTATCTGACATTTGTATTATGATGGAGTTACTGATTTTGTTCGACTTAGTTGCCAGTACATTTAGATTTCTTTTTCCTTGAGCATGGCTACGCGTCGGTAGTGCTCTATTATCAATATTACATTCATTTTGCGCTAGATAAAATGCTGTGTCTAGGACATGCTTGTCCCTTCGCAGCTGAAGGGGCCAGATATTCAAAGACTCGTGTTCCTGATCCACGTTATCGTATCTCGATTTATTAAAAATAATTCTAAGTGCTAAATTCTGCTGTGATTGGAGTTTTTGTAATAACGCTTTAGGGGCAGAATCATAAATAAAATCGCAGTAATCTAAATTGGGCAGAATCGCTAATTTGTAAAGATCGTGTTTGGCTTTACGAGTCAGGGAATTTCTAGCTTTGTATAACAGTCGAATCTTTGATGTGACCAATTGAAGGGTTTTAGTAACATGAGATTTAAACGTGAGAAGGTCGTCTAATATAAAACCCAAATACTTGTATTCCTGGACAGTATCAAGCTGAGCACTGCCAAGAGTCAGGCTAAGAGCAGGTGTCTGCATTTTAGCCCTTGATACATAGCTTAGAGAAAAAGACATAGATTTACATTTGGTGGTATTAAGCGATAACTTATTTCGACCACACCATTCAAAGATACTGTCAAGGTCTTCCTGAAGGAATTGATGTAGAGGGCCAATTTTAGCGTTGTGGTAGTAAATTATAGTGTCGTCAGCGTAATGCTGAATATTTGCATGCTTAACAACAGTGTATAAATCATTGATATAAATTGTGAACAATATAGGGCCTAGGATGGTGCCTTGGGGGACACCATACGTAACAGTTCCTTCTTCAGATTTAAGACCGTTTACAGTGACATATTGTCTCCTGTTTTTGAGATAATCGGAAAACCAAAGCAATTCAGTGCCAGCAATACCATAAGTTTCGAGTTTGTCTAATAAAATTTTGTGATGAACAGTGTCGAAAGCTTTACTAAAATCAAGAAAAACTGTTTTGTTTAGTAATTTTGCGTTTAATTTTGAATAAATATTGTTGAGAAGATCTGTTTGGGCTTGCTGGATCGAATGATTTTTACGAAAACCGTACTGGTTATCATTAAACAAGTTATTTGACTCGAAATGTTCTGATAATTGTTGCTGAACAGCAGATTCAAGAATTTTGGCTGGCAGAGATATGCAAGAAATCGGTCTATAGTTGGTAGTGCTCAACTTGCTGCCTGCTTTATATAACGGCGTAACACGCGCTAGCTTAAAAGAGTTAGGTACCTTACCTAGTAACAATGAGATATTGATAATATGTGTCATTTGGTCAGTCAATGAAAGTAAACATGATTTTAATATAGTGGCTGGAAGAAAGTCAATTCCAGAATTTTTAGAAGCATCTACATCAGAAATGATCTTCCGTACTTCCTTCGAAGAAAGCTCGCAAAACTTAAAACCTGGTGGCTTTGACTCGGGGCAGCCACTTGAGTCTGTGTTTGAGGGAGAGTGAATTTTACTAGCAAGATCTGGGCCTACATTCAAGAAATAATTATTAAATTCATCCGGGACGGCTGATGCATCTAACATCTGGCCTCCCTTTTCAATATATATAGTATTGTTCTTTTTTATTTTCTCAGGACTTATCAGAGGTCGCAAAAATTCCCAATACTTCCTCGGATTTTTGTCGTGGAATTCCAGGTTGGATCTAATGAATTTAGATTTTGCTGCTTTACACTGGTAGTTGGCTTGCCTCCTAAGAGCCTTGGCCTTATGTAAAGTGTCCGGATCATTGGTTAAGGTAGCTAATCTGAACAGCCGATCTCTTTCATTCATAGTTTGAAGTAATTCATCGTTTATCCACTTTGGTTTAGTCCTTACATTTCGAAATTTCTTTAGAGGACACATTCTATCCAAGTAGATATTGATATTATTTAGGAGTAATTCCCAGCATTCCCCTGGATCCGAGTTATTGTAAAGGGATTCCCAATTTAGATTTCTAAGGATCTCATTTAATATTTTTTGATCTAGGTGTTTCGTACACCTAGCCCAAAAAGAGTCATTCCGATATGTATTGCGAGCCTTCTTCCTAATCAGGAAGATGGGAAAATGGTCAGATAAATTTACATCAATTGTGCCAGCTGCGCTGACAAGAGCAGAGTCTGTATAAAAATGATCGATAGTGGTTTGTGACCGCAGAGTTTGCCTAGTTGGCTTTTTAATATATTGCGTGAGAGAGAAATCTTCTATTAAGGCCTTAAACTCAGAGGATAAATTAGTGTTAGAAGCCTCTAAGGTTCTGTAGTCTAGGTGAAAGTCTCCCATCATGAAGAGCTCGTGAGAGCGATTCAGTTTGGGAAGAATACCACGGAGCTTTTGAACCAGAGTCTTTGTGCATCCACTAGGTGGCCTATATATGTTTACGACTGTACAGCATTTGTTCATGCCTTTCTTGATAAGCGCAATCTGTATCTCTAGGTCTTTACATGAGATGTTTAAGTTTTTGTAGATCTCCGTATCCACTATCAGGTCATTATGAAAATACATGCACAGACCCCCTCCCCTCTTTTTTACAGCTCTGTCGAGTCTATATAATGAATAATTTGGAAGCTGAAGCGTGTTATCATGAGTATTGGCGTTTAGCCATGTCTCATTAAAGCTTAACACGTCTATATCTTTACCAGAAGTTAACAGTTCTATCTGGTCAAAGTGTTCGGACAAGCTTCGAATATTCCAAGAGACTAATTTTAGTCCCTTGAAATTACTTAAATCAGAGAAAGAATGCAGTAAATTACTGCCAACGCTTGTGGTCATTGTAGTCAATTACCAGCGGTAACAATAATAAGTTTGGAACTATAACTAACTAATTAACAATCTAGACAGATTGACAGAGATACCAGACAATTTGAACATTTTTACACACTCATTTTTACACACATTTCCATATAATTTCTACACAATTTCATATGATGAGATTAAGAGAGAGTAAGAGATGTAGCTACGACATCCTTACACAATTTAGTTATTTTATATTTCGATATTTAGACATATTTTGATATATTCTGCCATATTCTGACAGTGCAAGAAAAGTTATATAGTGGTATATGGGACAGTGGGATCAGGGTTTTTTAAATCGATACGTAACATAGAACCAACAGTTAATATAATATAATATAATGAAGTGAATAATCGCTTGATTTGCTGTGATTTATCATTCAATAAGAGGCTACTTTTGAGAGAGACCAATCGCAAACGATTGGAAATGATAGCACATATACTCGTTTCCAACTACTTTTTGAGATCATTCTGAGACCGACTTGATAGAGACTAGAGACGATGGTATAGATAAATTCACAGTTCCCAATATTCTCAAGTATCTTTACATATTTTCAAATATTTTTCAATATCATTCAACAGTTTCAACAGTTTCGAATAGAGGAGTAGCGAAAATTCAAAATTCAAAATTCAAAGATTCTAGAATTCAAAGATTCAAGAATTTATAAATCTTACAATTCACAATTTATAATTCACAGATGAGTGATAGCAGCGTTTAACATATTTATATTTGTAATTCATAATGCAGTGAAGTACACTAAGGCACTGTATGATGGAATAATACAATATAAGAGAAGACTAGACTAGTCAGACCACTCAAGTAGGGCTAGCGGATATCTAGATTTAACTTATTTGAGTCATTTGAATTTAAGCATTATTTAATTATAAACATCGGTCATGAACTGAATATTTTCTAATTATTTTTTTCAAACTCATCTAAAGGTTGAACGAACTATTGGAGGATTTTGTCTGGTCGTTTTGCTACAGGTCTTCATATAGTCCACATTTATATTACAGTACATTAGTATTAATCCTCTCCTATGGTGGCTTATTATCGCCCACATCTGGCTCCATTCCTGTTACCTTATATCCTTCTCTACCCTCCCCCTCCCCCATATTCAATTTCTTAATGTACGCTATAAATAGAATAATGACGACTAATGATTTGCTTATTATAGCCAGCTCCTTTCCTATTACCTATATTATCGCTCGTTTGTACTCATTTGTACTCATCGAAAAGGCAAATAAAAAACATCTTATCTTATCTTATCATATCCTTCTCTACCCTCCCCCATATCCCATTTCTTATTATATGTACGCTATAAATAGAATAATGACGACTCCCCGAACAACTGAACAAGACACCCTTGTACTCCATGTATGTACCCCTACCCCATTATAGACTATAGTCCCTAGAGTTGGACCATTAGACACTACACGTCCTATTCACCAACCTGTCTATTGTACTTCACTCTATATATTATATTCTTTTTAAAATGGTTATTCGTGTATAGGTCAGTTCTTGTGCTAGATACAAACTAGTTTTACTGTTAGTTAGAAACTGCAGTAGTATTAACAGTTGTATTGATGTAACTATATGGGTCAGATTTTCAGAGAATGTACAATTCGTCTTCACTACTCCTCTCAAATAACCCACATTTCAGACAAAAATAAGGTTCAAAATACAGTTCAACCTAATAAAACAGATTGTTAGAATCAATGCAATGCCAAATATACTCAAATTTACCTAGTATTGACCAAATTGCAGCCTAATTTAGCATAAATTGCATAATGTGTAGAGCTGCTAATTGTACATTTTCTGAAAATCTGACCCATATAGAAGAGGGAGAAAAGAGGGACGAGAAGCGGAGAGAGAAGCGATGAGGAGGGGAGGAAGAAGGAGGAGAGAAGGAGGGGAGAGAAGAGTAAAGAGGAAGGAGAGAAAGAAGGAAGAGAAAGAAGAGGTAGAAAGAAGGGAAAGAAAGGAGGGGGAAGGGGAGAGTGAAATGAGGGAGAGAAGCGAATGGGGCAGGGGGAGAGAAAGGAAGCAGATATTACAAACCTATAATTGACAGATTAATCCACTCATATCAACGTCTCCTCCTTGTTATTTAATTATATAATAAGTATATAATTATACAACTCACCTTATATAGATATGCCTGGATAATACACGTTAATGTTGCTTATCCTGCATGGTCACGTTGGCTGCTAGTTAAACCAGTGTGTGTATGATATACAGACTAATGGGGGTGATGTCTCCTTCACTCAGATACAATGATATGGTATAATAACAGGGGATTATTCACTGTCTGTGACTCACGGGTCGTGTCCCCACGTCTCCACCTAGTTATACCCTCCGTGCATTAATACTAACAGTAGCTATAGTATACACATATATATACACACCTTCCGTGTATTAACACTGACAGTAGCTATATTATACACACATTCCGTGTGTTAATCCCAATAGTTGCTTATGTCCGTGTGCACAGGCGTGATACACATAAGGAGCAGGATGGATCAGCTGTGTATCATTAGCAGAACCAGCTACTGTTATACACGCTCTCTCTTACAGTGTGAGTAGTATATCCTCCATGGTGCGTCCAGGTGTGTGTGTGTACCCCTGTGTACGGTATATAGGTATGTACAGGTGTATACTGTACCTATAATACAGGTGTATACATATAGAGAGGTACAGGTGTGTAGTATAAAGGTCCCCCCGCGTGCCCCTGCTCCTGTCTAATGTAGCGTTATATCCTTTACTCCTCCGTCCCAGGAACTACCCACTATAGATCACACCCATGTCTTACGGACATTTGTAGAAAAGTAAGGAAACTCTTGTATTGTGTAGGTTTTTGTATTCATTTTGCTTTATACCATGTTGTATAGTTCAGCTCTATAGCTGGTCGGAAGGTCGTTATAGCCGCAAGACCTTTCAAGGTCATAACAAGCGATTCTTCTAATAACAAGGCACATTGATAAACTGCAAATTTTACAAAACAAGTGCCTAAAAATTGCACTCAAACTCCCAAAGTTAACAAATACACTACTTATTCACAGAATAGCCAGTGTACCAAAGTTAGTGGACAGAAGGAGGGCTCATATCCTAAACGTTGCCTTTAAACGAAGCAAAAAACCAGCCTTTGTTGACCAATATGTAAGACAGACCAGACAGTGGCAGGCACCAGTGCTGTTCTCAAATAGGCCAAACATTGTGTCTTATGACCAAAGTGTCCAAAGAAAAACTGCGTTACTATGGAACAATCTCGATGTTGACACAAGAAACATAAATGATTATAAGGTTTTCACAGCCTTAACCAAGGCTGAATGTATGTTACCTATATTCTCTTAAAACTGTAAATATCCTCCTATCTCTCACCCCTCATCCTATCATCGTAGTTCTCTCCTAGTTCCTTCTCTTAACTAGTCTCTTTCTATTTGTGTTTTTACATGCATAAACAAGTCACAGTTTATCGAACAAAAGGTAATAGCCACTCAACCAGATTTAACTGTTCAAATGGTTAAAACTGAGGCTCATTTCCTACCAATTATACACATGTCACTGTACTCTGCAAGAATAGATTGTATATCGTCATATTATTTTGTGTATCGATTAATAAACGTTTCTAATAAAAAAAAATAATAACATTAACCGACCACCAACACTCCAAACCGTTTGACTTTTGACTAAATCATTTTGCATGACTGCTCATATTTCCAACTCATGTATTAGCATTGTAGAAGCCAAGATGGCAGGCAACGAAATAAAACTCTTTGCAAAAACAAAACAAAAACACTCCATACCAATTCCTTAGATCGGACACCCAAGCTTAAATAAAATCTCTAAAAAAAAGACAGTTACTAGATTTTACCAATTAATGATTGTGGACTTTATGTTCACATTATACTGACATATCCAGATATTGCAATGTAGATATATGTTATTACATGCGTATTCCATTTGAGAGGTGCAATAAAAATATTGTTTATTGTATGTGTACAATAACAATTCGAATAACCCACTTGCGAGGGGTTTCGTTTAGCGTATGGATACTTTATGACGCTTCAAAACCAAAACCAAAAGTTTTTCACAGAAAACTTTAGGCTCAAGGTTAGTCAAAAATTGGATTTTGAGATATCACCATATTTGAATAGATGAGAGCATTCCGATGATAGTAAACATTAGGACATCTAATATGGACTACTCTATTTAGTTTTTATATTTAAGAAGATGGAATCAAGTGGATTCCAATCATTTTAACCTAACAAGGAACCTAACAAGTACTTCTCTATCTGTTAGGTTTGAGAGACAAGTTAGCGATACAGTCTAGGTCCAAAGTTGAGAGAGTTCCTTCAAACGAAATATCATTACATTCCCATTAAAACGCCGAGTCCTAGGCCAGGAAACCGATTAGCGAAGTAGGGGTCTAATTACTGACATACCATTCTTATCTGATCTGCGGGTTTGGACCTAGATCACTAGTAAATCAATACAATATATTGCATCAGGTTGACCTCAGCAGGGACGCATAGTTATTGTTTTTGTTTGTTTTAGATTTTTATTCAGCGACGACATTTTGCAATTTGGTTACAATAATTCGCAGCACACGCTGTATTCAATATTCATAGCAAAATATTTCTCAAAAAGTATATAAGTACACAGATCAAAACTCATATTATATATGAAAGAATACATTTAATTTTTTACAATATCCGGACAAAATGAAAGGAAAAAGAAGAAAAATAAAATAAACATAAGACACAAACTCTAGAGTATTTATGTGATTATGAAGGCTGAACACCCCAGGAACTTTCCTATGAATAATTCTAGTGAAAAGAACTTGTGCAAAATAACATCTTTTGTGACTATTCTCTCTGTTATTTAGTTTATGACGTGAGTCCTGGCCTGACTGTATACTGCCTCACCGGTGCACATGTAGTAATCAATATCAATAAATAACTAATGTATCAATAACCTACATGAACATGACAGAACATGACCATAAACATACACATAGTCTTTACAGTTCAACACCATGTGTTGGCCTTAAAATGGAATAGAGAAACAACAAAAGAAACAAGAGAACCACCAAACATAACCATTACCAAGGGAAACAATTATGAAAGTATTTAAGTTATTGTAACTGGTGTATGTATAGAGTATGTGAGTGCTAGAGCCTGCCGGGCTGCGGGGCCCGGGTGGAATAGTAATACTATATATATGGGTGGAATAGGAGTAAACACTGCCGTGTGTGAGTGTGTGGAGATGTAGGTGAGGACGACACGGTGACTGCTCACAGTCACGCACCGCCTACCCCTCCCCCCTATACCTGTACCCTCCCTACACCTGTACCCCCCCTACACCTCCTCCCCCCAGCTCTACACCCCCCCCCCCACCACACACACCTGTAGACCCGCCGCTTACTCCCGCCTCTATTCACACACACGGAGCTTCTGTAGCTCCTCTTCTCTTTGTCTGCTCCTCCTCTCTCCCCTAGCTTCCTCTGTGATATCTTTCTCTGCTTACCCGTCTTTCTCTCTCTCCTCTATCATTCTCCCCCCTCTTGCTTCTCATTTTACTCTCTGCTCACTCCTCCCTCTCATTCCTCTCTCTCTCTTCTCCCTTCTTTCTCTTTCCCCTCTCTCCTCTCCGCTCTACTCTGTCTATTCTCTCTCCACCACCATTCTCTTCTTTTTCTCGTACTTTCTTTCTCCCCAGTCTTAGCTAGTCTTCTCTTTTCTTCTTCTCTATTTTCTCTCTCCTTCGTATCTCTATCCCTCTTCTCTCCCCCTCTTATTTTTCTCCTCTTTTCTCTCCCTCCTTTTTCTCCCTCCTTTCTCTCCTTCCTTTCTCTACCTCCCTCCTTCTCTCCCTCCCTCCCTCCTTTCTCTCCCTCCTTTCTCACCCTCCCTCCTTCTCTTTCTCCCTCCTTCTCTCCCTCCTTTCTCTCCCTCCCTCCTTCTCTTCCTCCGTCCTTCTCTCCCTCCCTCCTTCCCTCCCTCCTTTCTCTTCCTCCCTCCTTCTCTCCCTCCTTTCTCTCCCTCCCTCCTTCCCTCCCTCCTTTCTCTTCCTCCCTCCTTCTCTCCCTCCTTTCTCTCCCTCCCTCCTTCCCTCCCTCCTTTCTCTTCCTCCCTCCTTCTCTCCCTCCTTTCTCTCCCTCCCTCCTTCTCTTCCTCCCTCCTTCTCTCCCTCCCTCCCTCCTTTCTCTCCCTCCCTCCTTCTCTTCCTCCTTTCTCTTCCTCCTTTCTATTATCCGTCCTCACTTTTCAATCTGTTCTTCGCTCGTCTCCTTCCTCGTCTCTAAACACGAATCGTGTTCATAAAGGCATCTACCACTAAGAACCTCTCTTTAATAACACACTTTCAGGACTGGCGTATCTATATGAAATCCTCAAAACAAGTGATTTAATTATTTAGTTTAACTGAATTTCATTTTAAATTCGCATAACCCTATAAGGTATTAATTAACACTACTTGTGGTGAAGAACCAATACCTTATAAAGCCCCACAATATGGTCCTGTGGTGTAGGAAGGAATACACACCTGACTGTCCTACACCATGCTACACTGATTTATACCACCACCAGTGTAGGACTGCACGTATTCCCTCATATAGAGGCCTGCATGTGTATAACATGTAGACCCTGTCATACCGTATTCCCTCATATAGAGGCCTGCATGTGTGTAACATGTAGACCCTGTCATACCGTATTCCCTCATATAGAGGCCTGCATGTGTATAACATGGACCCCTTGTCATACCGTATTCCCTCATATAGAGGCCTGCATGTGTATAACATGGACCCCTTGTCATACCGTATTCCCTCATATAGAGGCCTGCATGTGTATAACATGTAGACCCTGTCATACCGTATTCCCTCATATAGAGGCCTGCATGTGTATAACATGTAGACCCTGTCATACCGTATTCCCTCATATAGAGGCCTGCATGTGTATAACATGTAGACCCTGTCATACCGTATTCCCTCATATAGAGGCCTGCATGTGTGTAACATGTAGACCCTGTCATACCGTATTCCCTCATATAGTGGCCTGGGTCTGAATAGATGCCTCGTCTGAATAATATGGGATACTATCTGATCAACTCTTGTTAAAATAAGAGAAATATTGTTCTATCATTGTTCTGATCAACTCTTATTAAATCCTTCTCTATAGAAATATTGTTTTTTTGTTACATACATGAGCAGTTAGAAAGGTGCAGTTTGGGGTGCAGTTTGGTTGATCCGATCTGTTCATTCGATCAGTTCGGGCCTCCATGGTTACACATGACTGAATGAAATGATGTTGTCCCCAGCAGCGTAACCTAGGCCTACACATTGTGGTGAATTAAGGCTCCTCAAACTAAACCTTAGTCTAAGCAAGTTAGATCTACTTTTTAACATCCAAATACAGTGTGTAATAAATAGCAAATGACACTCTGTTCTTGTAGCAAATGGCACGATGGAGGGTTCAAACTGATCGAGACCCATCGGGTCTCGATCAGTCTATAGTCGATTTAGCCTATAGTTTAGCTTGAGGAGGCTTGATTCACCACAATTTGTAGGCCTAGTTTACGCGGTCGGGACGACGTCATCTGGCCTACGCTGCACCTATGAAATTGCATCTTTGGCCGAACTGCACACGTGAACGATTTGGATCGACCGAACTGCACCCCCGAACTGCACCTTTCTAACTGCTCACGTGTGTAATAAAGGTTCAAACTGATCTCTTCACATCAGAAAACGGGAACTCACCCCTTCTGGGTTCGTCCCGTTTTCTGATGGGTCTCGATCAGTTTGAACCCTGCATCGTGCCATTTGCTACAAGAATTAATATTATTCAGATCTTATTCTTGTTAAACATTTCTAGAATTAAGATTATTCTAGTGATGTTTCCATCAACATGGCTCACACTTGCTAGTCTTTATTTCTAATTCATTATTCTGGTAGATATTATATGCAATGAAAGATTTGATTTTACATTATGAGTAAAAGGCTGAGATGAATGTAAATATGAATCATAATCTGGGTACATTTGACAACCACAGGTCCGTGGCAAATATCAAAGGAGTGGAAATAAACTCTTCAACAACAAAAAACATTTGCAATCCAGTATATCATTATTTCATTCTGGTATAACTTAGCTTTATTATTCACATGAATCTATAGTGATCTTCAGATCCGATCCGCTCAGCTACGGTAATAAAAGACACACAACAAGGAAAAGACCTTTTGCACTATCTTTATTACACTTCTTTGGGACAAGTTCCCTGGTGGGGGCAACGACCTGTCAGCCTAGAGATGGTCCAGCCACCTCTTGGTTTAACCACCAACACAAATATGGTGTCCGGAGTTTAAGCGGATACATGTTGTATAAGAATGGTAGTAGAGGCAGTAAATACAAACATGAGATGAAACACACTACATCAGTCTTTAGTCACATAAAAGATAATACACAGAAGGGTAAATATGAAATATATAGGAAAGACACATAAAATTGTGTATGTGGTCAAGTGAGCTAGTACTGCCCACTGGGCTAGCGCAAGCGTACTAACCTCAGCGGACAGCACCACCCAACAACATGAGTGGACATTACATGTCCCATACCTGTTACATAATTATATTATACCCCAAACCCACTAAAAATCGATTGTTTTTCATATCTACATGAATTAATTAAAATGGAGAATTAAATGGGGCTTCCGCATTCAAGGCAAACAACAGACAAATGACAACCGACAAAAGGGACACAGTTGGACTGACAATCGGTACCCTGCCATTGTCGGTCACTGCTGTTGGTCCCCGGTATTTAGATGCATGACAAAAAGTGGCTATTTTGCCTACCCAAATCCCAATTATCTTGGTTACCTCAGTATGTTTATTTTTTTACGTTTATTCTTATCATTTCACTTTTGATTTTGTTTTTGTTTTTAGAATCATTTCACTTTTGATTAATATAGAGCCATTTTGGCCATATTCTACTGCCCATTTCGATATGTGGGTGTTTTCCCGGTGCTGAATATGCTTATGACCATTTTGGTGAATAGTTTGGAGTTAATTTGTACATTTCTATTGATTTATGATGAATTATTGGTATTTTTAATGATTATTTCAACTATTTCGACTTAGAAAGTGGAAATATTATGTATGAATACGATTATGATAATATAATTAATTGTTTTATTTTTTTTGGATCAAAATTGTTGACCTACCGGACCATATCACCTTTTCAGAAACTCATCAGTTTTAGCGTTTTCAGACGTAAGAGCCACCATCACAGTCAACTAGTACTATATTAGTATATCACTGCATTCGGGCTATATATATATATACAGGCTCCTGTACCTGTGATGATACTGGATTTATTTCTGAGACTTTTCTTATATTGTTGCTATTATTCCTGATCGATCTCCATATTATTTATTATTGATATGTACCTTCACCATGATTATTAGTTATATCATTATACACGGAGAACATATATGATAATGAATAATAGAAATAGTAAAAATAAGTCTCCACCAGCCCCTCAACCTTGGTGTGACTTCTTAAATATAAGGCAGATAATAATAATAATCTTTGACAGCAGAATGTCTTTCTGCTGCTCCTGCTTCTGCTCCTCATTCTGCTCATCTCTGTAGTGAGGTGTAGGGGTTCTCCACCAGAGGGCCACCTGCCGGTGTCGCCACCTGGTGGTGTGAGGGGGCAGGAAGGTCTGGTGGTGACATGTAGCCTGGGTTCTCCACCAGGGGGCCACCTACCGGTATCGCCACCTGGTGGTGTGATAGGGCAGGAAGGTCAGGTGGTGAGGTCAGGGGTTGCCTTCTCCTCCTGTCAAATGTAAGTTTCTAATTCACTGAACATCTGGACATTATTGCTCCTTCCTTACTCAGAAACCAGAAACAAAACAACTCTTACCGGTATGCATGTATGTATGGTTCCTGTTTGTACCCCCGCCTTATTATAGATACTTATAAAGAATAATTTGAACTTCAACTTGGAGCTCATGATCATCTTAACATCATCATTCAATAGAGAGTTTTAAGATAAATTGGGAATCAATTGTACTTAGTCATGATAGATAGGAAATGAATCACTCAGATAAACATACCAACAGGCAAAGAGGAACAGTCCAATGACAAGGGCACCCAGTAGGAAACCTCCTGCTACACTTCCCACTATGATGGCTGGAGTAGTATAGGGGAAAAAATAGTAGAAAATGTGTTACAGTTGTTGTAAGGAAGAGAAGTAAAGATGGTATTTGTAGTTTCCTGGTACTGACTAAATACAGGCTACTAAAGCAGTATTAGTAACCTGGTGCCTAGTATCTAGATGCTTCCTAGTTTCCTAGATTCAGTTTATTCTGTAGAAGTATGTAGTATGATGTTATACCTTGCTCTTTCTGGATTACAGGCCGGGAAGATATATATGGGTCAGATTTTCAGAAAATATACAATTGGCAGCTGTACACATTCAGTAAGTTCGGCTAAATTAGGCTGTAATTTGGACAATACTAGGTAAATTGGAGTATATTCGGAATTGCATTGATTCTAGCTATCCGTTTGGTTAAGTTGAACTGTGCTTTGAACTTTACTTTTGTCTTAAATGTGGGTTATTTGAGAGGATTGGTGAAGGCGAATTGTACATTTTCTGAAAATCTGACCCATATATGAACCTTCCCAGGGACGGCAAGCATAGGGAGGGGGTTTCATTAGAGGCACCCACTCTAGGCTGTTTTGTGAAGAACTAATGGAAGCATGTCCAGCAATGTGACTGGACAAATCCATTAATTAAGGAGTTATGTAACCCTTAGTAAATGCACCCAGAACATGTTTGGACTTAGAATCGATCTGATGAGATTCTGGGAGGTTTTTTTTCTTTATAGATTCCCTCTAAACCACTTCCGTCCCCATAAATCCGTCCCTATAGATCAGTATCAAGCCTATAGTTCAGTCTCAAGACTCCCTATAGAGCAGTAACAGTCCCTATAGATCAGTATCAAGACTTCCGTCTCCATAGATCAAGACTTCCGTCTCCATAGATCAAGACTTCCGTCTCCATAGATCAAGACTTCCCCATAGATCAATACTTCCGTCTCCATAGATCAATACTTCCGTCTCCATAGATCAATTCTTTCGTCTCCATAGATCAACTCCATAGATCAATTTCTCCCTAAGTTTGTGCTGACATCTAGCGTATGTGGTTGAAACTAATTTAGAAGCCTAGTTGCTAGTTGCGGGTCACTTTCGAATGAAATCCTCCGTGCGCTATATAGACTACCGTACACAATGCAACGCCAAGTGAACGTGCACATGAGTGGGTATGCCGAAGGGTCTCCACATCTCTTCCGGTCTACGAAACGTAAGCACGTATAGCTTCTGAACTGGCCATTCATTTATTACTCGATTCCCGTCGACTAAATCTTCGCTATCGGGCTCAAACACTATTTAAATCATTTCTACCGATTCAAATCTTTTATTTATTTCTTTTTTAAGTCCCTAGACACACGCAACACGGCATTCGAGAACCGGAAGTGTCCGATGCTTTGGATAGCAAGCAGCAAAACCTTGCGAAAACAGGCCGGCTGGCTGTACATAAACATTAGCGAATACGCACCTCTGATTGGCTGTTTCTCCGCTAAGCCCCGCCCACTTCACTTGGCCAGCCGTCGCGGTATCATTTAGATTTCGACTAACGCGGTGTCCGATGCTTTGGATAGCAAGCAGCGGAACCTTGCAAAAACAGGCCGGCTGGCTGTACATAAACATTAGCAAATACGCTCCTCTGATTGGCTGTTGTGGCTGAAGCTTCATTCGGTCAGCCGTCGCGGTATTATATAGATTCCGATTAAAGCAGTGCAATCACTTCCGGTCTCATAGAAAGGCTGACGACTCGCATGTTTTTGCCTGATATTTTGGATGTTTTGGGATGTTTTTGGACGGAATAAAGCAGGTTTGTCTATTTTTTTTGCTCTAACATTAAGGGAATATCATCAAATCAAGGGAATCTCATCAATTCTCTTCTAAAAGCAATAATTTCCTCGGATTTTTCTGCTCGCGGTGTCTATAGCGTCAGTGAAGTTCTCGGGCTTCGCCCTCGAACTTCCCTGACGCTATAGACACCGCGAGCAGAAAAAACCTCGGAAATTATTCCTTAAATAAATGCCTGAAACCCTTGGTATACTTAGCACTTATTGGACGAATTGAAGCACGGAGCGAAAATAAAGAACAAGATCACTGGAGATTGAATTATTTATATACGCGTCCATGTGGAAAATGGTTCTATATGTTGATTATTATACATGCCTAATTGTGCATGTAAAACATACTTAATTAAAAGTTAATATTATAATCTACCATATCATATTTCTTACCAGAGGAATATAACTAGAAATAGGTGAAACAATCTGGAAGAAAGCACTCACTTTGGAAACTTGCTTTGCCAAACTTGTGCCGCTGAACTTAAGTAGCCAAACATTATGTCAGCATGAAAACGCGAAATAGTTCTGTTGGTAATGTACTAGTCCATTACCGCTTCACAAGTAATGAACAGCTGTGGGCGCCTCAGTATTGAATGTATCTATAATAACTTGACATTCTGTTACAGATTAAATATATTTTCACGCAATTCAAACACTACATATTCCTTGGTTAGGTTTAGGTGAGTGAGTGAGATTGGTTGCTTTATGCCCTTATCAACACTTTGAAGTGTTATATCAAGGGCGGGAGAGCTGAGAGGGAGGCAGTTTATGATCATACCCAGGAAATAGAGATACAGAAGAAGGGAGAGAGAGACAGAGAAAAGAGACAGAAAGGCCCTTTAAGGTCTTACCCAGGACCAGGCACTTTAAGGTCTTACCCAGGACCAGGTTAGGTTTAGGTTTTGGTTAATATGATTATATTGGATACAATATATTTATGCCAATTACCAGTGTAATCATCACCTATAATATTTGTACTTGTAGCAGCAGTGAGTTGTGTGGTAGTTGGTGCAGCAGTATCTGTAGAAGTAGGTACAGGAGTATGTGCAGGTGCAGGAGCAGGTGTAGCTATAGGAGGAGCAGGTGTAGGAGCAGGAGTAGGAGGTGCAGGGATGGGAGCAGCACATGTTGCTGGCTGAGTGTGGTCAGGACTGCAGCCAGTCCAGGTATCCACATCCCTGGTAGCATTGAATACTGTAATTAAGAACTCAATCTTATAAGTCATAATATCGTATATTGACAAGATTTTCTTTTTCTGCAACAACTGCAAATGCAGCTGTAAACGACTGAAGCCAACAGTAACTGTTTTATTATACTATATACTGTGAAAATCTAAAATAGTATAGTAATGTAGTGACTGAACACTAACTCAGGTTCCTGATCCTTGTCAGTAATCTGTACTTTATTGACTTCCACAGCTCGGGAGGCCAGTACTACAGGAGTACTGAACCTGCCTACTCCTTGCCACAGACGGCCACTACACAAATCATATACAACACATATGGGTCAGATTTTCAGAAAATGTACAATTCATCTTCACCAATTCTCTCAAATAATCCACATTTAAGACAAAAAAAGAGCTTCAAAATGCAGTTTAACATTACAGAACTGATATTTTAGATCAATGCAATACTAAATATACTCAAATATACCTGTTGATCTTTATTTTTCAGCCTAATTGAGGAGAATTTCCTAAACGTGTAGAGTTACCAATTGTACATGTTCTGAAAATCTGACCCATATAGGGGTGTCACAATAGCATACAGATGACACAGAGTAATATTAGACAATACAGCAGCAAATGCAAATACAGGCTGTGGTGTATAAGGTAGACCCCTAGTGGTCTAAATAGTGAGTACATTAAGCACTGTAATACAAACCCCACCTAGTGGAATAGACTGTAAGTAGCTGTACCAAGTAGCCTGTGATACTCACAGGTCCTACAGTATAGTATTTTAGATTTAAGTGCTGTATCAAAGTTCTTATGATTAAGATTAACTTACTTTGATATCCTAGAAGGATAGGTCTGCCACCTTGAAGCTGTTCCTTGGTTAATACAATATCCAGATACTCTTGTTGCCTTATGAAAAACCTGGATGTGGCTGGGTAGTCTTTCAGTACAGTACCATGGTACACAGAGCCATTGAGTAGAGCATTGTAGTAGACAAGTACATGGAACACTGAGCCTTGTTTGATCTCTAACCTGAAGCTGGAAAAGTGAACAATGCATAAAGATCAAATGAATAATTTATAATGAAGTGGAAATACTAAACACACACACCCTTGCATCATTTATGTTAAGATGGGTCATCTGGAGCACTTCTGTGAGTGACTGTTTAGAGGGAAGGTTTGTTTCTCAGTTGATTTTACTTCTATGAAGATTAAATTATTAATTCAGCTGGGATGTCCCTTGCAAATGTATAGTACTTGACTGCCTTAATGTTTAACCCAGGTAACTCTCACCATGTAGGGATACATGTAAGACATGGTATCCACTAAGGAGATGAAGGAGTTACCACAGTCGAACCTTAAGACAATAGGGGAGTTCCATAGCCGTCATTTTGAATCCTGATTCACATCGCATTATGGGACTAATAGTACAGTGTAAAATCTATAGAAATCATGCCGTATTCAGCATGGACTATTTATCAGTGCTCTAATATCAATATGCATATGTTATACATGTTTCTATAACACAAGTCTCCATCGTTCCCATCATGCATTTGGTTTTAATTGAAAATTCATGAAAGCTATGATATTTGTCAAAACATTCTTGCAAATTTCTTTATAAAAATGTTGCCAAATATTTGTATGTCAGATTTCATCAAAATCCATCCCATGATGCTCTGTAACCGATATGCGCAGTGGCACATGCAATCCCCTATTGGTTTCATCCAGTTGTCCTAAGACATGACAGCTGACTCAATCACAAAGCTCGTACAGATGCTTGGGGGCCAAGCATAACCACTAGCAGGACCAGTCTGCCAGTCCAGCAGAAAGGGAAGTCTCACAGGTGGCAAATGTTCTGTGGTAACTTTGCTCATACATACATTCCCCTGACGTCACAGGCGTCACCATTTTAGGGGGTTAGTCCAAGACTCGAAAATACTGTTTTCTGGCTGTTTTAACCATTACCAGTTTTAATGAACCCATGATAACCCTTGATGATATGATAGATAATCTTTAAAGTATCCAACATTGTGGGGTTTATCAGCTTTGTTGTTATAAATATGCTATGGACACAAGGGTAGTGCTGACCCCTGTGATGGCGGCCACTGGGATTCCCCAGCCAGGCGTGTGACATCATGTGAAATCTATGTATACATCATTTACCTATTTACTGTCTACACCTCCCTATGCCCTCCCTATGTCTGAGAAGCTGACCTTATTCATCAGCAAATAAAAGAATCTCTGAATTGAATTATCCACCAGGCAATGCATAGAGGCTCTGACATTGCACGCTGTCAGAAGGCCTGAGTGTGGGTTAATATACCATACATTGTCCATTGTTGAATCTGTTTAGTGCCCTAGTGCTAGATCACTTATGTTTGACAGAATAGAAATATAAACAGAGAAAATATACCTGCATGTGTTGTTACGACATGTGATACTGCTATCACGGCATGGATAGAGGTAGCGACATATATTGGTCTCCTCCCACCAAGATCTTGTAAATAATGCCAGATGCATCCTGGGGTGCACCACACATATTATCAAAACCTGTGCCTGGAAGGTAAAATAGTTGATAAAGCCATCACTGGGAGCTACAATAGTACATAATCCTTGATTCATGAGTATTACAATAATAGATACACAACTTACCCCAGTCTATGCACTGGAACAGGTCCCGCACACATGTAGGGTTGTTGTTCACATCACACCCGGTGGCATCCATCACCAGGCCCTTGTCTATTCTCACATCACGGCTGCTGTAGAAGTCATTGGTGAGTTTACTCAGCACGGTTGTGTTACCATTGTATGGAGGTTTCCACACAGGACCAGGCGCCAGCACCTTACCACCACAGCACCAGAACCTGCATGTGTCAGCCATGCTGCAGTCTGTACCTGTGGGGAAATGAGAGACATGACTTATAGGTCCTATAGTTTAATTACTGAAAGAAATAATATGATATGAGATATAATATAATATGAGAACCATGCAATAAAGTTTGGGTGCACATTTGTTAACTTTGACCCTGTTAATCATGCCCCCCCCCAATCAATCCCCATGGTTACAAAAGGGTACATTTCCTTTTCTGGGACCCATTAGAATTTTGGGGATAGAAGGGATAATAGGATTGAAGAATTGAATTTCTTTTCAAGAATAAATAAATTCAAATTCAAATAAAAAAATCCTTTATTGCAGATGGTCTTACAATACGGTCGCTCAAGTCTAGAATCTAGGTCTCTTGGAGAGTGCCGGTTTTTGACTTTTTTTTTATGGTTAACAGGAAATGTTACAAACTAGATTTAAAATAGGTTTACATGAATTATACATTGGTTCAGATGTGATGAGATGGAAAATGGATATATTTACATTTGAATGGATGCTACTACATGTCAATAGTCAATAATAACAACAACAGACTGACTGATGGGTTTGTAGGACTATAAGACAGCGTAAAGACTTGCATTCTTTAGGGTTGGTTTACCAACCCCATTAAGCCACCCACCCTCCCCCCAGCTTGGATCTTGGCCCGGTTGGGAGGTGGTGGGGGGGGAATGCTTGGACACTTGTTGTATGAGAACTTGTTGTCCCAGCAACCTGTCCGATCAAATTATTGTTCCCTGCGCTAATGGTAAGATATACAAAGCTTACCTTGTTCGCTGAAGTATATCTGTGATTCTTGGAGGAGCAGCCAGTAGGTGGGGAGGACACAGGAGACGTGGCGCGCAGTTGTCAGTCTTTAACACCGGGTGTAGCAGCTTGAGCTTTTGTTTGACAATGGAAAATAGATTCTAGGTATTAACACCAAAGGAGGAGCAGCGGAGGACACCAGGGAGAGGTGGGAGGGCCTGTGTCCTCCCCACCTACTGGCTGCTCCTCCAAGAATCACAGATATACTTCAGCGAACAAGGTAAGCTTTGTATATCTTACCATTCTTGTCCGTCGCCGCCACTAGGTGGCGCCAGGACACAGGAGACTTTAACGTCAAACAGCTCAAGGCAAACACTACTTAATTTCCTCACTTAATCTTTCCTCTTACTGCTCCTTTTCTTCTCTTTAGCACGAGAAGCTGCTTTCCTGGTATGATCCGAAAGGAGAGCATTGGCAGTAGACTGGGTAACATTGATAGGCTTCTGGTAATAATGCCTGAATGTATTGTCACTTCTCCACATAGCGGTTTCCAAAATCTTCTGAATAGGAACATTAATAGACGCCAACTTTGACGTAGTGGCGCCACAAACAGAATGGGCCTTAAACTTAGTGTCCAGTCCACTGGCAACTAAAACACAACGTATATATTTGGCAACGGTAGAATTACCAACTGGTTTGTGTGGAGCAGCGAAACTAATAAAGAGGGGACCAATACTTTTGCCCTCCTCATCAGTAGGTCTGAAATCCACAGTCCTATTCAAATAATGTCGAAGACAACGTATTATACAAATTCGCTTATCCTGTTCATAAGACTCCAAAACAATGGATCCAAGGCATCTTCCTACTCTAGAGGTCTTCAGAACCTCCGAGAGAAGTATAGTAGCTTTAATCTTTCCTGAGAAAATAATGTCTTCACAACGAATGGTCCTTAATGTCTGTACGCGTTGACTGGTGACTAACATAAGTAAACACGCCACCTTCTGAGTCAGCTGAACTAAAGATAATTCCTTCAAAGGGAATAAGGTGCTTAAGTAAGTTAACACAATGTTCGGATCCCATGTCTCCGAATAACGGGTTTTAGGAGGTCGTGTCCTAAACATCCCCGTGACGACTCTTGACACTAAAACGTGAGTGCCAAAAGAGTCACCTTCAAACTTGCCAAAAACTGAAGATAAGGCAGAACGGGCACTTCCTATTGCTGCCCATGAATATCCTTGATCATATAGATCACACAGAAACTCTATTCCTTGATACAAATCTTTAGTATCCTCTGGAATCTCCTGTTCCATACAAAAAATCCTCCACTTGCGTAAATAAGTTCTATATGAACGTCTGGTACTCAGAGACCAACTATTCCGAAAATGCTTCCTAGCTCTAGAGGAAAGCGAAGTGGAAATAATCATCCGTTCTAAAAGAGAGCGGCGACGAGTGGAATGTTTCCTATTTTTGGATCTTGCCACAGACGCTTGTGAGGGAGTAGATTCCTCGGACGACGACGAAACCTGAGAAGAGATGTACAATTCCTGGTCAGCTGGGAATGCCACGGCTGACCCTGCCAATCCGGGGCTACAAGGATGGCCGATAAACCCAGCATCTCTATTCTCTGTAGGCAGCGTCCCACCAACCTGAATGGAGGGAACAAATAAGGCAGATTAAACTCTGACCAATCCAAGGTAAAAGCATCCACATAGGAAGATAAGGGATCCGGAAACCAGCTGGCGTAAATAGGCAATTGATAATTGTGACGAGAAGCAAAAAGATCCACATCAGGAAGACCAAAATGCTCTACAATTTCCTCGAAGATTTCAACATTAAGCTGCCACTCAGTGTCATCTGATAAGTGCCTACTCGCCAAATCAGCCTCAGTGTTGTCCACTCCAGCCACGTGTGAGGCAGAAAGCCAGTTGTTTCCGGCTTCCGCCCAGAGCCAGATCTCTCTAGCTATGATGTCACAATTCCTAGATTTTGTACCTCCGAACTTATTAATATAAGCAACCGTGGTTACATTATCACTACGGACCAGGATGTGGGTATCACAAACTTCTCTTAACAAAGAGAAAATTCCAAGCTTGACTGCAAGGATCTCCTTAGTGTTAATATGATAGTCCTCCTCGTCATCATCCCAAAGGCCATTAGCCACTTCACCATCTGTTATCGCACCCCAGCCAGTATCACAGGCATCTGTGAAGATAGTTAAGGAAGGAGAAAGGGTACGAATACGACGTACCCGCCAGGGCAAATTTTCTTCCCACCAACAAAGGTCGTCCAAGGCCCTTCGTGAAAGAACCATTGTAGCAGAGAAATTTCCATGAGATCTCCGGAGGGCTGCAATCTTATCTCTTTCCACAAATCTGTAGAAGGAAAGACCATAGTCAATGCCCTTGCATAATGATATGAGAGTGCCCACTAAGGAAGCTACTTCCCGAATCGAGTGTCTTCGACCAGGAGACTCCAGAAAAAAGGCCACTAAATCCAAAGCTGCAGTCCTTTTTTCCTCAGGAGGATACACCTCCATTCTCGCAGAGTCCAAAATGAATCCAAGAAACTTCATTTGCTTAGAAGGAATGAGAGAAGATTTCTCTGGATGGACGTAGAATCCTGTCTGATGTAGCATAGATAACACAATGTTCAATGAGGCCAAACAAGCTTCAGATGTAAGGCCCCAAATGAAACTATCGTCTATATACGAGAAGGCGTGACCACCCCTGTTGCGAACTTCCGAGAATATAGGGTGCATGATCTTGGTAAACACCAACGGAGCCGAAGTCAGTCCAAAGGGAACACAAGTGAACTGATAAAATGTATCTTCCCAAGGAAACACAACGAAACTACGGTAATCCGGGTGCAAAGGTAAGGAGAAATAGGCCTCCTGTAAGTCTAAGGAGCACATAAATGAATGTGGACGAATCATCTCTATAGCTGTCTGCAAGCTATACATCTTGAAATGAACTTTCTTGTGAAATTTGTTCAATTCAGTTAAATCAATTATCAAACGCCACTTATTGTTAGGCTTAGGCACCACAAAAACATTTGATTGAAAAGAGATTTGATCCTGAGTAATCTCCTCAACCACACCTTTAGAAATGAGCTTTTGCACTTCACACTGAACAGCCTCCCGGCGAATCGGTCCAAACAGATACTGAGAAGGCCGAAAAACTTGTATAGGTGGAGCAATGAAATCTAACTGAACACCAGCAACTAAAGATAACACAGTGGGATCAGAAGTAAATTCACGCCAGCTGGGTAGGTGATTCCTTATATTCCCTGGGATGAAATTCAAAGGCACAACACCTAAAGGTGTAAGAGTGTAAACAGGAGAACCAGCAGGTAAATTCTTTATGAAGTGAACTACCTCCTCTACCGCCTGTAATCCTGGCGACGATCGTCTCTCCGACCATCTCTCCGATCGTGATAATCTCGATAGCGGTAAGAATCCCTCTGATAATAATCCGAATTCCTCCTGTTGTACTGATAATCCGAGCGGGACCCCCGTCCTCGTTGAGCACCCCTCTGACCCCCCCTGCCCCTGGAGGGAGGGTTCGAGGAGTTTTTTGCCTTAGCAGAAGCATTTTCCTGACCCTTAGCCTTCTGTTGACCTCCCTTCTGAGTACTAGAAGCTGCCTGAATATCCACCACTACCGATAGCTTCTTACTCGCATCTAGAGACTTGATATTTTGTTCGAGATCTTCTCCGAACAAGTGAGCAGGAGTAGAAGGAAATCTCTTCGAATTGCTGGCCATTTCCTTGTATTGATCTTTGAATACAGGGACCAAATCATTGCGATGCCTCTTGGTGAAAATATGCAAGTTAAAGAAGGCCAACATGCCTATACCATCAGCAGTAGTACTCACAGAAGCTTTGATGAGGGCCGAGATGATAGCAAGGGCATCGTTGATTTTTGAAGAAACGTCACCAACTTTAGCTTTATCCATTGGTTTACCAGACTCCGGAGTAGTCAACAAAGAATGCAAACATTTTTGCATCTTCTCTACCTTGAGAACCATGGAACGAACCGCCATTAAATCATCTCCCGTGGAAGCCACCGCGCTAATTGCCGCCAGAAAAGTCTTTTGCAAATTCTGAGCAGTATTATCATTGCGCTGCTTAATCGGAGGAATATTACTCCACACCTCTGAGGGAATGGACGGAACTTTGAGCTCATCAATATTACTAGGTCTTTTATATTTCCCTCTAGTCTCATCAAGAACCTTTCCTACTGGAGGTTTCGTAAGAATGCCCTTCAAGAAATCAGAAAACTCCTTGTTTTTGATCTCTGTTCCAACTGAATCATCAATACATAACTGCTTTAGCAAGGTATCGAACAGACCTGACCTAGGTTCCTCCTCTTCCGGACATTCACCCTCTTCTAAAAACATAGAATCATTATCATCCATCGATGGAAGGTGAAAGAGGCCCGAACGATGAGTAACAGGGGATGATGCCCTACTGCTCATGGGATGCAGCGTAGGCGAACTCCGACGAGGCGACCCACGGCAAGGAGAGCGTGAGCGATAATAAGGAGATCTGGAGCGAGACCTTCTCATAGGGCTCCTAGATCTGCGAGAGTCAGGACCCAAAGAAACACAATCTCCATCCTTCTCTCGACGCACCATATCTCCTAAGTAACTTCTAGTATAATTCTTAGATGGAACATCCCTGTGAAATAGGTCAAAGCTCGAGGGCGCCCACGTGTCATCAAGTGGGTCATGGCCGAGGCCTAGCGGAGCACGTGCGACCGAAGTAGGTCGCGCTTCCCAAGAATCCATTCTAGCCGCTACATTATTAGAAAGAGACGTGGCTTTAGCAACAGCTTCATTAGTTGACTTAACAGAGCTGTGTATAGACTTTAATTGGTTCATAATGTCCTGAAGAGGATAATCCTTAAGAGCCGGGGCCTCGCTCTCCGGGAGGTTCAGCCCTTTCTTCACAGGCTCTGGCGCCTTCCTCATAGCCTCTGGTGTATCACCCATGGTGAATAGCCGGAGAAAACAATAAAGTCAGTTCAGAGAGTCAATTAAGACACAAATCCGAAATGCTTAGGGAAAAACAGCCAAAGTAGTAGGTCGAGTAGATCTGGGCGAGAAGCGCTCTAGAAGAAAATGGCGGCTGCACGTGGCCAGCAGGAAGATCAACGCCCAAACTGGGAAACGACAGATCAACCCTAGAACCCAAAAGGAGGAAAATTTCCACTCCCAGAAGGATCTTTAGGCACTTATAGTCCAAAATACCGACGAATTGAAGGCGAATAACTTCGACGAACACAGAAAATATCCAAAATGCGTGAGGAAAATCCCGGCGTAGACATACACGGTCTGCGCAATCCGGTGAACTGAGAACTGCGCGCCGCGTCTCCTGTGTCCTGGCGCCACCTAGTGGCGGCGACGGACAAGAATCTAATCAGCGGGTCGGGGGTCGGGGGCACGAGGGAGGGCAAGGTACTGTACTGTTGGGCTTTTGGTAAGGGAGTGGAGTGGGGGGGGGGGGGGCGGGGTTGAGGTCAAGGATCATCTATCACATGGACAATGCATGATTCCTGCATGGAGGAGGCCTGGGGTCAGTCTGCTGGGTAGAGGGATCTCTCTCAGCCAATAAGAAGGGGACAGCGCAGGGGAAGCATTGCTAGGAATCCTTTGTCTCTAACTAATTAATTACCATATTGAAGTATAAATAAAGGCGCTAGCCAAGCCATTGGTACTCCGCTGCTGGGCTCGCTGACATTTATCATCATCCAACTTCTCTGACTCTTTCATTATACTAGAAGACCAAATCTCTGGGCAAATTGCGTTTAGTTTCTCACAACAGATTGATGGCCAGAGCCATATTATAGTTATATCTATGAATAGCGATTCAAACATTATTAAATCACTTATCGATTCAAGGCATAGATAAACCATATACAATCTCATAAAAAGTTTGGTGGCCTGAACGGAGGTATACAGACAGATGCAGGTGTATTGATATTTATAAGTTGCCAAATGCGATGGAAACAGATGAGATGAGAAATAATAGATAATCATAGACACTTACCTGGTGCCTCAGCCCTGGAGACAGGTAGAGTATATAGGAGAAGCAATAGACCAGACAATAGAGCTGTATGTACAATCCCCATGCAGTGTATTGCACCATGGTGGGGGAAGGTACTCCCGGGGGCAGCGGCCTTTAATCCCATCACAACACTGATGCTATACCTAATGCACATGTATAACTACCTCACACTTGTGTACATTAGGAACACATTCTTATACTATAGTGTATACACCAGCGCTGTGTGTGTATCAGTCGCTGTGTGATACAGACCTGTAGGATAGAGAGTGACCGATAGTGTCATGCTCCACTTGCCAACCAAACTCTTACGTTACTCTACCTTAGTTACCATACAATTATGGAGTAAATCTTATGCAAGATCACAATCTGTTAAAGCTATAATCCCTAACACTGTTAAAGCTATAATCCCTGCTAAATCTACCTGATCCTGTTAAACCAAAACAAACGGCAAAAGAATTTATTTTTGGAGGATCCTCTTCTTTAAGCATACCCTTTTAATTACCTTACCTTAGATTACCTTAGATGATACTGGACGCAGGCTGAAATGGCCTCTGTATCCAGATCATATTCTACTCTTGAACTTATGCGTGCGTAGGTACATCGCCCCGCCAATCCCAACGCCTGGGTGTGCTACCCAGAATTTGTCGAGTCGATTTTTAAAGGAGTTGATGCTGGCGGCTGTCACGACTTCGTCTGGTAGTGAGTTCCAGGGTTCCACCACTCTCACACTGAAGAAGTTTTTCCTGGTGTTGGTATTTGCTCTATCTAAGAATAGCTTCAGGCTATTCCCGGTGTGCGTTGTGTGAGAGTGTCTGGCCTCTTAAGGATGCGGTCAACGTTGTGGTCATAGAGCTGTTAAACATCTTGTATATCTCAATCATGTTTCCTCTGAGCTTTCTGAAGCAGAGAGTTGGGAGGTTTAGTGCTCTGAGTCTGGCTTCGTAGGGTAAACCCGACATGCCCGGCAAGCACCTTGTGGCTTGCCTCTAGACGTTCTCTAGAGTGGTGACATCAATCAGGTAGTGTGGATTCCAGACTGGGGCCCCGTACTCCAGGTGCGGCCTGACCACCCCTTTGAACAACAGGGTGAATCTGTCATTATCCAGGTATTCGAAGGTTCGCCTAATGGTGCCCATGATTCTGTTTGCTTTTGCTGCCCGATCACCTATTTCATCCCGGAACCTTAGGTGGTTGTTGATGAGGACACCCAGGTCCTCCGTGGGGATCACTTCTAGTGTCGTCCCGTGGCCACTCCCAAAGTTGTAGTCCTGGCGGAGGGTCAGATTCCTGAGTTCCATTACTTTGCACTTGTCAGGGTGGAATTTCAGCAACCAGGTTTCGGACCATGTGTTCAGTGTGTCGAGGTCCGCTTGTAGGACATTGCAGTCCTTTATTTCCCTTATGCTGCGATATAACTTGGTATCATCTGCAAACAAGTAGATGGGAGATGCTACTACATTCGGGAGGTCATTGATGAAGATTAGAAAGAGGAGCGGTCCGAGGACCGACCCCTGCAGCACTCCACTCGTTACAGGGTGGTGACCCGAAGATGAACCGTTAATGAGGACTTGCTGTTTCTGGTTGCATAAGAAAGCTTCGACCCATCTAGCCACTTCCCTGATGATCCCGTATGCCTTCATTTTATGTATGAGTCTCCGCTGTTAGTCAGGGAATTTTAGGAGAAAAAAGGCCAATCTGTGAACAAATTCCTTACCAAGAAATTTCTTCACCAATGTATTGGTAAAGGTCTCTACTAACATGTTTCAAAACATTTAAACTCAACTCCCGTAGGAGAACTCGTGAGAGCTGAAAACAAAAATGGCCGCCACTAAAACTCTGAAACACTATAACTTGGGGTAGAATCAACATATAATCAAGTGTGAATACACTTTTTCTAGGTTTTAAGGCATGGGGAATTCATTGGAACATGACAAAGGTTGATACAGACAATATTTAGCAAGTTAATCTACTGATACTGGGAAAAAATGAGCAAAAGATGCTAAAAAAATCCTTCCGAATGTACCCTCTGAAGTAAAAAATCTATACTTCATAACTTGGGCTAGAATAAACATGTAATTAAGTGTGAATGCACTTTTTCTATGTTTAAAGGCATGGGGAATCCATTGGAATATGAATAAATTCAATATGGACAATATTTAGCAAGTTATTCTACTAATACTGAGAAGAAGAAAACAACAAAAAACTGTCAAATAAAGGGAAAAATCTAAATTGGATTTATGAAGGCATTCATGATGAATGACATTAGGAAAGATATTTCTGCAGGTATTGTGATGCCTGAAATAAAGAAAAAAGGCAAGTTGTCTATCTATCTGAACTTCTGAACAATATTTAGCAAGTTAATCTACTGATAATAAGAACAAATTAATAAAAGACCCTAAAGAAATCCTCCCAAATATGACCTATTTAAAAGAAACTAATTCAGGTTCATGAAGGCATTTGTGACCAAGAGTATTAGGAATATATTTCTGCAGTTCAAACTGTAATGCAAATGCTTTTGATGGTTTTAAGTGCGACTTGATAAGGACAAAAATAAGACCAAATGAGGACCAAAAAGAGTCAATTCGTTTATAGTGTAAGACAGCTGTCATGCCTTTCTTACTTTCATCATTAGCAAGTGAGCTGTTTGCATCATCAGCATTGCAATAGCCAGAAGCTGGAGGACTTCCAGGTTAATTTTAACTTTCTGGAAGAAGAGATGAAACTTCTGCATTTGGAGTGAATAATTTTGTACTAGGTGTTCAGGGCCAGGAGGAGATATAGTTCAGAATTGTTGCCTTTGAATGCATTGGAGAATCTTATCCAGCTTTCTCTATATACTTTTGGGAAGCTCTGCCATTAGTAAACATATAAACTTACTTTTGCTATACAAACATTCAAGGAAAATTGAAGATAAACAACGCCTTTTCTCCTGCCCCAAAATACCTGATTTTATATCATAGTCTACTACCACATGGATAAAAATGGTCTGAAGTTCTGCTATTCTAGATTCTTTCTTCCAATGTTTTTCCAATCCCTTCACACTTTGGTTCTCAGAGTTCAGTTGCTGTGCAACTGAACTCAGTGGCTAAGGACAGATAATTGTGAACTATTTTGTACCTTGATTGTTTCTGCACACATATGGACTTCTTCCACTTGAGGTCATGGGATGGCAGCCATCATTTAGAGGGTGGCTCAGAAAGATATATATGCATCACTTAATGCTGTGGTGTGCATGGTTGAAGGATATGCCAATTCAAGAGAATGTAGCTCCTAACTTACTGAGACAACCAGCAAGATGATGAAGAGCCCTCCTATACCCAGCTGATGAAATTGCCTCTGAATGTCACTCACAGTAATGTGAAAACTATGATACTAATTTAATTCAATACATAAATCCTACAGAAATATGGATTGAATGGGGTCAATCACAGCAGGAGAAACTATGTATTCTGATGTTTTATATATATATATTCTGAGGTTCTGAGGCACTGCTCTTGGCCAAGAAAAAAGAATCTTTGTTCTCAAACTACGAAGATATTGTTAAAATCTGAAGAAATCAGATCTTTAGTATGCTTAGCATATTTGGCAAAAAGAAATAGACTTGTATTCCATATCAGAGATGCTTCCATCCCTTACTGCATCAGCTATGTGAAACAAATTCCAGTTGCCTCTCCAGAATATTAGTGTTGTTGAGCTGGTTGTATAGGTCGAGAGGAGCGGTGAGCTCCTTCCTACATGGTTCACAGGCCTATCAATTTGATAAGTGTCACATGAGTAAATTAGAACAAAGAAATGAATATACTTCTGTATGGCCAGTGTCTATGATGAATTCTAAAAGTTTTTTTCACATTGTTTGATGGAGTAATCAGTCATGGGCTGCATCAACTGCCCTTCTAATTGAGCATGTACTATTATGTACTTATATCTTATATCTGTTCATTGAAATCAAATGAAGGCATGGCAAGAGGGAAACCTGAGCTGTTTAGCCAATAACTTTTGCCTGTATATGGTAAGATCAACATTCTTCTGTTCATTATACAGGTGACCATCATTAGAATATATCAGACCAATAAAGTGAGAAGATAGAGAATAGCACTTCTTCATATCTTCATGGACAGAAACCCCTTCAGCTAATACCAGACCTTGATAACTATTGCTACTGGTGTAACATCCCACAAATGTTGCTCCCCAATGTTGATGAGGCACAAAGAGTAGAGAAGCATATTCTGGAGTCAAGGAATGGGTAAACTGTCCCAGACATTACATGAAAAAGGATGTGATAAAAACACTCAGAGGGTAATTTGAAATTAGAATTATAGGTCATTCAATGTCAATGGATCCCCAACTTGTTTCAATGCATCAGGATCACTGGTAAACTCCACTTTTGGTGGCAACATTGGGTTTTGAGCCATGTTACTACCTTCATGCACTGTGTAAAACCATTTTACTCCAAGAAGCTAAGGAGTCTACCTTGGCAGGTACTGTTTAGACATAGAAAACTGGTTGTACAAGGTCTACAGGAAATGTTCATGGGCTCATAGATAGATGTACTTTGATCTAGATATCACCATAGCCAATAGGACAAAAAACAGGTCATTTTAAAAATTTGTTTGTGTGATGAATATGACAATCCTAGCACTAAGGATTATGACCCACCTAAGTTGAAACAAGGATCCTGCATGACTGCTTCTTTTACATTGACAAAGTATTTTGGGCATGAAAAAGGGATTTCTCTTAGACATTTCCACCATGCCTGAATTACAAAAGAAAGCTTAGATGTTTTCCAATAATAGAGCTAGAGAAGCAATATAATTACTGTGAATTCACAGATCACAAATACTACCACCTACCTCTGCTGTTAATAAGAACTTGGAAAGGTGTTCACCTTCCTCCAGGGAACCTGGGATGGAAGTTCAGATAGACAACTTGCCTTTTTTTCTTTATTTCAGGTATCACATGTCATGTCATTTATTATGATTAAAAACATTTGCATTACAGTTTGGACTGCAGAAATATGTTTTCTAATGTCATTGATCATGAATGCTTCCATAAATCTGAATAAGATTTTTCACTTTATTTCACAGTATTTTGTTGTTTTTTCTTCTCAGTATTAATAGAATAACTTGCTAAATATTGTCTATATTGAATTTATTAATATTTCAATGGATTTCCCATGCCTTAAAACATAGAAAAAAAGCATTCACACTTGATTACATATTTATTCTACCCCAAGTTATGAAGTATAGATTTTTTACTTCAGAGGGTACATTCGGGGGGATATTTTTAGCATCTTTTGTTCATTTTTTCCCGGTATCAGTAGATTAACTTGCTAAATATTGTCTGTATCAACATTTTTCATGTTCCAATGGATTCCCCATGCCTTAAAACCTAGAAAAAGTGTATTCACACTTGATTATATGTTGATTCTACCCCAAGTTATGGAGTTTCAGAGTTTTAGTGGCGGCCATTTTTATTTTCAGTTGTCACGGGTTCTCCTACGGGAGTTGAGTTTAAATGTTTTGATATATGTTAGTAGACACCTTTACCAACACATTGGTGAAAAAATTGTTTGGTAAGGAATTTGTTACCAGATCTTTTTAATATTCCCTGACTATGTGGTCCTAAGCTCATACAGTAGCCTGGGGTGTACTTCGTCTGGTCCTTGTGACTTGTTTGGTTTCAATGACTTGAGCTTACCAATGACCATCTGCTCAGAAATGTCGATATGCTGAAGGTTGGTCCCAATGGTAGGTACAACGAATGGGGGAAGTTCATCCACTGGTTCGGTGGTGAATACACTCGAATAAAAGTCGGCCAACACATCTGCCTTGTGTTTGTCTGTCTGGGCCAGGCGAACTATGCCACTAGGGTCAGTGTAGGTCAGATCTGAGATGCGTTCCCGGATCTTCGTTCTAGTGCTCATGTATGACCAGAATTTTCACAGGGACTTTTTAGCGTTCTTAGCTATGCTCTTTTCTGCCATTCGTTGGGCTTGCCTGGTCAATTTCCTGACTTTGTTTCTCAGCTTGACGTAGGTGTTATATTTCTCTTCCTCTCTAGTCTCGAGGTACCTCTGCCATGCTCTGTGTTTCTTCTTAATTATGCATAGAGTATCCCTTGCCTGGGGTTTTTTGTACCTGTGACTACTACCAGTAATCACTCTAGATGGCACATAGTTCTCCTGCATGTGCTTGATGACTCCCGTAATCTTCTGGTATTCATGGGGTGCGATTACTTGCTCCCAATCTATCCATTCCAGCTCGATCCGCATACCGTCGTAGTCACCTCTGTTGAAGGAGTATTTCGTCCATGGTTTTGTTGTCTTGGGCTTACCACACTGTGTTCACTTCTCCCAAGGGTGCTCTCCAAGACGATGTTGTCAACCATGTGCTCTTCATTAGTAAAGACTAGGTCTAGTGTGGATGGGTTTTGCCCTAGTCTGCCTCGAGTGCGTTCTGTAATATGCTGGTGCATATAGGAGTCATAGGCGCTCTCGAGGAACTTGTGGCTTTCCGAGTCTGGGCCCTCTGCGGTCTTCCAGTTTGTCCAGTTTATCTGACTAAAGTTAAAGTCACCAAAGAGGAGTTTATGGGAGGTCTTGATTCCAGCCAGGGCTCTCATAGTGTCCCTTACCCTGCTATTATTATCCTCATCCGAATGTGGGCTTCTGTACAGTCCGCTGAGGATCAGGCCATTCACCTTGGATAAACGTATCTTAACCCACAGGTTTTCCTTTACCATAACAGGTGGGGTGTAAGCCTCAGCCTCCAGTGCGGTGTTGATATATAGTATAATTCCGCGCCCCGCTCTGCAGTCCAGGTTATTGGTGAATATGTCATATCCCTCGATTTTGTAATCGGCAGGTTGCATACAAAAACGTGTGTTTTTAGGTTTGGCCTTGGTGATCAATATAATATCAGGTTTGGGTAGGCAGTTTAATAATCTGGTGCGGATTTCCAGGAGTTTGTTAGATAATGAGTCAGCGTTGGCCATCAAGCATGTTAAATGGTCCCGAGATTTTGTCTTTCCCTTGTTCATCGTAGTAGTAAGGGCTCTAATCTTTACGTGGTGCAGAGTGTCTAGTCCTCTTTCCTCGTCCTCTTTATGCGTGGTGGTGATCCCCTGACCTTGTAGACATAGTTTCCAGAGTTGTCGTTTTTTGTCATTTCTACGGCTTCCTTAACTAACTTACGCACCTGGTCCCTTTCCTCCTTGGTCATATCGTTCGTGACACTGATGCCTTTGAAAGGTGTGTCCGCGTCTTTCAGCTTCGATAATCTAGCCATGAATTTTCATTTGTCGAACTTGTCTTTGAAAGCGATCTTTAGTGGTCGGGTTTTGTAATCAGTGCGTTTTCCCAACCTGACCAGCTGCATTGTTTCGATAACTGCTGCCAACATCGTCGCACAGGGCGTTGAAGAAATTCTGGTCAAATTCCTGTCTTGTTTCTGCATTCTCTCAGCTCGGTGTATGATGATACTTTCTTCCCTAGATTCCCTGTCCTGAAATTCCATGGAGTGTTTGTCAATCACGGATCTCACTAGTTGCCCAATACGTGTATTGGGCTTGGTCTTTCCTGCTTTGGAGGCTGTCCTCTCGGCCCAGGTACGTCCTCACCGGTGTTGGCGTTCTCATCCTCCGTAGTGGGGGCTACCTTGTTGAGACCTTAATGTGTCAAAAGATAACCAAAGTTTGCTGCCGGGAAAGTTCCTAAAACCGCCACTAGGGGACCTGACTTTCACAGTTATTAACTTGATAAATATTTTGTCTACAGCTTAACTAGCATTAAACCAATAACACTAGACAAGATTTCCTATTTTTTAAGCTATAGAACATGCATTTTCGTCAATAATTGCCAAAGATATAGCAATCTTAATATTTGCATAAAATTGGTAATTAGGTCACAGCTATCTTAAATGACCTACATTCACAATAGTGAGCAAGTAAATAGGAAATCTTGTCTAGTTTTATTGGTTTAATATAAGTTAACCCATGGAACAAATATTTATTGAGTTATAAAAATAAATGTGAAAGTTTGGTCCCCTAGTTTATTTAGAAACTTTTGACACATTAAATGGGTATGCTTAAGGAAGAGGATCTGGAGAAAAAAAATTCTTTTGCAATTTGTTTTGGGTTGAGCCAATATTTTCCACAGATTTCCTGGACTAACGTACCTCCCTGGAGCAAAAAATAACTGGGGCGCAAACTGGCCCACAACCTTGGTTGCTGATATATATATATACATATTTACTGCTATGATAAATGATTGTTGTAATGATTGCTGATTGCTGATTTACCTAGATTGTTTTTTTTTGATTTTGCAAATTTTGGAAATTTTATTTCCATTACACATCTATACACAGTAAGGAGATTTGGCTAAACAAACCATGATTATCGGACGTGACATTCATTTAACTCTGAAGAATATATAACGACTACAAAAACTCAGAGTTTAATTCCTAATCCTTAACGACCAACATCATTTACCACACCGGCCAACCCGATATACCACGATCTTTTCCCAATCCACTTACTAATATTCAACCAATCAGCACTAGCCACACGGACCAAACACCTACCTGTATGCTGGTGTATAATAAATAACGACTACAAAACTCAGGGTTTATTTCCTAATCCTTAACGACCAACATCATTTACCACACCGGCCAACCCGATATACCACGATCTCTTCCCACTCCACTTACTTATTCATTTAACTCATCAGGGTAGCCCCACAAGGACCCAAATAAACGCATGTGGCTACGGCTCCCTATGCTTAGCCATTGCAAACAACACATAACATACTCATACAAAACCTTCTTTTACACACTGTCTTGCCTGAACTTTACTTTGAATTTCACAGGTTGTCAAGGTGTTTATTTGTGGCGAAAATGGTTTTCGCACGGGCCACAATATACGTCAAGGAAACATGTTGAACTTTGATCATAATAATGTGATGTGTTTCAGGAAAATGAGTCATAAGTCGCAAAATTGATATTTTTCAAAGCGTTTTTTTCACAAGATCACATTATTGGAATGTTCTTATTTTTGGTGGGTTTATCACTTACAGCTATATCAATCGATGTGTTAAATTTCAGGACAATCTATCTAATATATCTTTTCAAATATAATGGTATCTTAAAATCTATTTTTTGCGACTTATGACTCATTTTCCTGAAACACATCACAGCTGCCATTGCAGTCTACATGTATAGTCCTGCTGCAGCAGACAATGGAATACCAAATCAGATCCGTGAGGAGTTGGAAGATTTTGGAATTCTACTTTGAGGAAACTTATAACATATTATATATCCAGCGGTTGAAACACAAAAGTTAAAGTGAAAGTGAGAAAGAGAGACAGAAAGAGAGACGTCCATCTTATGTGTTTGAGCGATTCAGTATTCAAGTGTCTTGTCGCTCTTATAGCGTATGATGACCTTGGTTAAAATAGTTTGACGAAATACATCAAGATAAAAATGTAATTTCTTTACTGAATAGCAGAAAGTTGATAGCTAGACAACGCATGGAAACAACCAGTTAAAGCGTTTTTGTTAGTTTCGTTAAAGGTTTGGCCTTGATCTCATTTTATAATATTGGGAGAAACTTCTCTACATTTCAATAATCTGTGGTGAGTTTCAGGAAAATGAGTCATAAGTCGCAAAATTGATATTTTTCAAAGTGTTTTTTACACAAGTTCACATTATTGGAATGTTATATTTTTTGGTGGGTTGATCACTTCAACGTATCAAATCAATGTATCAAATTTCAGGACAATGTATGTAATAAATCCTTTTGTTTTAAAGGTCCTTATATGGACTACATTTAGTTACTTTACTCTTTATTGACCCCCAGAAATATTGGAAACTTTTTTTTTCAAAAACGAAAATATCAAACTTAAAATCTAGAAATACTTATTTCTAGATTATTAGACTGTTTACTATCATTGGAATCGGCTTGATCTCATCTTTTCAAATATAATGGTATCTCAAAATCTATTTTTTGCGACTTATGACTCATTTTCCTGAAACACATCACTATTATTTATTATGATGTATAACTAATAATGTATTCATCATTCGTCACAAATACCTATTGAACATTTAAATAATCGATGGCTAAATATTATGAAAGATGGAGAGATTTATATTAGTATAGATCCACAACAATCGATTTGATGATTTATGGGACAACGCTCGAAAATCTGTTGATGATTTCATTGAAGAGTAATATTTCATAATTTAATTGTGATTGAAATCACCTAAACTCTTTCCATTGAGGGGTAATTTGAGGGCGGGTAAATTTCTGTGTGGGCGGGTAAATCCGGGAATTCACCAGCCAACTTGTCTGGTGAAGAAAATAGTACACACACTGTACATATCCAAATACATATTGATCCATATCGCTGGTGTAGTGATCTTCAGATTTGATCCGCTCAGCCGGTAATAAGAACACACAACAAGGGAAGACTTTTTGCACTGTTTTTATTCAGTTGAGATAACTACCCCTGTGACCTGCCTGATCCGGGTGGACCAGCCACCTCTTGATACTGCCACCAACACAATTATGGTGCCTGTCATATAGAGTCTTGAACCACAATAAGGAATATGGCAATCAACAATCAATATCATAAGGGGCAAGGACGATGTACAGTGACAATACTGTTTAGTAACATAAAAGAGAACGACAGGGAATAAATGTGATAATAAGGGAAAAGGCTCACACACAATCTGTTATGTGCCCAGTTAGACTGGTGCTGCCCACTGGGGTAGTACAGGTGCACTAACCTCAGCAGACAGCACCACACAGCAACATAAATATACATTATACCCATGTTTTCACCAATATCAGAGCTTCTATAAATGATCTATGAAAACCAAATGCATGATGGGAAAGAAGAAGACTTGTGTGATGAAACCATGTATAACACATGGATATTGACATTAGAGCATTGATGAATAGTCCATGCTGAACATGGCATGTTTTCTATAGATTTTACACTGTAACATTACTTCCATAATTCCATGTGAATCAAGATTCAAGATGGCGGACATGCAAGTCCCCTATTAACCCAGAGGCTAGAGCAGATAGAAGGTGACCTGGCCATAGAAGGTGACCCCTTCACAACTTGTTCCCAGTTCCCAGTAACTCACCCTTAATAACTCTTTACCATGAACCCAACCTAAAACAATATAATCTCAAGAAGACGATTTCCTTCATATATTAAATTGGAACTGAACCTTAACCCAATAAATATAAACGTCGAATAGACATTAAATCAAAGCTCAAGGAATACACAAAATTACAACTCTTGGGTTATGCGTTTTGTTTTATATAAAAAAGAAATCTCTCTGTCACTGTCACTATTGCAAGTCGCATAGGAACAATGCTTCCAAATTTAGAACCTTAAAAACATTCTGGGCTGGATTGTTCTGGTTCTGGTTTGTTCTGGTTCTGGTTTGTTCTGGGCTGGTTCGTTCTGGTTCTGGTTTGTTCTGGGCTGGTTTGTTCTGGTTTTGGTTTATTCTGGGCTGGTTTATTCTAGTGTTGGTTTGTTCTGGTTTTGGTTTATTCTGGGCTGGTTTGTTCTGGGCTGGTTTATTCTGGTTCTGGTTTGTTCTGGTTCTGGTTTATTCTGGGCTGGTTTGTTCTGGGCTGGTTTGTTCTGGTTCTGGTTTGTTCTAGGCTGGATTGTTCTGGTTGTGGTTCTGGTAACAAAGCATTTCATTCACAATGCAACGGATATTCTTGCATAAAATGAATTTACATCTTATACAAAAAAAAAAGTTTAAATGTTCCACTATAGTCTAAGTTCTTTATCACAAGTATAACACAGAAACACTAACAGGATCTAAGTGGCAAAGTGGTATCTACTTGATATCATCTAGGCATCACTAAATAAAACTTTTATCCTATATTTGCCTTTGAATGAGTGATCCATTGTTCCACCACATAATGCAATGGCAACTCTGTCTACTGACCACAATCTGTTTATGTACATCCTATGACAACAACCTACTGGGTCAGATTTTCAGAAGATAAACTCACATTTAAAATGAAAATCAGGTTCAAAATACAGTTTAACATAACCAGACAGATTTATTGAATGAATACAATACAGAATAGACTCAGATATACCGAGTATTTATCCTTTTTCACTCTAAATTAGCAAAAATTGATAGATGTGTAGAACTGTAGATTGTGCATATTCTTTCTAAAACCAAGGTAGAGGCATTCCTGCTTTTTGAAACATTGCTCTCTGATAGGGTATCAAGCAATCTGTTAATGATACCTAATTATAAATTGCTACACTAGATGCGAATGGATAAATGGTGAACTCTTTGCTGTAATGAGTTGAAAGTTTATCTGAGCGCACAGATCTACAAAGCAACTATCCTTTAATCAACCAATCTGATGTGTTTATGATTTAGCAACAAAGTCAAACCTCACGTTTCTACAAACCCTACAAAATAAGGCCCTTAGAATAATCACTAGAACCAATAGATTCCAGAATGTGGACAATTTCACCAACAGTTCAACTTGTTTCATTTGAAGCAGAGGAGGAGGCTCCATCTCCTCTAACAGGCTTATAGAGGCAAAACATATCTTGACCTTGACCTTAGGCCCATACATTGACCTTGACCTTAGGCCCATATATTCGCATACATCAGCACAAGTTTCAGAGTGTATAAATGTCCGATTCCCAGACTAGTAATTATAAGAAGATCAATTTTGTACAAGTTGCCTTTGTACTGGAATCACCGGGAGGCCCAAACTGAAGGATCTGACACAGCAAAAAACATTCAATGAAGCAGCCAAGGTTGAATAATAACTTTTTATATTTTTTACTTTACCTGAAGAAGGAGAAAATGTTCTCTGAAACGTTGGTCATACAACAATAAAACAACTCAAGCAAAACTAACTTGCATCGTCTTTCTTACGGTTTTGGTGTTTATTTCATAAAATCGAATAACTTTTTATATTAGACTTCATCAAATTACTTTTGACATCTTGATCACTCAGCATCAGTTTTTTAGGGTCTCCAGTTCCATTCCCTTGGTGCAGGGATGATTTGTCCCTCTTCCTCCTCCTCTCCATCCTCTTGTTGGACCTGTAAGATCTACTGTTCCTCATACTACCCACGAAAACCCGAAAAAGTTGATGTATATTGTTATAGTTTGTAACTGTTACATCCCTTAGCCCGTTGCCCACTCAATCTGGGCATATTAGTGTCTAGCGTTGTTGTACCGCTGGAGCTCCATCCTGCATTTGTATAATAGTGAAGAAGTCTAAACTATAAGAAGTAAGGGCCACCTTCATGTCATGGATGTGCTGGTGGTTTGTTACCCTTACATTCATATGTTCCTCCATATTGTCCAGCAGGGCTTCAAATCCTCTCTAAATGTTGGGAGCTTAGACAAGCCGATATTATCGTAGGATAAATAAAAGTACCAACAACAACAACAACAACATATATGATAAACAGTTGATACATTGTTGGGAAGAGCCATCCTGGCTGCATCTCCCTCTAGCTCTATGCACTGTCACACATTGCATGTACTGTATAACTTCATTACTCGCCCAGTAGATATAATCAGTCTCCATGTATGAGCCATTCACATCCCGTCCTCCTGCTCTACCTCCTCCTCCAGTACCTGGTTGCTAGGCAACTGGTCCAGGGTGGAGGTGTGAGTGGGTGAGTCTGTAGGTAGCCTGGTGTAGTGCCTGTAGTGGGGCTGGTGTGTGTGTTTGGGGGGAGGGGGTGATGTGGGGGGAGTGAGGGAGATGGGGGAGCAGGTAGGAGGGGTGGAGGTGTGAGTGGGTGAGTCTGTAGGAAGCCTTGTGTACTGCCTGTAGTGTTTGTGGGGAGTGGGTGATGTGGGGGGAGTGGGGGAGGTGTGGGATTTGGGGGAGGTTGGGGGAGTGGGGGAGGGGAGAGAGCCCCTCCTCACTAACCCTCCCCTGGTCTTAGAGTCACTCAGAGTGAAGACACCCAGCGGAGTGCTCACTTGCACTTTCCTGTCCCCATGGTTACTGTTGTGAAGGTAAGCGGTCTCCGTGGTGACACGCACATTGGCTATGACCTTGTCCTGGGTCTGCTGGTAAGGGCATGTACTGGAGGATGCAGCACCCTCCCGGTAACCATGGTTACTCTGCACATACACATACCCTGGAGAGACCATGCCACCTGTGTCCACACTGCGCCATCTGGGGGCACTGTCCTTCTTGTGGTCACAGTTGGAGTTGCTATGGTAACTGTTGCTATGGTAACTGCTGCTAGGGTAACTGTTGCTATGGTAACCGTTGCTAGGGTAAGCTGCTCCTGTACCTCTGCAGGTGGGTAGCCTGATGGAGCTGGTCTCCTCCTGGGTGAACTCATTAGCTATGCAGTAGTAGTCCCACTTGTCACCACAGTGGGGTTCTCCACCCACGTTATGTGTCTCCTGGAAGCCCTCATCACTGTCCTCCTCCTCCTCCTCCTGCTGCTGTTCATCATTGATGCGCATGAGGCCATCCAGGGAGCACCACAGCTCGGCCCTGTTCATGCTCAGTGTGGCAGCTGCTGCTGATGCAGTGTGACCTTGCTGCACTGAGGGCATGGAGGTGTTGGAGGCCGACGGCTGCAGGTGGCCACTGCTGCTACAGCAGCCAGGGGAGGCGGGGGCAGACCTGGAATAGTATGTAATATATGTCCTTTACATGAAATAGTATATAGTATATCTCCTTCTTTACATGAAATAGTATATAGTATATCTCCTTCTTTACATGAAATAGTATATAGTATATCTCCTTCTTTACATGAAATAGTATATAGTATATCTCCTTCTTTACATGAAATAGTATATAGTATATCTCCTTCTTTACATGAAATAGTATATAGTATATCTCCTTCTTTACATGAAATAGTATATAGTATATCTCCTTCTTTACATGAAATAGTATATAGTATATCTCCTTTACATGAAATAGTATATAGTATATCTCCTTCTTTACATGAAATAGTATGTAATATATCTCCTTTACATGAAATAGTATATAGTATATCTCCTTCTTTACATGAAATAGTATATAATATATCTCCTTTACATGAAATAGTATATAATATATCTTCTTTACATGAAATAGTATATAGTATATCTCCTTCTTTACATGAAATAGTATATAATATATCTCCTTCTTTACATGAAATAGTATATAGTATATCTCCTTCTTTACATGAAATAGTATATAATATATCTCCTTCTTTACATGAAATAGTATATAGTATATCTCCTTCTTTACATGAAATAGTATATAGTATATCTCCTTCTTTACATGAAATAGTATATAGTATTATTATCTCCTTCTTTACATGAAATAGTATATAGTATATCTCCTTCTTTACATGAAATAGTATATAGTATATCTTCTTTACATGAAATAGTATATAGTATATCTCCTTCTTTACATGAAATAGTATATAATATATCTCCTTTACATGAAATAGTATATAGTATATCTCCTTCTTTACATGAAATAGTATATAGTATATCTCCTTTACATGAAATAGTATATAGTATATCTCCTTCTTTACATGAAATAGTATATAGTATATCTCCTTTACATGAAATAGTATATAGTATATCTCCTTCTTTACATGAAATAGTATATAGTATATCTCCTTTACATGAAATAGTATGTAATATATCTCCTTTACATGAAATAGTATATAGTATATCTCCTTCTTTACATGAAATAGTATATAATATATCTTCTTTACATGAAATAGTATATAGTATATCTCCTTTACATGAAATAGTATATAATATATCTCCTTCTTTACATGAAATAGTATATAATATATCTCCTTCTTTACATGAAATAGTATATAATATATCTTCTTTACATGAAATAGTATATAGTATATCTCCTTTACATGAAATAGTATATAGTATATCTCCTTCTTTACATGAAATAGTATATAGTATATCTCCTTCTTTACATGAAATAGTATATAGTATATCTCCTTCTTTACATGAAATAGTATATAATATATCTCCTTTACATGAAATAGTATATAGTATATCTCCTTCTTTACATGAAATAGTATATAGTATATCTCCTTCTTTAGATGAAATAGTATATAGTATATCTCCTTCTTTACATGAAATAGTATATAGTATATCTCCTTCTTTAGATGAAATAGTATATAGTATATCTCCTTCTTTAGATGAAATAGTATATAGTATATCTCCTTCTTTAGATGAAATAGTATATAGTATATCTCCTTCTTTACATGAAATAGTATATAATATATCTCCTTCTTTACATGAAATAGTATATAATATATCTCCTTCTTTACATGAAATAGTATATAATATATCTCCTTCTTTACATGAAATAGTATATAATATATCTTCTTTACATGAAATAGTATATAGTATATCTCCTTCTTTACATGAAATAGTATATAGTATTATTATCTCCTTCTTTACATGAAATAGTATATAATATATCTCCTTCTTTACATGAAATAGTATATAATATATCTCCTTCTTTACATGAAATAGTATATAGTATATCTCCTTCTTTACATGAAATAGTATATAGTATTATTATCTCCTTCTTTACATGAAATAGTATATAGTATATCTCCTTCTTTACATGAAATAGTATATAGTATTATTATCTCCTTCTTTACATGAAATAGTATATAATATATCTCCTTCTTTACATGAAATAGTATATAGTATTATTATCTCCTTCTTTACATGAAATAGTATATAGTATATCTCCTTCTTTACATGAAATAGTATATAATATATCTCCTTCTTTACATGAAATAGTATATAGTATTATTATCTCCTTCTTTACATGAAATAGTATATAGTATATCTCCTTCTTTACATGAAATAGTATATAATATATCTCCTTTACATGAAATAGTATATAGTATATCTCCTTCTTTACATGAAATAGTATATAGTATATCTCCTTCTTTACATGAAATAGTATATAATATATCTCCTTCTTTACATGAAATAGTATATAGTATATCTCCTTTACATGAAATAGTATATAATATATCTCCTTCTTTACATGAAATAGTATATAGTATATCTCCTTTACATGAAATAGTATATAGTATATCTCCTTCTTTACATGAAATAGTATATAGTATATCTCCTTCTTTACATGAAATAGTATATAGTATATCTCCTTCTTTACATGAAATAGTATATAATATATCTCCTTCTTTACATGAAATAGTATATAGTATATCTCCTTTACATGAAATAGTATGTAATATATCTCCTTTACATGAAATAGTATATAGTATATCTCCTTCTTTACATGAAATAGTATATAATATATCTCCTTCTTTACATGAAATAGTATATAGTATATCTCCTTTACATGAAATAGTATGTAATATATGTCCTTTACATGAAATAGTATATAGTATATCTCCTTCTTTACATGAAATAGTATATAATATATCTCCTTCTTTACATGAAATAGTATATAGTATATCTCCTTTACATGAAATAGTATGTAATATATGTCCTTTACATGAAATAGTATATAGTATATCTCCTTCTTTACATGAAATAGTATATAATATATCTCCTTCTTTACATGAAATAGTATATAGTATATCTCCTTCTTTACATGAAATAGTATATAGTATATCTCCTTCTTTACATGAAATAGTATATAGTATATCTCCTTTACATGAAATAGTATATAGTATATCTCCTTCTTTACATGAAATAGTATATAATATATCTCCTTCTTTACATGAAATAGTATATAGTATATCTCCTTTACATGAAATAGTATATAGTATATCTCCTTTACATGAAATAGTATATAGTATATCTCCTTCTTTACATGAAATAGTATATAATATATCTCCTTCTTTACATGAAATAGTATATAATATATCTCCTTCTTTACATGAAATAGTATATAGTATATCTCCTTTACATGAAATAGTATATAGTATATCTCCTTCTTTACATGAAATAGTATATAGTATATCTCCTTCTTTACATGAAATAGTATATAGTATATCTCCTTTACATGAAATAGTATATAGTATATCTCCTTCTTTACATGAAATAGTATATAATATATCTCCTTCTTTACATGAAATAGTATATAGTATATCTCCTTTACATGAAATAGTATATAGTATATCTCCTTCTTTACATGAAATAGTATATAATATATCTCCTTTACATGAACTAGTATATAATATATCTCCTTCTTTACATGTTGAAGTTTTTGATTATACAAAGATTGATGCACACTGTGAGAAATAATACGAGAATGTAATAGAGTTAGCAGCATTTGAACATGTCTTCTGTACTGATGTGGACATGAGCAGGCTTCCTATTGGCCGAGCTCTGTCAAATGCTGGATGCTATTTATCAACCAATAGTAAGCAGGAATGAAACACAGGCCGCCATCAGAGCACAAAGCAAAAAATTACCAATCTGTATCTCTTAGTCTTGCAAATTAACAATTTATTATTATTGTTGTTATTATATGACACTGGGAGACTGATATGTAGGATAATATATAGGATGTAGGATAATATGTAGTTATAGTAAATAATGACAAACACTGACCTGGTGGTTGTGTTGTCTCCAGGTGGCGCTGCGCTCTCAATGCTCACCGTCACCACGACCCTCACTTCACTCTTTTTGCGTGACATCTGCCGCACCAGGTCTGCCTTGATGTACGCCTGCATCAGCTCTGTGGGGGAGACAGCAAGTGTTAGTGAAGCTGTCCCTTAGTCTGTTTCACTAAATAACAACATGTTAGTGAAGCTGTCCCTTAGTCTATTTCACTAAATAACAACATGTTAGTGAAGCTGTCCCTTAGTCCATTTCACTAAATAACAACATGTTAGTGAAGCTGTCCCTTAGTCCATTTCACTAAATAACAACATGTTAGTGAAGCTGTCCCTTAGTCTATTTCACTAAATAATAACATGTTAGTGAAGCTGTCCCTTAGTCTATTTCACTAAATAACAACATGTTAGTGAAGCTGTCCCTTAGTCCATTTCACTAAATAACAACATGTTAGTGAAGCTGTCCCTTAGTCTATTTCACTAAATAACAACATGTTAGTGAAGCTGTCCCTTAGTCCATTTCACTAAATAACAAAGTGTCACTAAATAAGGAAGAGTTAGTTTAGTTCACATTTTCTCATTCAACAAATAATATATTATATTCAATGGAAGGGAGTTCAATCCAAAACAAGGCGAAAACAGAACATTGGTCATTTGAATTTGGTTTGGTTTATTGGGGGTTCAGACGTTTTGGTCAACATACTGTTACCTCTATCAAGCAGGACTTTAATAATAATATAATAAATATAAACCTTCTATAGCTAAGATGAGCTTGACCTACCGTTCTGAGATTTCTGGATGCGTTGGAGAACCTGTGCGTTCTGTTGTTGTTGTCGTTTCTTGTAGCGACTGAGTGTGCGCTTACAGAGGAAGCAGAAGCCGGCCAGTTTGATGGCCACCATCGTGGTGATGAGCAGCGCTACACCCACACGGTGAGGCTCACCCTTCTCCTTCTTACTCACCCCAGGCACTGTAACATTAATATGTTGTATTGTCAACATCAGGAGATCAGTGTCACTTTAACTACTACTGGGACAACTGGGCCACCCTACATATATGATTATTAAGTACTACTAGAACAACTGGGCCACCCTACATATATGATTATTAAGTGCTACTAGAACAACTGGGCCACCCTACATATATGATTATTAAGTGCTACTAGAACAACTGGGCCACCCTACATATATGATTATTAAGTGCTACTAGAACAACTGGGCCACCCTACATATATGATTATTAAGTGCTACTAGAACAACTGGGCCACCCTACATATATGATTATTAAGTACTACTGGGACAACTGGGCTACCCTACATATATGATTATTAAGTACTACTAGAACAACTGGGCCACCCTACAAATATATGATTATTAAGTGCTACTAGAACAACTGGGCCACCCTACATATATGATTATTAAGTGCTACTAGAACAACTGGGCCACCCTACATATATGATTATTAAGTGCTACTAGAACAACTGGGCCACCCTACATATATGATTATTAAGTACTACTAGAACAACTGGGCCACCCTACATATATGATTATTAAGTACAACTAGAACAACTGGGCCACCCTACAAATATGATTATTAAGTACAACTAGAACAACTGGGCCACCCTACATATATGATTATTAAGTACTACTGGGACAACTGGGCCACCCTACATATATGATTATTAAGTACAACTAGAACAACTGGGCCACCCTACATATATGATTATTTAGTGCTACTAGAACAACTGGGCCACCCTACATATATGATTATTAAGTGCTACTAGAACAACTGGGCCACCCTACATATATGATTATTAAGTACTACTGGGACAACTGGGCCACCCTACATATATGATTATTAAGTGCTACTAGAACAACTGGGCCACCCTACATATATGATTATTAAGTGCTACTAGAACAACTGGGCCACCCTATATATATGATTATTAAGTGCTACTAGAACAACTGGGCCACCCTACATATATGATTATTAAGTACTACTAACAGCTGAACTACATCTGATTGATTAATTCTTTGTAACTTAGAAATAGCAATGAAACTACTGAGTCACCATAGCTATAGATATTATCATATATTGAATTTTGATTCTATAAAAGTATAAACTTGCATGTGATTAATGTCATTATAATAGTCATTTGATGTCCATGACGGCAACTACTCCCAAAGATAATTATGGCAATAAGACAACTGAGCCACCATAGTTGTAGGTATTTATCAGCTATAAGATAATTGAGCCTCCATAGCTGTAGGTATTTATCAGCTATAAAACAATTGAGCCACCATAGCTGTAAGTATTTATCAGCTATAAAACAATTGAGCCACCATAGCTGTAGGTATTTATCAGCTATAGGACAACTGAGCCACCATAGCTCTAGGTATTTACCAGTAATAAGACAATTGAGCCACCATAGCTGTAGGCATTTATCAGTAATAAGACAACTGAGCCACCATAGCTGTAGGTATTTATCAGTAATAAGACAACTGAGCCACCATAGCTGTAGGTATTTATCAGTAATAAAACAACTGAGCCACCATAGCTGTAGGTATTTATCAGTAATGAGACAACTGAGCCACCATAGCTGTAGGTATTTATCAGTAATAAAACAACTGAGCCACCATAGCTGTAGGTATTTATCAGTAATAAGACAATTGAGCCACCATAGCTGTAGGTATTTATCAGTAATAAGACAACTGAGCCACCATAGCTGTAGGTATTTATCAGTAATAAGACAACTGAGCCACCATAGCTGTAGGTATTTATCAGTAATAAGACAACTGAGCCACCATAGCTGTAGGTATTTATCAGTAATAAGACAACTGAGCCACCATAGCTGTAGGTATTGTTACAGTGATGTAGTGTAAAGAACTGAATTCTTTGGGTCCAAGCTCCGACCTATTTAGCCCTGATCATGGTCAGGGCATGCACGCCACTCATGGCCTGGCCAGGAGGGAGGGGGAGATGAGCTACTCGGAGCTCACCCCCCCCCCCCCAGCCCGACCTAATTACTGTATCCACTGCTCTGGGTTGATCAAGAGGGGGGAAGGGCTAAGAGGGAGGGGGGCAGGCACAAGCCTTGGGATCTATGAGTAAGGGGTGGGAGGGGGAAGGTTGAGGAGAGGGATCCAACTTGCATGCACTCAGCTCATGGCCTCGGCATGGGGAGCAGAGGTCAGTGTGTGGGCAAGGAAGATCCTCTCTCTCCCTCAACCAATTAGAGAGAGGGGGAAGAGTAAGTGGAATAATTCTTGGGTTTGATTCTATGAATAATTCATGATTTTGGAGTATAAATAAATGGATGGATGAGGTCTTAGGTACTCGCTGAGTCACACCTGCCTAGGCCGAATCCGGACGAACTGCTGCTACACCAGACTCTTGTCTCACTTCTTCACCTTACTGAACCTATGGGCTAAAACCCTTAGACTTCTTTACAGTAGAGTGTGTGGAAGTAATACGGTTGAAGTAATACGGTGTGAGGAATAATCAATCTTGAAGTACATCAAGCCATTTATTATCTATTATTTATTTATCGATGTAACCTGTCTTATTCTGTCGCCAGTACAAGCTTGGTTTACTTGGAGATGAATCATAATTCACTCACATCGCTGTAACGTGTAATAATGTACCTTATTGTATGATTGAACTCTACACGTTAGATCTTATACTTAATAATTAACTAACTTAAATTAGCTCCTTATCTCCTTAATAATATGTCATATTTAATTGGGTAAGACCAGGAAGAAATGTGCTGAACCGTCAGTTTAGTCCACAGGCATGTCAACCCATTTGTTCACCTTCTGTAAAGATATTATATGTGATGTGTTTCAGGAAAATGAGTCATAAGTCGCAAAATTTATATTTTTTAAAGTGTTTTTTTCACAAGATCACATTATTGGAATGTTCTGATTTTTAGGGAGTTTGTCACTTATAGCCATGTCAATCAATGTACCAAATTTCAGGATAATCTATGTAATATATCCTTTCGTTTTAAAGGTCCTCATATGGACTACATTTAGTTACTTTACTGTTTATTGACCCTCAGAAATATTAGAAACTTTTTTTTCAAAAACGAAAATATTAAACTTAAAATCTAGAAATACTTATTAGATTATTAGACTGTTTACTATCATTGGAATCGGCTTGATCTCATCTTTTCAAATATAATGATATCTCAAAATCTATTTTTGGTGACTTATGACTCATTTTCCTGAAACACATCACATTATGTTCATCTTCTGTAAAGATATTATATTCTATTATTGTGCACTCATTCAACTAATGGCCCACATCCTGATCCACATGTTGACAGGAAGTGACGTCTCATTATGTCATGCCTCCTCCAGTTACCTGCTCCCCAATATTGGTTACCATGACAACGGGCAGAGACGGGCAATTGCCACCAATTACTGACTACAGCAGAATTACGTCTCAGGTTCTATTGTGGCTCTTGCTATTTGTGATGTGTTACAGGTAAATGGGTCACTAGTCGCAAACAATAGATTTTGAGATATCATCTTATTTGAAAAGATGAGATCGATTCCAATGATAGTAAACATGATAGAACATGTGTAATAAATATTTCTATATGTATAATAAATATTTCTATATGTATAAAAAATATTTCTATATGTATAATAAATATTTCTATATGTGTAATAAATATTTCTATATGTATAATACATATTTCTATATGTATAATAAATATTTCTATATTTAAAGTTTGTTATTTGTAGTTTTGAAAAGAAAGTTTGCATTATTTCTGTACATTTACTAGTGAAGTAACTGGATATATTTCATAAGATGACCTTGGAAATGCATGGATACATTTAATACAGTCTTAAGATTCAACATGTTATGCCACACAAAGTGTCAAGTAACCTATACATGTAAATATTCCTACACATACATCGTGTGAATAAAACACTGTGAATAATAACAATTTGACGATCAAAATCATCCAAATCATCCAATGAATGTCATTATCAACTAATGTAATCGTGATCTAAAATTTAAATTATATATTAATTTTGATGTACGGTAAATCCTTTTCACTTGAGTAGCATGAGATTGCTATGTCAGCATGGAAATGTTCTCAATAAAATTTCTTTAAAAAAAAAAAAAAAGTAACAATTTTGTGACTCATTTTCCTGCAACACATCACATGTGTTTACTACTGAAGTGGGAACAATATCTGGCGCAAAGATCAGTAATTGGACCACGAGGCGCCGAATAGGACCAATCTTCACCAATAACAAGGGTCAGAACTTCAGAAAATGTACAATTCACCTTCACCAATCCTCTCAAATAACCCACATTCAAGACGAAAATCAGGTTCAAAATGCAGTATAACATAACAGAACTGATACTTTAAATCAATGCGATACCAAATATACTCAGATATATTATTATAAGAGTTTATTTCCATGACACATTTACATACATGTTAAATCAAGAGAAGAATGGAACTGGAACATTGTCTGTGCCAATCACAGCTCTTCCGAATATGCCTGTTATTCTTTATTTTTCAGCCTAATTTAGCAAAATTCCCTAAATTTGTAGAGCTGCCAATTGTACATTTTCCAACGATCTGACCCAGGATGTTATTAAATACTTGTTCCACACCTGGGTAGTGCAGGTCACAATGGCAGGGTGCAATACAAGAATAACAAATACTGGTATAAATTCCTGTCTGTTTTCACGGCTCCAATGGCTTTTTCAACGTTTTTTTTTCATTGCTACGTATTTTTCATTATTTTTTTCCATGTTGCTGTCCTGCAAATTGTTTACTAGCATTTTATTTTGATTTTGAGAGTATTCACCCAGAATATTGCCATTTCTTATAAAAAAATAAAGCTATCAAACTTGAAATATAGACACACTTATTAGATGTGCTAATATGTTTACTATCATGGAATGCCCGAGTTTACTATTGAAGAATCCTGGCCGGTTCTTCGGAAAATAATTGGGTGAAATCACCAGAAAACGTACAATTCACCTTCACCGATCTCCTCAAATAACCCAAATTTAAGACAAAAATGAGATTCAAAATACAGTTTAACATAACCTAACAGATTGTTTGAATCAAGGCAATATTAAATATACTCAGATATACCTAGTGTTTACGGTTTTCAGTCTAACCTAGCAGAATTTACTAAAATGTGTTGATCTGCCAATTCTACATTTTCAGAAAATGTGACCCAATTAGGTTCAGCGGTCAAACATGAAATCAAGGCAACACAACAAGGTTATGTTTCAGTTAAATTCATTTCAATTCAAATATTCTTCATTGTCAGATCTTCACAAACAGTGGTTGGTCATATCTGGCATGCCAGCTCTTCCAATGAATGCCTCAATAGTATACATTATTTTCGTTGGCGACAATATTTAGAATAACAATAAAAATAACTACAAGGATATTATCACGTCATCACTCAATGAAGAGGACAATAAGCGATACAGACAGTAGCATGAGCGATACAGACAGTAGGGTGAGCGATACAGACAGTAGGGTGAGCGATACAGACAGTAGGGTGAGCGATATAGACAGCAGCGTGAGCGATACAGACAGTAGCGTGAGCGATACAGACAGTAGCGTGAGCGATACAGACACTTGGGCTACTTATACCCCCTGGACGGTCGGCACCCTCCGCTTCTTCCTTGGAAGAAGTCAGAATGACTCTATTTACAATTTCGAACGGTGCACAGACTACTAGTGTCCAACGAATTTCCTCTTACTCCATGTGGTTACTTCTCTGCCTGCATTCAATAATTTCCCCGCTGAGAATGTCTATTGACGCATGGAATACTTAGTTTAGGTTGTTGCCTACAGCCTAGCATACTTAGATTGTTGATTCAGGTACTCACAATTCCACAATTGGTTTTCGTTTCAACCTCCACACTCAACCAACACAGCTACATCCACGCCATTATCACGTTGACCATTTCGATCCCTTGTTCCGTTCCGTACGAGCCGGAAGTCACATTCACTCTAATCAACGTAACCGGCAAATGGGATTCGAAATGGATAGCGCTGTTTATTGACTGAATAAACAGCGCCGAGGCCCGGGTGGGACGTGGGGTGAAGCGACGGGTGGGTGGAGGGTAATTCGTCGGAAATTTAAAATAAAAACAATCTAAAAGCGTTGAAATATAACCCATTTACTTCCTACAAATAAATACCTTGTGCGGATACTTTCTGGATCGACAGTCACTAAGTCTCATTTCCCTGGGTTGACCAATCAATGATAACCACACACCAGGTGTCTGATTAGAAGTAATGTTACATACATGATACATGGCCATGAGGCAGGAACCCGTACTTATCCCGTTATACAATATCTGAGTGACACTAGTTAACCCTGTCCAGCCTAACTGAGCGATACACCTTCAATTCCCTCCCATTTAATCCACTCCTCCTTCCCCAGGATAACAAATTAATCTCTAGTCAGTTGGACTGTAGTTGGTAGGAGCGGATTGATAGAAGGTGGCGGTAAAATTAATGATCCCTTTACAATACTATTGGAAATCCCCCTGTTTACTGCCATTGGAAATCATAAAAAGGGGTCTTTTTTAGCATCAGATTGTCCGGTGGGGGGGGGGGGTTCAAATGCCTTAAACATTTGCGGAAAGATGGTACTTTTTAAAGGCTGGAACAAAAAAGCATACACTTTTGACCCCTGTGTGTGTGTTGGGGTGTGTGTGTGTGTAGAGGGGTGGGGTGGTGGGGGGGGTCGGGGGCATGTCAACCCATTTGTCTCACCTGTAAAATAAGTTGGACAAATAAAAGTTTTTCTATTCTATTCTATTCTATAAAAACCAATAAATAACCAATAAAATAGGTTAAAAAACTAATTTTGAGTAAGTAAAGCTGAGTGAGGAAGCTGCTTACCTCGGTGGGTGTTGACTGACTGGTTGTCCCCCAGACACGGCGACCTCGTGCTCAGGTGTGTGACGTCACTAGAGAACTGGGTGATGACGTGTGATAACGTCATCAATCTGTACGTCTGGTCAACTGCTGTCTGCACATCTTGCTGCTGCCCACCACCCCTCAGAGATAGAATGGACTCTTCCTCAGGCACATATGGATGCTGGTTGGTAGTGATTGATGGGTTGGGTCCACTGAGTGAGTAGGGGTGGTGTGGGGTGAGGAGGGAGGGTGAGGGGAGGGGGTGGAGGGGGTGGATGAGGAGGTGTGTGGTGGGTTGTGGAGAGGTGGGGGGTATAACCAGTAGATATAGCAGCAGTACCTCAGCTGTAAGGGCCGCGCCGCGGGCGTGCATTCTGGTCTGCACCACTTGTACAGATGATTTCTCTCGCATTTTCTGTTTCTCAAATGTCACTGTCTACTGCCATGTACCTGTGCATTAAAAGTCAGTGTGTGACAGTGAAGTCAATGACAGGTGAAGTCAGTTTGTGACAGTGAAGTCAGTGACAGTGAAGTCAGTGACAGTGAAGTCAGTGACAGGTGAAGTCAGTTTGTGACAGTGAAGTCAGTGACAGTGAAGTCAGTGACAGGTGAAGTCAGTGACAGGTGAAGTCAGTTTGTGACAGTGAAGTCAATGACAGTGAAGTCAGTGACAGGTGAAGTCAGTGACAGGTGAAGTCAGTGACAGGTGAAGTCAGTTTGTGACAGTGAAGTCAGTGACAGTGAAGTCAGTGACAGGTGAAGTCAGTGACAGGTGAAGTCAGTTTGTGACAGTGAAGTCAGTGACAGGTGAAGTCAGTGACAGGTGAAGTCAGTGACAGGTGAAGTCAGTTTGTGACAGTGAAGTCAATGACAGGTGAAGTCAGTGACAGGTGAAGTCAGTTTGTGACAGTGAAGTCAATTTGTAACAGGTGAAGTCAGTGACAGTGAAGTCAGTGACAGTGAAGTCAATGTGTGACAGTGAAGTCAGTGACAGTGAAGTCAGTGACAGGTGAGGTCAGTTTGTGACAGTGAAGTCAATTTGTAACAGGTAAAGTCAGTGACAGTGAAGTCAGTGACAGTGAAGTCAGTGACAGGTGAAGTCAGTGTGTGACAGTGAAGTCAGTGACAGTGAAGTCAGTGAAACTGAAGTCAGTGACAGTGAAGTCAGTGAAACTGAAGTCAGTGACAGGTGAAGTCAATGTGTGACAGTGAAGTCAGTGACAGGTGAAGTCAATGTGTGACAGTGAAGTCAGTGACAGGTGAAGTGACAGGTGAAGTCAATGTGTGACAGTGAAGTCAGTGACAGGTGAAGTGACAGGTGATGGTGAGTAGTTACTTTAGTTGCTGTGATGTCTCCACAGCTTCTGTAGCCTTCCTTCTCTCCTGCAAACATAGAAATAAATGAGTATTGTCTGTCTCTATATCTGTCTCTGTCTCTGTCTCTATATCTGTCTCTGTCTCTGTCTCTATATCTGTCTCTGTCTCTGTATGTGCCTCTGTCTCTGTCTCTGTCTCTATATCTGTCTCTGTTTCTATATCTGTCTCTGTCTCTGTTTCTGTATCTGTCTCTGTCTCTATATCTGTCTCTGTTTCTGTATCTGTATCTGTATCTGTCTCTGTTTCTGTATCTGTCTCTGTCTCTGTCTCTGTCTCTGTCTCTGTCTCTGTCTCTGTCTCTGTCTCTGTCGCTATATCTGTCTCTGTCTCTGTATCTGTCTCTGTCTCTGTATCTGTCTCTGTATCTGTATCTGTATCTGTCTCTGTCTCTGTATCTGTATCTGTATCTGTCTCTGTCTCTGTCTCTATATCTGTCTTTGTCTCTGTCTCTGTCTCTATATCTGTCTCTGTCTCTGTCTCTGTCTCTCTCTGTGTATCTGTCTCTGTCTTTATATCTGTCTCTGTCTCTGTCTCTCTCTGTGTATCTGTATCTGTATCTGTATCTGTATCTGTATCTGTATCTGTATCTGTCTCTGTCTCTGTCTCTGTATCTGTCTCTGTCTCTATATCTGTCTCTGTCTCTGTATCTGTCTCTGTCTCTGTCTCTGTCTCTGTATCTGTCTCTGTCTCTGTCTCTGTCTCTGTCTCTATCTCTGTCTCTGTATCTGTCTCTGTATCTGTCTCTGTTTCTGTATCTGTCTCTGTCTCTGCCACTATATCTGTCTCTGTCTCTGTATCTGTATCTGTATCTGTATCTGTCTCTATATCTGTCTCTGTCTCTGTCTCTATCTCTGTCTCTGTATCTGTCTCTGTTTCTGTATCTGTCTCTGTCTCTGTCTCTGTATCTGTCTCTGTCTCTATATCTGTCTCTGTCTCTGTATCTGTCTCTGTCTCTATATCTGTCTCTGTTTCTGTATCTGTCTCTGTTTCTGTATCTGTCTCTGTATCTGTCTCTGTATCTGTCTCTGTATCTGTCTCTGTATCTGTCTCTGTATCTGTCTCTGTATCTGTCTCTATATCTGTCATTGTCTCTGTCTCTGTCTCTGTCTCTGTATCTGTATCTGTCTCTGTCTCTGTCTCTATATCTGTCTCTGTTTCTGTATCTGTCTCTGTTTCTGTATCTGTATCTGTTTCTGTCTCTGTATCTGTCTCTGTCTCTGTATCTGTCTCTATATCTGTATCTGTATCTGTATCTGTCTCTGTCTCTGTCTCTGTCTCTGTCTCTGTATCTGTCTCTATATCTGTATCTGTCTCTGTATCTGTCTCTGTCTCTATATCTGTCTCTGTCTCTGTATCTGTCTCTGTCTCTGTTTCTGTATCTGTCTCTGTCTCTGTCTCTGTATCTGTCTCTGTTTCTGTCTCTGTATCTGTATCTGTATCTGTATCTGTCTCTGTATCTGTTTCTGTCTCTGTTTCTGTTTCTGTCTCTGTCTCTATATCTGTCTCTGTCTCTATCTCTGTCTCTGTATCTGTCTCTGTTTCTGTATCTGTCTCTGTATCTGTCTCTGTTTCTGTATCTGTTTCTGTCCCTGTCTCTGTATCTGTATCTGTCTCTGTCTCTGTTTCTGTCTTTGTCTCTGTCTCTGTCTCTGTCTCTGTATCTGTCTCTGTATCTGTCTCTGTATCTGTCTCTGTCTCTGTTTCTGTCTCTGTCTCTGTCTCTGTCTCTGTCTCTGTCTCTGTATCTGTCTCTGTCTCTGTCTCTGTCTCTGTCTCTGTCTCTGTATCTGTATCTGTCTCTGTCTCTGTCTCTGTATGTAATCGTCAAGTCAATTGTTTGGCCTACAGGACTGAAGTCATCAATATTTACTCACTGTTTGACCTACAGGACTGAAGTCATCAATATTTACTCATTGTTTGACCTACAGGACTGAAGTTATCAATATTTACTCACTGTTTGATCTACAGGACTGAAGTCATCAATATTTACTCACTGTTTGACCTACAGGACTGAAGTTATCAATATTTACTCACTGTTTGACCTACAGGACTGAAGTTATCAATATTTACTCATTGTTTGACCTACAGGACTGAAGTTATCAATATTTACTCATTGTTTGACCTACAGGACTGAAGTCATCAATATTTACTCACTGTTTGACCTACAGGACTGAAGTTATCAATATTTACTCATTGTTTGACCTACAGGACTGAAGTTATCAATATTTACTCATTGTTTCACATATAGGACTGAAGTTATCAATATTTACTCACTGTTTGACCTACAGGACTGAAGTTATCAATATTTACTCATTGTTTGACCTACAGGACTGAAGTCATCAATATTTACTCACTGTTTGACCTACAGGACTGAAGTTATCAATATTTACTCATTGTTTGACCTACAGGACTGAAGTTATCAATATTTACTCATTGTTTGACATATAGGACTGAAGTTATCAATATTTACTCACTGTTTGACCTACAGGTCTGAAGTTATCAATTTTTACTCATTGTTTGACCTACTGGACTGAAGTTATCAATATTTACTCATTGTTTGACCTACTGGACTGAAATTATCAATATTTACTCATTGTTCGACCTACAGGACTGAAGTTATCAATATTTACTCATTGTTTGACCTACAGGACTGAAGTTATCAAATTTTACTCAGTGTTTGACCTACAGGACTGAAGTTATCAATATTTACTCATTGTTTGACATATAGGACTGAAGTTATTAATATTTACTCATTGTTTGACCTATAGGACTGATGTTATCAATTTTTACTCATTGTTTGACCTACTGGACTGAAGTTATCAATATTTACTCATTGTTTGACGTATAGGACTGAAGTTATCAATATTTACTCATTGTATGTATGTATGTATATAGTTTATTTCCAGTAAACAGATACAGAGTTATATAAACAGATGTCTGGAAAAAGGATGGTCTCCATCTGCGCTAATCGTAGCTCTTCCAGAAGGTCCTATACTACTCTTGATAAAATTTTGACTATAAGATTAACATCAATGGTATACTAAACATTGACTAGTGCCGGTTAGGCCGACTTAAGGATGATCGCGGGTATTTCTCAGTTACCAAAAACGGCTGAGATTTTACGACATTGACCATGTTCATATTTATTTATTTTTTTATCATTTCTTAGGTTAGTGATGTTCAGTTATTAAAAAGAAACACTTCTGAAGATTGAACAGATTAGTATATGTTTTTTTTCTTGTTTGTTATTCTTTTACGACACCGTAAGCCACCTTGTTTACATTGAGATTCTAAGCTATTCTACTGATATGTCAAGTTCGGGGGCCTGCAGCTCCTAAAGTAATCTGGGAACCACCAATTTTCTTGTTATTTTCAGAAAATATATTCCTTAAACTATAATATACTAAAGAATCAGCCAACTGTATTTACAATTTATGGTTTAAAATGGATGAAACGTTTCAAAAACACTCTTTTCTCCATAGACGGCCATGTTAAATTAATTAAATAACTTTTTATTTTCAAACGGAAATAGCAAAACATCTAATTCGGGAACCCCCCTTAAAAAAATTATATTTGAAATCAGCATGATTTGGAGTACAAACTGTGAAAAAATCAGGCTGATCTATTTACTTTGGGAAATACCCGCGATCATCCTTAAGTAGCATAAATACAAATATTACTCAGCTCTCGTATTGTACGAGTTGGTGATTATTCTTATCACAGTGATGTAATTTACAAATTATTGTGCCCAGACTATCTATTGGTGTCCGGTCCCACACTGTTTGACCTATAGGACTGAAGTTATCAATATTTACTCATTGTTTGACCTGCAGGACTGAAGTTATCAATATTTACTCATTGTTTGACCTGTAGGACTGAAGTTATCAATATTTACTCATTGTTTGGTTATCAATATTTACTCATTGTTTGACCTGTAGGACTGAAGTTATCAATATTTACTCATTGTTTGACCTATAGGACTGAAGTTATCAATATTTACTCATTGTTTGACCTGCAGGACTGAAGTTATCAATATTTACTCATTGTTTGACCTGTAGGACTGAAGTTATCAATATTTACTCATTGTTTGGTTATCAATATTTACTCATTGTTTGACCTGTAGGACTGAAGTTATCAATATTTACTCATTGTTTGACCTATTTGCATAAAAAGAAGTAGCCTATTAATTAGATGCCTTTACTGTTAAAATAGCTGTATCATTAAATTAGCATCATAGAATTGATATATATATCCACAGGTTATCACACGATCTCTATTATATATTAAGTTATGTAAATGTATTTCCTTTGTGTACATGAGATTATTGGATCATCTGAAACCGTCACACAAATAAAATTTCTTTAAAAAATAAATAAATCAAATTGATCTTCTCAATTATGATAATATCTCTAAATTTTTTATGTGTGACTTGTGACTTATGATCCACATTACATGTGAGAATTTAATGTAAAATATCTATTAACCATAAGATAATCCACTCAGATAAGGAGTGAACTTAAACACACAAAAAGAGCGTACATATCTGATCTCGCTTCATGGCACTAGCTTGTCCAATCTATTGTTTATAGTTTTATCTTATTTGTGTTGTTATTGCTGCCATATTAGTTTATCATATTAGTGTAGTCGCTGCATCTATCTATCAACTACTGCCGTATCTGTTTAATAACGTTACTCCATTTTACTCAAGAAGATCTATGGTTTCATAAAGGAGACCCACCCACTTTTTCAGTGTAAAATTTGATATGATATTGAAAGTGTATGCTTCCAGAAATAAAATATCATACATACAAATAAATGAGACTCACCTGCATGTATTCACCAGAATGGGGAATAGCTATACATGCACCAATAGAAGCCAATCATCAGACGGTCACTCAGGGTCAGTCAATAACACACACCTAGGTGTAGATATGGAGGATCTCAGGACCTTACAGTATACATGCAGCTAGTGTATAACACTATGTGTGTGTGGTGAGGACCTTACAGTATAACAATGGGTGTAGGACATGTCCAGCATTGACTGACTCCCTGCTGCTGCTGCTGCTCCCACTGACACATGAGGAGCTGCTCCTCCTCCTCCTCCTGTAGGGAGCTGCTCTCTGTGGAGGGCAGCACTACACCACTGCCTGCTGCTCCTCCCTGTGTCGCTCCCCCTACTCCATGTCTACAGGGCCCTCTGTCACACCTCTCACACTACTGTCACGCCTGTGTCACACTACTGTCACACCTGTGTCACACTACTGTCACACCTGTGTCACACTACTGTCACACCTGTGTCACACTACTGTCACACCTGTGTTACACTACTGTCACACCTGTGTCACACTACTGTCACACCTGTGTTACACTACTGTCACACCTGTGTCACACTACTGTCACACCTGTGTTACACTACTCTCACACCTGTGTCACATTACTGTCACACCTGTGTCACACTACTGTCACACCTGTGTCACGCTACTGTCACACCTGTGTCACGCTACTGTCACACCTGTGTCACATTACTGTCACACCTGTGTCACACTACTGTTACACCAGTGTCACACTACTGTCACACTTCTGTCACACTACTGTCACACCTGTGTCACACTACTGTCACAGACACCTGTGTCACACTACTGTCACACCTGTGTCACACTACTGTTACACCTGTGTTGCACTACTGTTACACCTGTGTTACACTACTGTTACACCTGTGTCACACTACTGTCACACCTGTGTTGCACTACTGTCACACCTGTGTCACACTACTGTTACACCTGTGTTGCACTACTGTTACACCTGTGTTACACTACTGTTACACCTGTGTTACACTACTGTCACACCTGTGTCACACTACTGTCACACCTGTGTTGCACTACTGTCATACCTGTGTTGCACTACTGTTACACCTGTGTTACACTACTGTCACACCTGTGTCACACTACTGTCACACCTGTGTTGCACTACTGTCACACCTGTGTCACACTAATGTCACACCTGTGTCACGCGACTGTCACACCTGTGTCACACTACTGTCACACCTGTGTCACACTACTGTCACACCTGTGTCACACTACTGTCACACCTGTGTCACACTACTGTCACACCTGTGTCACACCTGTGTCACACCTGTGTCACACCTGTGTCACACCTGTGTCACACTACTGTCACACTACTGTCACACTACTGTCACACCTGTGTCACGCTACTGTCACACCTGTGTCACACTACTGTCACACCTGTGTCACACTACTGTCACACCTGTGTCACACTACTGTCACACCTGTGTCACACTACTGTCACACCTGTGTCACACTAATGTCACACTACTGTTACACCTGTGTCACACTACTGTCACACCTGTGTCACACTACTGTCACACCTGTCTTACACTACTGTCACACCTGTGTCACACTACTGTCACACCTGTGTCACACTACTGTCACACCTGTTTCACACTACTGTCACACCTGTGTCACACTACTGTCACACCTGTGTCACACTACTGTCACACCTGTGTCACACTACTGTCACACCTGTGTCACACCTGTGTCACACCTGTGTCACACCTGTGTCACACCTGTGTGACACTACTGTCACACTACTGTCACACTACTGTCACACCTGTGTCACGCTACTGTCACACCTGTGTCACACTACTGTCACACCTGTGTCACACTACTGTCACACCTGTGTCACACTACTGTCACACCTGTGTCACACCTGTGTCACACTACTGTCACACCTGTGTCACACTACTGTCACACCTGTGTCACACTACTGTCACACCTGTGTCACACCTGTGTCACACTACTGTCACACCTGTGTCACACTACTGTCACACCCGTGTCACACTACTGTCACACCTGTGTCACGCTACTGTCACACTACTGTCACACCTGTGTCTGCTCCTACTCCCTACTGTCTCTCCCTCCAGGTGTGGATTTAGGGGGGAGCACAGGGCTTATGTCCCTTCACTTTCAAAATCTAGGGTATTTGTGGTGCAAAAGACACATGAAACACATTTTTATAAGACTAACTATAGAAAAGGATATTAAGTTTTGGGTTAGGGTTTGTGGTTATTGTTGTGAGTAGGGGAAAGTTGGTCCCGGCTGAGCTTAGGGAAACACAACGTTCTGTATTCATGAACCTCCATCAACTTCCTCTTAGTCAACTTCCTCCTACTCCTCCTCCTCCTCCTTCCTCCTCCTCCTTCCTCCTCCTCCTTCCTCCTCCTCGTCCCACTTCCTCCTCCCCCTTTCTCCTCCTCCTTCCTCCTCCCCCTTTCTCCTCCTCCTTCCTCCTCCTCCTTCCTCCTCCTCCTTCCTCCTCCTCGTCCCACTTCCTCCTCCCCCTTTCTCCTCCTCCTTCCTCCTCCTCCTTCCTCCTCCTTCCTCCTTCCCCTTCCTCCTCCTCCCCCTTCCTCCTCCCCCTTCCTCCTCCTCCTTCCTCCTCCTCCTTCCTCCTCCTCCTTCCTCCTCCTCCTTCCTCCTCCCCCTTCCTCCTCCTCCCACTTTCTTCTCCCCCGTCCCCCTTTGTGGACTCGCCGGATGATCTACCCGAATACAGGATCTAAGCACCATTCTGTATCTTACTTTATCTGAATAAAAATTCTTATTATAACACAAGTACTACGTTTCAACACTGTGTCTGGAATAAATTCATGCATATGGGTCGGATTTTCAGAAAATGTACAATTCGCCTTCACCAATCCTCTCAAATAACCCACATTTAAGACAGTAATGAGCTTCAAAATGCAGTTTAACATAACAGAACTGGTACTTTAAATCAATACGATACCAAATATACTCAGATATACCCAAAATTTATCAGTTTTTAGCAGAATTTAGAAGAAATTATTAAATATGTAAAGCTGCCAATTGTACATTTTCTGAAAATCTGACCCATATCTGAGTATGTTGACGTCCTGTAATCTCTTATAAGGGCCTAGTCCACTAAGCCAGTTCTCATGCGATTCTCACATACTTTAGTGCAAAAGAGTCCTCTGCGGGGCAAAATCGCATGAGAATCGGCTTAGTGGACTCGGCCTTAAGGTCTGTTTGTTTAGACTTCTCCCCCTGAAGCACCGTAGACGATTACATCTGTTACAGGCTGATCATCGTAGGGCACAACATCCTTTATTTCAACATACTTTAACAACATACTTTAAATCAATGAGATACCAAATATACTCAGATATACCTGGTATTCATAATTTTTCAGCCTAATTTAGCAGAACTTCTTAAATGTGTAGATCTACCAATTGTACATTTTTTGAAAATCTGACCCTTATAAACACTAAAAATTTTCAACAATGAAGGAAAATCTTAACCCACACAACCCCAAAACTGAACAAATTAAGAAATCAATCTATAATCAAATCCCTACCTCCAGGAACAGACTGCCTGGGATGGCCCACCAAACCCTGGACCCTATGATCTTTAAGCAGCCAAAACTGTGTACATTTTGATGGTTATTTTGTCTGAAGTCTAAACTCTGCTATATGCGGGTATTGTCCTGCTCCCATTGTCACCTCTATCTACCGTATGCCGTGTATCAGGTCAAATTTTCAGAAAATGTATAATTGGCGGCTCTACATATTTAGTAATTTCTGCTAAATTATGCTAAATAAAAGATACATTTTGCGTATATCTGAGTATATTGGGTATCGCATTGATTTAAGGTATAAGTTCTGGTATGTTAAACAGCATTTTGAAGCTCATTTTTTTGTCTTAAATGTGAGTTGTTTGAGAGGATTGTTGAAGGTGAATTGCACATTTTCTGAAGATCTGACCCATATATGCTTATGTTCATGTTTTAAACACTTGCACTGCCTGAGTGCACAATAGCACAGTCTCACACAAACACTTGCACTGCCTGAGTGCACAATAGCACAGTCTCACACAAACACTTGCACTGCCTGAGTGCACAATGTCTCACACAAACACTTGCACTGCCTGAGTGCACAATGTCTCACACAAACACTTGCACTGCCTGAGTGCACAATGTCTCACACAAACACTTGCACTGCCTGAGTGCACAATGTCTCACAGAAACACTTGCACTGCCTGAGTGCACAATAGCACAGTCTCACAGAAACACTTGCACTGCCTGAGTGCACAATAGCACAGTCTCACACAAACACTTGCACTGCCTGAGTGCACAATGTCTCACACAAACACTTGCACTGCCTGAGTGCACAATGTCTCACACAAACACTTGCACTGCCTGAGTGCACAATAGCACAGTCTCACAGAAACACTTGCACTGCCTGAGTGCACAATGTCTCACACAAACACTTGCACTGCCTGAGTGCACAATAGCACAGTCTCACAGAAACACTTGCACTGCCTGAGTGCACAATGTCTCACACAAACACTTGCACTGCCTGAGTGCACAATAGCACAGTCTCACAGAAACACTTGCACTGCCTGAGTGCACAATGTCTCACACAAACACTTGCACTGCCTGAGTGCACAATAGCACAGTCTCACAGAAACACTTGCACTGCCTGAGTGCACAATGTCTCACACAAACACTTGCACTGCCTGAGTGCACAATAGCACAGTCTCACAGAAACACTTGCACTGCCTGAGTGCACAATGTCTCACACAAACACTTGCACTGCCTGAGTGCACAATGTCTCACAGAAACACTTGCACTGCCTGAGTGCACAATAGCACAGTCTCACACAAACACTTGCACTGCCTGAGTGCACAATGTCTCACACAAACACTTGCACTGCCTGAGTGCACAATAGCACAGTCTCACAGAAACACTTGCACTGCCTGAGTGCACAATAGCACAGTCTCACAGAAACACTTGCACTGCCTGAGTGCACAATGTCTCACACAAACACTTGCACTGCCTGAGTGCACAATGTCTCACACAAACACTTGCACTGCCTGAGTGCACAATAGCACAGTCTCACACAAACACTTGCACTGCCTGAGTGCACAATAGCACAGTCTCACAGAAACACTTGCACTGCCTGAGTGCACAATAGCACAGTCTCACAGAAACACTTGCACTGCCTGAGTGCACAATGTCTCACAGAAACACTTGCACTGCCTGAGTGCACAATAGCACAGTCTCACACAAACACTTGCACTGCCTGAGTGCACAATGTCTCACAGAAACACTTGCACTGCCTGAGTGCACAATGTCTCACACAAACACTTGCACTGCCTGAGTGCACAATGTCTCACACAAACACTTGCACTGCCTGAGTGCACAATAGCACAGTCTCACAGAAACACTTGCACTGCCTGAGTGCACAATGTCTCACACAAACACTTGCACTGCCTGAGTGCACAATAGCACAGTCTCACAGAAACACTTGCACTGCCTGAGTGCACAATGTCTCACACAAACACTTGCACTGCCTGAGTGCACAATAGCACAGTCACACAGAAACACTTGCACTGCCTGAGTGCACAATAGCACAGTCTCACACAAACACTTGCACTGCCTGAGTGCACAATAGCACAGTCTCACACAAACACTTGCACTGCCTGAGTGCACAATGTCTCACAGAAACACTTGCACTGCCTGAGTGCACAATAGCACAGTCTCACACGAACACTTGCACTGCCTGAGTGCACAATGTCTCACAGAAACACTTGCACTGCCTGAGTGCACAATGTCTCACAGAAACACTTGCACTGCCTGAGTGCACAATAGCACAGTCTCACAGAAACACTTGCACTGCCTGAGTGCACAATGTCTCACACAAACACTTGCACTGCCTGAGTGCACAATGTCTCACACAAACACTTGCACTGCCTGAGTGCACAATAGCACAGTCTCACACAAACACTTGCACTGCCTGAGTGCACAATGTCTCACACAAACACTTGCACTGCCTGAGTGCACAATAGCACAGTCACACAGAAACACTTGCACTGCCTGAGTGCACAATAGCACAGTCTCACACAAACACTTGCACTGCCTGAGTGCACAATAGCACAGTCTCACACAAACACTTGCACTGCCTGAGTGCACAATAGCACAGTCTCACACAAACACTTGCACTGCCTGAGTGCACAATAGCACAGTCTCACACAAACACTTGCACTGCCTGAGTGCACAATGTCTCACACAAACACTTGCACTGCCTGAGTGCACAATGTCTCACACAAACACTTGCACTGCCTGAGTGCACAATGTCTCACACAAACACTTGCACTACCTGAGTGCACAATAGCACAGTCTCACACAAACACTTGCACTGCCTGAGTGCACAATGTCTCACACAAACACTTGCACTGCCTGAGTGCACAATAGCACAGTCTCACACAAACACTTGCACTGCCTGAGTGCACAATGTCTCACACAAACACTTGCACTGCCTGAGTGCACAATAGCACAGTCACACAGAAACACTTGCACTGCCTGAGTGCACAATAGCACAGTCTCACACAAACACTTGCACTGCCTGAGTGCACAATGTCTCACAGAAACACTTGCACTGCCTGAGTGCACAATGTCTCACACAAACACTTGCACTGCCTGAGTGCACAATAGCACAGTCTCACACAAACACTTGCACTGCCTGAGTGCACAATGTCTCACACAAACACTTGCACTGCCTGAGTGCACAATGTCTCACACAAACACTTGCACTGCCTGAGTGCACAATAGCACAGTCTCACAGAAACACTTGCACTGCCTGAGTGCACAATAGCACAGTCTCACACAAACACTTGCACTGCCTGAGTGCACAATGTCTCACACAAACACTTGCACTGCCTGAGTGCACAATAGCACAGTCTCACAGAAACACTTGCACTGCCTGAGTGCACAATGTCTCACACAAACACTTGCACTGCCTGAGTGCACAATAGCACAGTCTCACAGAAACACTTGCACTGCCTGAGTGCACAATGTCTCACACAAACACTTGCACTGCCTGAGTGCACAATGTCTCACAGAAACACTTGCACTGCCTGAGTGCACAATAGCACAGTCTCACACAAACACTTGCACTGCCTGAGTGCACAATAGCACAGTCTCACACAAACACTTGCACTGCCTGAGTGCACAATGTCTCACACAAACACTTGCACTGCCTGAGTGCACAATAGCACAGTCTCACACAAACACTTGCACTGCCTGAGTGCACAATGTCTCACACAAACACTTGCACTGCCTGAGTGCACAATAGCACAGTCTCACAGAAACACTTGCACTGCCTGAGTGCACAATGTCTCACACAAACACTTGCACTGCCTGAGTGCACAATGTCTCACACAAACACTTGCACTGCCTGAGTGCACAATGTCTCACACAAACACTTGCACTGCCTGAGTGCACAATAGCACAGTCTCACACAAACACTTGCACTGCCTGAGTGCACAATGTCTCACACAAACACTTGCACTGCCTGAGTGCACAATGTCTCACACAAACACTTGCACTGCCTGAGTGCACAATGTCTCACACAAACACTTGCACTGCCTGAGTGCACAATAGCACAGTCTCACAGAAACACTTGCACTGCCTGAGTCCACAATGTCTCACAGAAACACTTGCACTGCCTGAGTGCACAATAGCACAGTCTCACACAAACACTTGCACTGCCTGAGTGCACAATGTCTCACACAAACACTTGCACTGCCTGAGTGCACAATAGCACAGTCTCACAGAAACACTTGCACTGCCTGAGTGCACAATGTCTCACACAAACACTTGCACTGCCTGAGTGCACAATAGCACAGTCTCACAGAAACACTTGCACTGCCTGAGTGCACAATGTCTCACAGAAACACTTGCACTGCCTGAGTGCACAATGTCTCACAGAAACACTTGCACTGCCTGAGTGCACAATGTCTCACACAAACACTTGCACTGCCTGAGTGCACAATAGCACAGTCTCACAGAAACACTTGCACTGCCTGAGTGCACAATGTCTCACAGAAACACTTGCACTGCCTGAGTGCACAATAGCACAGTCTCACACAAACACTTGCACTGCCTGAGTGCACAATAGCACAGTCTCACACAAACACTTGCACTGCCTGAGTGCACAATAGCACAGTCTCACACAAACACTTGCACTGCCTGAGTGCACAATGTCTCACACAAACACTTGCACTGCCTGAGTGCACAATAGCACAGTCTCACACGAACACTTGCACTGCCTGAGTGCACAATAGCACAGTCTCACACAAACACTTGCACTGCCTGAGTGCACAATAGCACAGTCTCACACAAACACTTGCACTGCCTGAGTGCACAATGTCTCACACAAACACTTGCACTGCCTGAGTGCACAATAGCACAGTCTCACACAAACACTTGCACTGCCTGAGTGCACAATGTCTCACACAAACACTTGCACTGCCTGAGTGCACAATAGCACAGTCTCACACAAACACTTGCACTGCCTGAGTGCACAATGTCTCACACAAACACTTGCACTGCCTGAGTGCACAATAGCACAGTCTCACACAAACACTTGCACTGCCTGAGTGCACAATAGCACAGTCTCACAGAAACACTTGCACTGCCTGAGTGCACAATGTCTCACAGAAACACTTGCACTGCCTGAGTGCACAATAGCACAGTCTCACACAAACACTTGCACTGCCTGAGTGCACAATAGCACAGTCTCACACAAACACTTGCACTGCCTGAGTGCACAATAGCACAGTCTCACACAAACACTTGCACTGCCTGAGTGCACAATGTCTCACACAAACACTTGCACTGCCTGAGTGCACAATAGCACAGTCTCACACGAACACTTGCACTGCCTGAGTGCACAATAGCACAGTCTCACACAAACACTTGCACTGCCTGAGTGCACAATAGCACAGTCTCACACAAACACTTGCACTGCCTGAGTGCACAATGTCTCACACAAACACTTGCACTGCCTGAGTGCACAATAGCACAGTCTCACACAAACACTTGCACTGCCTGAGTGCACAATGTCTCACACAAACACTTGCACTGCCTGAGTGCACAATAGCACAGTCTCACACAAACACTTGCACTGCCTGAGTGCACAATGTCTCACAGAAACACTTGCACTGCCTGAGTGCACAATAGCACAGTCTCACAGAAACACTTGCACTGCCTGAGTGCACAATGTCTCACAGAAACACTTGCACTGCCTGAGTGCACAATGTCTCACACAAACACTTGCACTGCCTGAGTGCACAATGTCTCACACAAACACTTGCACTGCCTGAGTGCACAATAGCACAGTCTCACACAAACACTTGCACTGCCTGAGTGCACAATAGCACAGTCTCACAGAAACACTTGCACTGCCTGAGTGCACAATAGCACAGTCTCACAGAAACACTTGCACTGCCTGAGTGCACAATGTCTCACAGAAACACTTGCACTGCCTGAGTGCACAATAGCACAGTCTCACAGAAACACTTGCACTGCCTGAGTGCACAATAGCACAGTCTCACAGAAACACTTGCACTGCCTGAGTGCACAATGTCTCACACAAACACTTGCACTGCCTGAGTGCACAATAGCACAGTCTCACAGAAACACTTGCACTGCCTGAGTGCACAATGTCTCACACAAACACTTGCACTGCCTGAGTGCACAATAGCACAGTCTCACACAAACACTTGCACTGCCTGAGTGCACAATGTCTCACACAAACACTTGCACTGCCTGAGTGCACAATAGCACAGTCACACAGAAACACTTGCACTGCCTGAGTGCACAATAGCACAGTCTCACACAAACACTTGCACTGCCTGAGTGCACAATGTCTCACAGAAACACTTGCACTGCCTGAGTGCACAATAGCACAGTCTCACAGAAACACTTGCACTGCCTGAGTGCACAATAGCACAGTCTCACACAAACACTTGCACTGCCTGAGTGCACAATGTCTCACACAAACACTTGCACTGCCTGAGTGCACAATGTCTCACAGAAACACTTGCACTGCCTGAGTGCACAATAGCACAGTCTCACAGAAACACTTGCACTGCCTGAGTGCACAATGTCTCACACAAACACTTGCACTGCCTGAGTGCACAATAGCACAGTCTCACACAAACACTTGCACTGCCTGAGTGCACAATGTCTCACACAAACACTTGCACTGCCTGAGTGCACAATAGCACAGTCACACAGAAACACTTGCACTGCCTGAGTGCACAATAGCACAGTCTCACACAAACACTTGCACTGCCTGAGTGCACATTGTCTCACACAAACACTTGCACTGCCTGAGTGCACAATAGCACAGTCTCACACAAACACTTGCACTGCCTGAGTGCACAATGTCTCACACAAACACTTGCACTGCCTGAGTGCACAATGTCTCACACAAACACTTGCACTGCCTGAGTGCACAATAGCACAGTCTCACAGAAACACTTGCACTGCCTGAGTGCACAATGTCTCACACAAACACTTGCACTGCCTGAGTGCACAATAGCACAGTCTCACACAAACACTTGCACTGCCTGAGTGCACAATGTCTCACACAAACACTTGCACTGCCTGAGTGCACAATGTCTCACACAAACACTTGCACTGCCTGAGTGCACAATGTCTCACACAAACACTTGCACTGCCTGAGTGCACAATGTCTCACACAAACACTTGCACTGCCTGAGTGCACAATAGCACAGTCTCACAGAAACACTTGCACTGCCTGAGTGCACAATGTCTCACAGAAACACTTGCACTGCCTGAGTGCACAATGTCTCACACAAACACTTGCACTGCCTGAGTGCACAATAGCACAGTCTCACACAAACACTTGCACTGCCTGAGTGCACAATGTCTCACACAAACACTTGCACTGCCTGAGTGCACAATGTCTCACACAAACACTTGCACTGCCTGAGTGCACAATGTCTCACACAAACACTTGCACTGCCTGAGTGCACAATGTCTCACACAAACACTTGCACTGCCTGAGTGCACAATAGCACAGTCTCACAGAAACACTTGCACTGCCTGAGTGCACAATGTCTCACACAAACACTTGCACTGCCTGAGTGCACAATAGCACAGTCTCACACAAACACTTGCACTGCCTGAGTGCACAATGTCTCACACAAACACTTGCACTGCCTGAGTGCACAATGTCTCACAGAAACACTTATGAAGTCAACCTTCTTGTCAACTTTACTGTGCCATGTTACATATATGGGTCAGATTTTCAGAAAATGTACAATTCGCCTTCACCAATCCTCTCAAATAACCCACATTTAAGACAAAAATGAGCTTCAAAGTGCAGTTTAACATAACAGAACTGATACTTTAAATCAATGTGATACAAAATATACTCAGATATACCCGGTATTCATCATTTTTCAGCCTAATTTAGCAGAATTTACTAAATGTGTAGAGCTGCCAATTGTACATTTTCTGAAAATCTGACCCATATGCCGTAGTCTTATCATTTTATAATTGTACACATTTAGACGCGATTTGATCAGATTCTGGAAGGTTTTTCTTGCCTATAGACCACGTTTGTATCGACGGAAGTCCCTGAAGTGTGGTCTATAGAAGGGCAGGGTTAACGCTCCATAGAGGGTGGCGCCACCTATGGTACTTAGCGGCACTCAATACCTATTTCGCAAGGCATTTTTGATTGAAATAAATAATTGTACAGGTTGGTACCTCCCAAATAGCTGGAGATCTTCTGTGACTAGCAACAAATATATTGCAATAAAATGTTTTTCAATCAATCAATCAATCAATCACGTCTACACTAAAGTTATATGTTTTAATAAGCCTTGTACAGGAGGCACCGGGTTCATCCACCAATCATTACTTGATGATTACCTGAGTTTGCTCCAGGAATTTATCATTATTTATGTTTATAGTTGATGGCCAAGAACCAACACAACTGAGTCTGATTCTGCTCCAGGAATTTATCATTATTTATGTTTATAGTTGATGGCCAAGAACCAACACAACTGAGTCTGAGTTTCCTCCAGGAATTTATCATTATTTATGTTTATAGTTGATGGCCAAGAACCAACACAACTGAGTCTGATTCTGCTCCAGGAATTTATCATTATTTATGTTTATAGTTGATGGCCAAGAACCAACACAACTGAGTCTGATTCTACGCCAGGAATTTATCATTATTTATGTTTATAGTTGATGGCCAAGAACCAACACAACTGGGTCTGATTCTACTCCAGGAATTTATCATTATTTATGTTTATAGTTGATGGCCAAGAACCAACACAACTGAGTCTGATTCTACTCCAGGAATTTATCATTATTTATGTTTATAGTTGATGGCCAAGAACCAACACAACTGAGTCTGAGTTTGCTCCAGGAATTTATTGTCGAAGTCTGAAATCACAAGACAATTGCATACTTGGATAAAACAAGAAACAAGAGGAAGATTTGTTCATGAAGCCTGGACCTGGCCATGGAGCTTGGTACAGCACAGGGGGCGGGGCTAGAGGACAGGGGGCGGGGCTAGAGGACAGGGGGCGGGGCTAGAGGACAGGGGGCGGGGCTAGAGGACAGGGGGCGGGGCTAGAGGACAGGGGCGGAGCTAGAGCATGGGGGGGGGGGCGGGGCTATAGCACAGGGAGCGGGGCTAGAGGACAGGGAGCGGGGCTATACCACAGGGAGCGGGGCTAGAGGACAGGGGGCAGGGCTAGAGGACAGGGGCGGAGCTAGAGCATGGGGGGGAGGGGCTATAGGACAGGGAGCGGGGCTAGAGGACAGGGAGCGGGGCTAGAGGACAGGGGGCGGGGCTAGAGCATAGGGGGGGGCTAGAGGACAGGGGGCGGGGCTAGAGCATAGGGGGGGGCTAGAGGACAGGGGGCGGGGCTAAAGCATAGGGGGGGGCTAGAGCACAGGGGGTGGGGCATGTAGTAAGGAGAGGGAGGGGTGGGGCATCTTGTAAGGAGAGGGAGGGTGGGGCATGGGGTAAGGGGGAGTGGTCCCCTGTGGTGTAGCAGACTCCATGTTACACAGATGTAGAACTACACCTTGCCACAGCACATCCAGGGCTGCTATTAGTGAGTGCAGGGGCGGGACTTCTGTACATACGCCCCCAGCCTTCTGCACCTTATAAATAATCCCCTCCTCTTCTCAAAACATGACTCCTCCCCCTCACACCATGGCTCCTCCCCCTTACAACATGGCCTCCCCCTCCATTATGACACCCTTCCAACATAGCCCCACTCCAAGCAACACGCCTCCCCCAATAACATGTCACCTCCCCTTAACAACAAGGCTCCGCCCCTAAGAATATGGCCCCTCCCCCACACAACCTGGCTCCTCCCTAGGATGTGCTGTTATTAACCATGTTATCATAAATGCCATTTAATTCAATCCTTAACTACATAACTCTTTATTTGCATCCGTTAACATTTCATTATATAAATATTTAACTATGACAAAAATATGTTATATTTTATAATACAATATATATAATTTATCATATTCTATTGTACTCTCTCTAGCTTTAGTATTTTCCACAAAGTTAGAAATGTAAAAGTGTGAAAAAGTTGAGAAAATGTGCTGAAAATGGTGAGAAAGCAGCCGCATCGTAAAGAGAGAAGGAGGAGGTATCTCACCTGTCAATCAACTAGTTAACCTGTCAATCAACCTGTCAATCAACTAGTTAACATTCAATCAACCTGTCAATCAACAAGTTAACCTGTCAATCAAATAGTTAACCTGTCAAATCAACTAGTTAACCTGTCAACCAACTAGTTAACCTCTCAATCACCTAGTTAACCTGTCAATCAACTAGTTAACCTGTCAATCAACTAGTTAACCTGTCAATCAACTAGTTAACCTGTCAATCAACTAGTTAACCTGTCAATCAACTAGTTAACCTGTCAATCAACTAGTTAACCTGTCAATCAACTAGTTAACCTGTCAATCAACTAGTTAACCTGTCAATCAACAAGTTAACATGTCAATCAACTAGTTAACCTCTCAATCACCAAGTTAAGCTGTCAATCAACTAGTTAACCCGTCAATCAACCTGCCAATCAACCTGTCAATCAACCTGTCAACCAACTTGTCAATCAACCTGTCAACATGCCAATCAATCAACCTCTTAGTGTTGTCCTAAAGCCAAGGCTAAGTCAAATTGCCTCATATGAACTGTACCACACATACATCAGTGCAACGTTACCACAACTTCTGTTTCCACTGCCACCTTGTGAGGAGTAGTGGAACTAACATGCAGATTACTGGCTCCCCCTTGTGTTTATTATGTGATTTAATATGTTTATTTCCAGATTCATAATCAGTTATATATGAGTACAATGGGTACAGTGTTAATGTTGATTGAGACATCACTTTGGTTACATTGAATTGTCTTTTGAACCACATTTTTCATTTAAAATATTGGGTTTAAAAAGATGATTGTATGTTAAACCACTCTTAGAGGCCTTGTAACTCCCTCATAGCATAACTTGTATTGCACTATATATGATTGTATGTTAAACCACTCTTACAGGCCTTGTAACTCCCTCATAGCATAAATAGATGGAACCTAGCAAGGGGGAAGTCTGTACACTTGTTAGTGACCGAGGGAGGGCTAGAAGTTGGAGGGCGTTAGCCCGAGATCTTTTGCACTTCCAAGGTCACTAACAAGTGTACAGACTTCCCCCGAGCTTTGTTCCATATTTATTACACCCCATTAGTGAATAAAAATATAAATAAATGAATATAAAAGAAGTAATTCCACTTTTTGGCCTACTTGTTGTATGCACCAAGGGTGACATAATTTACATGTTATGTACCACTTTGACCAAGTGTGACATACAATGCTGAAGGTATAGGCAACTGCAGCACAGGGGTGTAATAACTTGTATTGCACTATATATGATTGTATGGTAAACCACCCTTACAGGCCTTGTAACTCCCTCATAGCATAACTTGTATTGCACTACACTTGGTTGTTGTCAATCTGCGACAGTGGGTTCTTCCTCGTGGCCGTGCGTTCCCCGCGTACCTCCTCCCTAGCAGCCTCAGTGCATGAAATAGTCTGTGTGTTGGTGTCCATAATATATTGTATAATTTGTGGTCCGTCACAGAAAAATCAGTCACAAGTCGCAAAAACTGATTTCTATAAAATATTTAAAAAGTTGAAAATATCTAAATATTTGAAAACATGAGATCAAGCTAATTCAAATGATAATAAATAAAAGGACATCTAATAAGAATTTAAGTCTGATGTTTTTATTTTTGAAAAAAATGTTCACAATATTTCTGGGTGGATGTTTATTCATAAAGATGAAACACTTTAAAAACTATCTATTTTGCGACTTGTGGCTTTTCTATAAGACGTCCCATATGTTAGTATATGTTTATACCGTTATCTCATTGTGGTTATATAGCAACATCTCAGTATAATGGAAAATATTTTACACAAAATATTCACAGCAAAATTCTCTCTGATTCACTTGAACAAACTGTTCCTCCCCCTTGTGTCGATTATTTGAACTACACCTCAGAATGAATGTTTAACAAAAGAAGAAGAGGAATGTCTCTCTTGGTACAGCAGCCGCCTGGTCTATGGTAGTCTCAATCCTGTGATGAATAATTACTTTGCTGAGTCATTGTACCTGCAACAAATGCTGAGTCACTGTACCAGAAACATAGCTGAGTCATGGTTACACTTTAATACATTGTCCCCCCGCTGTCTCTAGTCGCTGATATGTAAGCCCTGATATGACCTTGACCGTGACTCAACATGTCCTTCATGTTCAGAAGATTAGTGTTTCTAGGTTGGGAAAATAGATTCTTCTTCTCCTTCTTCCACCTCAGTAGTGGTGATATCACATCTCTAATCTCATTATTCCTATTTTTGCATACATTCTGAGATAAAATAGCCCTGCGCAGAGTCCGCACAGAGTGGCGCAAGAAACCAAGCGGCTACAGCATGGTGCGTTCACCTTGCAGTGACCTTGCAGTGACCATGCAGTGACCATGCAGTGACCTTGCAATGACCTTGCAATGACCTTGCAGCAACCTTGCAGTGACCTTGCAGTGACCTTGCAGCGATGTTGCAGTGACCTTGCAGTGACCTTGCAGTGACCTTGCAGTGACCTTGCAGTGACCTTGCAGTGACCTTGCAGTGACCTTGCAGTGACCTTGCAGTGACTTTGCAGTGACCTTGCAGCCACTTTGCGTCAGTTGAACGTGTTGTACCGGGAAGCTGGGAAGAAAGACTCTGGTCAACAAACAATGTGGGTGCATGAGGTACCCAGGCAAAATGTCCACTGTCTATAAGATAACATGGTGTCCAGTCAAACCATGGTTGAGGAGAAGTAATACTACAGGCCTTGGCTACAGTGTGTCATTGTGGCACTGCACCAGTCGCATGATGCTGTGTTGACATGCAGTGCTACTCCCATAGGCTTAGCATTGCAGACAGACCTATTCACTGTTCTTTCATCTTTCTAAGCCTTCTGTCGCCCCCTCCCCTGTCCTCCCCCTACACAACATGACTCCTCCCCCTACACTATGCCCCTCCCTCTCACAACATGACCCCTCCCCCTTCCCAACGACTCCTCCCCCCACACTATGCCCCTCCCTCTCACACTATGCCCCTCCCTCTCACAACATGACCCCTCCCCCCACACTATGCCCCTCCCCCTTCCCAACGACTCCTCCCACTAACACTATGCCCCTCCCTCTCACACTATGCCCCTCCCCCTTCCCAACATGACTCCTCCCCCCACACTATGCCCCTCCCCCTTCCCAACGACTCCTCCCACTAACACTATGCCCCTCCCTCTCACACTATGCCCCTCCCTCTCACACTATGCCCCTCCCTCTCACACTATGCCCCTCCCTCTCACACTATGCCCCTCCCTCTCACACTATGCCCCTCCCACTCACACTATGCCCCTCCCCCTTCCCAACATGACTCCTCCCCCCACACTATGCCCCTCCCCCTTCCCAACATGACTCCTCCCCCCACACTATGCCCCTCCCCCTTCCCAACATGACTCCTCCCCCCACACTATGCCCCTCCCCCTTCCCAACATGACTCCTCCCCCCACACTATGCCCATTGCTCACAACATGTGCACTGTCCTCCATCCAGTCCTCAGCAGCTCCAGTTAACACACACTTCATCCTTTTTACAGCAGAGGTTGTCTAATGCTTTTAGTAATGTCCACTTGATTTACCAATAGTGAAAGCCATCAGTCGGTGCTGAAACTATGTTAGTATCTTGTTGTGTTTCTTTCATCTAAAACAATGTCAATGTTTCCCTCTAGAGCAGGGTGGGCTCAGCAGGCAGTGAGGGGCTGGACAATGGTCACTTGTAACTCCCCGCCAACTAGCCAGGTGGCGCATACAGAGACGTCTATCCCCTGAAGGGCTATATATCACTAGGAGTATAATCCAGTGATTCTGTGGGTAGTGAACCAGCAGCCTTTGGTCTATATTGTCTATTGGTATTCACAGGTTTGGTAGCCACTAGGTAGGCCTTGTTCCAGTGTAAGTCTTTCCCAGTCCTTGCCCACCTCCCTGCCCCTCCCTGCCCATCATCTAATCCCCTGTCCCTGTCACTGTCCCCAGGCTAGAAGCCAGGAACTGACTTCTGTTGTGTCCCTCCGTAGTTGGTGCGTTTCTGCGTGATGAGTTTGTCCGGCCGTCCGGGACCGTTGGGGGTGCCCGGTCTGGGTGGGGCGGGCTTGATGGGCCCCGGCCCCGTGGATGGAGACGTGGGAGTAGTTGCCCCGGAGGCTTCCTGTAAGTACAAGACAAGTCTATCAGTATCACTTTATATATAAACTGGGCAATATAAGTATTACACCTTATAGAGGGTAATATAAGTATTACACCTTATAGAGGGTAATATAAGTATTACACCTTATAGAGGGTAATATAAGTATTACACCTTATAGAGGGTAATATAAGTATTACACATTATAGAGGGTAATATCATACTATATTACACCTTATAGAGGGTAATATCATACTGTATTACACCTTATAGAGGGTAATATCATACTGTATTACACCTTATAGAGGGTAATATCATACTGTATTACACCTTATAGAGGGTAATATCATACTGTATTACACCTTACAGAGGGTAATATCATACTGTATTACACCTTATAGAGGGTAATATCATACTTTATTACGCCTTATAGAGGGTAATATCATACTGTATTATACACGCATTGCTCTGAAAACAACATATCTAGAGTGCTTTACGTATCTAGAGTCCCTCTCCTCTCTCTTGTATGCATAGTGCGTATTTCACTAGTGATTTACGTGGGGTTGTCATGGCAACCAATCTGTTTTTTACTAAGATCACCACTAAACTTTTGATTTGTTTCTATTTTCATGATTGAAAGCATGTATAATAAATCTGTTAACTAACAAGTTGGTTTCAGTCGCGTAGAATATTCATGCAATATTCACGCTTCGTCAACCAACTTGTATATTATACCTTTCCAGCGGATTATATGTTATGACAGGGGCTACAGTATTGGGTGTTTATTATACCTTTTCAGTGGGTAATATAGAATACAATAGATGGCAGTATACTACCCCAGGAGTTAGTGGTAGACCAGCTATAGGAGCTGAACTAAACAGCCTGGTAAACCATCATACAACAATAGATGTTAGTATACTACCCAAGAGTTAGTGGTAGACCAGCTATAGGAGCTGAACTAAACAGCCTTGTGAAACATCATACAACAATAGATGGTAGTATACTACCCCAGGAGTTAGTGGTAGACCAGCTATAGGAGCTGAACTAAACAGCCTGGTAAACCATCATACAACAATAGATGGTAGTATACTACCCCAGGAGTTAGTGGTAGACCAGCTATAGGAGCTGAACAAAACAGCCTGGTAAACCATCATACAACAATAGATGTTAGTATACTACCCCAGGAGTTAGTGGTAGACCAGCGATAGGAGCTGAACTAAACAGCCTGGTAAAACATCATACAGCAATAGATGGTAGTATACTACCCCAGCAGTTAGTGGAAGACCAGCTATAGGAGCTGAACTAAACAGCCTGGTAAACCATCATACAACAATAGATGTTAGTATACTACCCAGGAGTTAGTGGTAGATAGGCCAGCGGCCAAGGGCCAAAAAAGCCATTATTTAAGAAGTTACCCCTACCCACCGTATAACAAGCTAAATTTGAGGTATTTTGTGTAGAATTTCATGAATTTTCAGAATCTGAAGAAAAAAATTGCCGGAAAGGTGGCGAACATTGTCAAAATGGCCTGTTTCCATGGAAACTAGTGATTTTTTTGTATTTGAGCAAAAAATAGGTTTTTATTGTCCCATTTCTACACTTTTATCAGTATTGTAACCAAACTTGAGAATAATACTGATGTATCTAAGGGTTATCATTTCCATTCGAATCAGTGACCTTGCTTAAGGTCAAGGTCACCAAATATGACCTTGAAATGTTAAAATAGCAAAATTCTGGGATGTGACATCCCATTTTCTCTTATAAAAATATGGCAATAGAAGAAAATGGTAACCTAATGCATGAAAATAATAATTAACATTAGGGGAAAGAAAAATAACCCATTTTTGGTATCATTGGAATGTCTGTTGCCATGGTAACCAAGCCTCACTTTTCATTCTATGCTAAATTTTGTGTAAATCTAAATAACATACTGCAGTCTATATCTTTTGAACAATTTATTTCAAAGCTACACAATTTATACATGTGAAAGGGATTCAAGAGTACTTTCATAATATATCTTTTAATTGACCTTTGTCAAGGTCAAGGTCACCATTTTCAAGGTCAAACATCAAATTTTGGTTCAAATTTGAGTATTATGTATGTATCTTAGTAACTATTTATCACTGGCATACACAATTTATGCATGTGATAGGACACTAACATCACTTCCATGAGACATCATATGAATGACCTTTGGTAAGGTCAAGGTCACCTAATCCAAGGTCAAACATAACATTTTTTCTTGATTTTAGATTTAGGTATATGTATCTCTGGAATTATTTATCCCTAGGTTACCCAATATGAGCATCTGATAGGGTTCTGGGAGCACAGGCATTAGATGTCTTGTCAATGACCTATGTCATGGTCAAGGTCAACATTTCAAGGTCAAAGATCAAGTTTTGGTCCAAATTCTTGTATTAGGTAGGTTTCTATGGAACTATTCTCCCTGGGGTACACAATTAAAATATGCGACAGGGCTCTAACAGCATTTTCATAAGACATGTTGTCAATAACCTTCATCAATGAAGGATAAGGTCACAATTATCAGGGACAAAGGTAAGATTTCTATCTGAATTTTTAATAATAATCCCTTATAATCCCTAATAATCATCTAACACACAAGAGCTGTGAATAGAAGTTGTATTTAAGCCATGATAGGTGTGCGTATCCACAAAAAGAGGGCCAGTTTTGCCTATGGCATTTGCATGGATAGATTTCAGTAGAGGAATCAGCTTTTCAAATGCATTGAATTTACTTCACTAATTTGATTGGCTGCATGGATCTATTCAATGACAATCAATGACACTCATTTTAATGACATAGTATAGCATAGGGGGATTCTATGAGTAAGGGGTGTCAAGTGAGTAAGTATGACTGCTAGGCGAGTCTTCACCTGTAAGCCTGTTGTGGCTTCAAACCTAGATCTTGGCCGGAGTATAACCAATATTGTGCATAGATATTACACTCAATTGAGTAACATCTGACACATTCTTTGACGCAAATTTTGCTCATTGACCTACATTACATCCTCCAGATGTTGCTCATTGACCATTGATATACCCTCTATGCTGCTCCATGACCTCCATCATACCTTCAATGTTGCTCCATGATGATCTCTATACCTTTTATGCTGCTAAATAACGACCATTTTATTCCCTATAATGCTCCATGGCCCCCCTCATACCCTCTATAGGGCTCCATGGCACCCATTATACCCTCTGTGCTGCTCCATGACCACAATTATGCCCTCTCTATGTTACTCCATAACACCCATTATACCCTCTATGTTATTCCATGACCACCATTATATCCTCTATATAGTGCTCCATGGCCCCCATCACATCTTCTAGAGGGCTCCATGCCCCAAATTATACCCTCCATGTTACTACATGACCCCCCATTCATAACCCCTATGCTGCTCCATGACCCCCATTATACCTTCTATGTTATTCCATGACCCCTATTATACCTTTTATATTGCTCCATGACCCCTATCATACCCTCTACGATGCTCCATGACCCCATTATACCCTCTATAATGCTCCATGGCCCCCATTATACCCTCTAAGTTACTCTATGACCCCAATGACACCCTCTATGTTGCTCCATGATCACCATTATACCCTCTATGCTGCTCCATGACTCCAATTATACCATCTATGCTGCTCCATGACCCCAATTATACCATCTATGATGCTCCATGACCCCAATTATACCCTCTATGCTGCTCCATGACCACAATTATACCCTCTATGCTGCTCCATATGACCACCATCATACCCTCTAACTTACTCTATGACCCCAATGACACCCTCTATGCTGCTCCATGACCTCCATTATACCCTCTATGCTGCTCCATGACCCCAATGACACCCTCTATGCTGCTCCATGACCCCAATGACACCCTCTAGGCTGCACCATGGCCCCATCATACCCTCTAACTTACTCTATGACCCCAATGACACCCTCTATGCTGCTCAAGGACCACCATTATACCCTCTAGGCTGCTCCATGGATGACCCCAATTATACCCTGTAGGCTGCTCCATGGATGACCCCAATTATACCCTCTATGTTGCTCCATGACCACCATTATACCCTCTAGGCTGCTCCATGACCCCAATTATACCATCTATGCTGCTCCATGACCCCAATTATTTGTTGTTGTAACTTTTATTGCCAAACATTAAGAAATGGACATCAGCGGAACTAAGCTCCCCATAGGTGGGAGGATTTCAAGCCCGACTGGTTGACATGGTTTTAGTGAGAGAACAATCCAATGCCGAGGCGACGCCCCATGTACTATATTGTACCATCTATGCTGCTCCATGACCTCAATTATACCCTCTATGCTGCTCCATGACCACCATCATACCTTCTATGTTACTTCATGACCCATATTATACCCTCTATGCTGCTCCATGACCCCCATCATATGGTCTATGTTATTCCATGACCCCCCATAATACCCTTTATATGGCTCCATGACCCCTATCACACCCTCTCTGTTACTCCATGACCAATATTATACCCTCTATGACCCCCATCATACCCTCTACGATGCTCCATGACCCCCATCATACCCTTTATAGGGTTCCATAGCCCCAATTATACCCTCTATGATGCTCTATAGCCCCAATTATATCCTCTATGATGCTCTATGACCACCATTATATCCTCTATAGTGCTCCATGGCCACCATATCATACCCTCTATAGGGTTCCATAGCCCCAATTATACCCACTATGATGCTCTATGACCACCACCATACCTTCTGTGCTGCCCCATGACCCCCATTATGCCATCTATGCTGCTCCATCACCATCATTATACCCTCCATGACCCCCCCCCGCCATAATTATACATAATTATTCCATATAATAATTACAGAACAAACCATACCCTCTATGCTGCTCCATTACCACCCTCATACCCTCTATAGGGCTCCATGTCACCCATTATGCCCTCAGTGCTGCTCCATGACCACCATTATGCCCTCTCTATGTTACTCCATAACACCCATTATACCCTCTATATATATATGTTATTCCATGGCCCCCATGATATCCTCTAGAGGGCTCCATAGCCCCAATTATACCCGCTATAGTGCTCCATGGCCCCCATTATACCCTCCATTTTACCACATGACCCCCATTCATAACCCCTATGCTGCTCCATGACCCCCATTATACCTTCTATGTTATTCCATGACCCCTATCATACCCTCTACGATGCTCTCTATGTTACTCCTTGACTCCCATTATATCCCCTATGTTGCTCCATGACCCCCATTATACCCTCTATGTTGCTCCATGACCCCCATTATACCCTCTATGTTGCTCCATGACCCCCATTATACTCTCTATGTTGCTCCATGATCGCCATTATATCCTCTATGTTGTTCCATGATCATCATTTTACCCTCCATGTTATTCCATGACCCCCATTATACCCTCTATGCTGCCCCATGGCCCCCATTACACCTTCTACACTGCTCCATGACCATCATTTTAACCTCCATGTTACTCTTTGACCCCCATTAGAGCCTCTACGCTGCTCCATGGGCCCCATTATACCTTTTACACTGCTCCATGACCATCAGTTTACCCTCCATCTTACTACATGACCCTCTTAATACCCTCTATGCTGACCCCATTATGTTGCTCCATGAGTACTATTAGACCCAGTGTCCACTAAGGAGATGCCACTGGCGGCCTCATGGGAAGTGCTATAGTACCACATGAATAACACCCCCCCCAATCCCCCTGCTATACTATCTATGTTGCTTTATGGTCCATAAATATACTATGATACCCTCCATATTGTTACCAATACAGAGCTCTTGATTAAGGGAACAATATCGAGTAAGTCACATATTCAATTCATGGCATCTGAAGATACAGTGCCAACTGAAACATGCCTAGTAGTAAAAATTAGACCTAAATTTCAGGTTTGACCTTGGAAATGGTTACCTTGACCTTGACTAAGGTTATTGACAGGGTATTTAACGAGAGGCCTTTTAGAGCCCTGTCATATGATTAAATTGTGTAATCTAGAGACAAATAGTTCTGGAGATACTTACTTAATACCACAATTTGGACCCAAATTTCATGTTTGACCTTGAAAATTATGACCTTGACCTTGACCAAGGTCATTGATAATATATCTAATGGAAGGCCTCTCAGAGCCCTATCACATGATTAAATTATGCACCCTTCAGATAAATAGTTCCAGAGATACATACCTAAAACTTCATTTAGTACCAAAATGTTATGTTTGACCTTGAAAATCTTGACCTTAACCTTGACATATGACATTGATAAGATGTCTCATGGAAGGGCACTTAGAGCCCTATTACATGCTTTAAGTATGTAGCCTGGAAATAAATTGTTACAGAGATACACATATCTATTACTGAAACTTAAACCAAAATTTGATGTTTGACCTTGGATATGGTGACCTTGACCTTGACCAAGGTCATTGACAAGATGTCCGATGGAAGTGTTGCTAGTGTTCTATCACATGCATAAATTGTATACACAAGAGATAAATAGTTCCAAAGATACATACATAATACTAAAATTTGAACCAAAATTTGATGTTTGACCTTGAAAATGGTGATCTTGACCTTGACAAAGGTCAATTAAAAGATATATCATGAAAGTACTCTTGGATTCCTTTCACATGTATAAATTGTGTAGCTTTGAAATAAATTGTTCAAAAGATATAGACTGCAGTATGTAATTTAGATTTACACAAAATTTAGCATAGAATGAAAAGTGAGGCTTAGTTACCATGACAACAGACATTCCGATGATACCAAAAATGGGTTATTTTTCTTTCCCCTAATGTCAGTTATTATTTGTATGCATTAAGTTACCATTTTCTTCTATTGTCATATTTTCATAAGAGAAAATAGGATGTCACATCCCAGAATTTTGCTATTTTTACATTTCAAGGTCATATTTGGTGACCTTGACCTTGAGCAAGGTCATTGATTTGAAAGGAAATGATAACGCTTAGATACAACATTGTTATTCCCAAGTTTGGTCACAATACTGATAAAAGTGTAGAAATGGGACACTAAAAACCTATTTTTTGCTAAAATACAAAAAAATCACTAGTTTCCATGGAAACAGGCCATTTTGATAATGTTCGCCACCATTTGGGCAATTCTTTTCCTCAGATTCAGAAAATTCATGAAATTCTACACAAAATACCTCAAATTTAGCTTGTTATACGGTGGGTAGGGGTTCCCTACAAAATTTAGCCTCTGGCCGCTGTACTAAGACCAGCTATAGGAGCTGAACTAAACAGCCTTGTGAAACATCATACAACAATAGATGGTAGTATACTACCCCAGGAGTTAGTGGGAGACCAGCTATAGGAGCTGAATCATACAGCCTGGTAAAACATCATTCAACAATAGTTGGTAGTATACTACCCAGGAGTTAGTGGAAGACCAGCTATAGAAGCTGAACTAAACAGCCTGGTAAACCATCATACAACAATAGATGTTAGTATACTACCCCAGGAGTTAGTGGTAGACCAGCTATAGGAGCTGAACTAAACAGCCTGGTAAACCATCATACAACAATAGATGTTAGTATACTACCCCAGGAGTTAGTGGTAGACCAGCTATAGGAGCTGAACTAAACAGCCTGGTGTAACATCATACAACAATAGATGGTAGTATACTACCCCAGGAGTTAGTGGAAGACCAGCTATAGGAGCTGAACTAAACAGCCTGGTGTAACATCATACAACAATAGATGGTAGTATACTACCCCAGGAGTTAGTGGAAGACCAGCTATAGGAGCTGAACTAAACAGCCTGGTAAACCATCATACAACAATAGATGGTAGTATACTACCCCAGGAGTTAGTGGAAGACCAGCTATAGGAGCTGAACTAAACAGCCTGGTAAACCATCATACAACAATAGATGGTAGTATACTACCCCAGGAGTTAGTGGTAGACCAGCTATAGGAGCTGAACTAAACAGCCTGGTAAACATCATACAACAATATATGGTAGTATACTACCCCAGGAGTTAGTGGAAGACCAGCTATAGGAGCTGAACTAAACAGCCTGCTAAACATCATACAACAATAGATAGTGGTATACTACCCCAGGAGTTAGTGGTAGACCAGCTATAGGAGCTGAACTAAACAGCCTTGTGAAACATCATACAACAATAGATGGTAGTATACTACCCAAGGAGTTAGTGGTAGACCAGCTATAGGAGCTGAACTAAACACCCTGGTAAACCATCATACAACAATAGATGGTAGTATACTACCCCAGGAGTTAGTGGTAGACCAGCTATAGGAGCTGAACTAAACAGCCTGGTAAAACATCATACAGCAATAGATGGTAGTATACTACCCCAGGAGTTAGTGGAAGACCAGCTATAGGAGCTGAACTAAACCGCCTGGTAAACCATCATACAACAATAGATGTTAGTATACTACCCAGGAGTTAGTGGTAGACCAGCTATAGGAGCTGAACTAAACAGCCTGGTAAACCATCATACAACAATAGATGTTAGTATACTACCCAGGAGTTAGTGGTAGACCAGCTATAGGAGCTGAACTAAACCGCCTGGTAAACCATCATACAACAATAGATGTTAGTATACTACCCCAGGAGTTAGTGGTAGACCAGCTATAGGAGCTGAACTAAACAGCCTGGTAAACCATCTTACAACAATAGATGGTATTGTAGTAAATCGGAGGTTATATATAGCCCTCCGCGTCAAGAGTGTGTATAAATCAAATGTCCTTGAACTTCCCCGTGTCTCCGTAACGCTTCACTGAGCACGGAATGGGCTTTCGGATTTGTGTTAACTACAAGAGAGATATGTTTTACCATTATCACCCATTTACAGGAATCTTATAGTCTATTCAACTACAGCAGAATGTGTATCGTGTATAACCATTTACTGTATTCCTGTACGACCTGTTCTTATGTATTGTATTCACTGATATTGTTTGCCTGGTGCAACACCTCTTTTATGATGTGAGGACAAGTATGACCTTGCTCCTGCCTGTAAGGTGTAAGGTATTCACTCTAAGGCTTTGAGTGGATCAAGTTCAGGCCTATGCTGGGTCTGAGCCGGGTCTGTTGAGACTTGCAGTCTGGTCGTGGGTGGCAATAAACCTAACGAAAGAGACATTTCCGTGTTGGTGTTCTTCCTTGCCTTCGTCGAGAGCCGTGTCCGCCGTAGTCGAACCTGGGTTGGAATTAGCCTCTAGTAATAAAGCACTTTACTAGAGACGCGATTCACTACAATTGGTGCCGTGACCAGTTCTTGACCTCACGAAGCTGACTTTGCAAGTTTTCCGTTGACTGTCCCATATTCCTGGAGGAATAGAAACTGCTACTAGCAGTGAGCCTGGCAGGCTTGATTGTCCCATATTTCTCTCGGAGAAATAGAGTGCCGTAGCAGAAAAATCCGTAGCAAGAAAATATTCCGCAATAACAATGGCGGAGGCGGATTTGATGATGCCTAATGGGGTAGACCATACTCGAGAACCAGCACTAAATGGTGTCGCGGGAACTGGAGAGCTTTCCTCGATAGCCGTTGACGGTGAAAGAGATATGGGTTTACAACCTGGCGGACTGTTCGGACCACCACCTCCGATGGACATGTACGGAAGGGGGCCACCCCTAACCGGAATGTTCGAAAGAGGTACACCGTATCCAGACAGGGGAGGACGCTTGTCACGTTCTCATGACGCTAGGCCAATGTTTGGTGGTGCCTACCCTCCCCCAACTGATAGATTTGGAGGGAGAGCCTTTGATAGGTGGAGGAATAACCCGGAGGAGATGTCTGAGGACGACCTCCGGCACTCCCTAGCAGGGGCAAGGAGGGACTGCGAACATGAACGGGCACGGAGAGAGGACCTGAGTAATCAGATCCAACAACTTTCCGCTTTGAATAATGACCTGAGGGAGCGTATGAGAGTTATGGAAGTCGATACGCTGGCGGACCGTCAAGCTTATGAATTACAAATCCGTGAGCTTCGGGAAAGCAGCGATCGAGCCAGACTCCATACAACGGACTTGGAGCATGATGTGTTAGGTATGCTACATGATCTAGCAGCCAAACAGACTCCGCTTAAGAATCCTGTGACATCCACCTTCGCGGATTCGAGAGTGAAGTATGCTCCAATGACAGATGATCCGTCCCGGGTCAAGATAGCAGAAGAAACGGATAAAAAGGTGACTTTTTCTAAAGGAACGATGGGGGCAACATCGTCTCCTAAGGAGAGCCACAGAGTGATTATAGAATCGGTGTCCGATGATACGGATGACGAACAGCCCGGAAGTGTAGTTGGTGCTTGTGGTAGCGAGGGACCTCCTTCTACTGGGGCGGAAGCCAACAAGGGAAGCAAGTCGAAAGGCAAGCATGTTCCCCCTTCCACGCTGTTCACGTCCAAAGTCAAAGGACATGATTCTGACAGTTCTGTAGAGGATCGAGCAGGGGAAACCCTTTCGAAACGCTCTCACAGGAAAGACCGATCACTGGTTGCTGGCCTCACGTATGACGGAGCCAGTGACTCAGAATCGGACTTTGAGTATGATTACTCTGAGGGTGAAGATAGTCACCATGATAAGATGCCTCAGCTGAAACCATGGGATGGTAAAAGCTCCTGGCGGATGTATTTGGCGGAGACCAAAGTTGTTGCCGAGGCATACAATTGGACTCCGAAACAGTTCCTTCGCCAGTTGAAGTGCGGAACTAGGAAGCAGTTGACAGAGTTGGGACCTTTGCCAAAGAAGACCTCTCTCAAGGAGTATGTGGCTCACATGGAAGCCAACTTCGGAGAGAAGTCTAAAGCTAAGATCCAGGCAGAGTTCTACAACTGTCGCCAGACCCCAGGACAGGCCGTGAGGCTGTTCGGGAATGAGGTAGCCAGGAGGGGCCGGAGAGCATTCGGATCCCTGGACAAGACACTGAGTGCTGTCTCCCTTCGCATTTACTTGCAGGGATTGACTAATCAGGAAATGGCAGTGTGGGTGCGTTTAAAACAACCCCATGATCTCCTACGTGCAATACATTGGTCGGAAGTGTGGGAAAGCTGTTATATGGATGCAGCAACCATAGCTACAGTCAATACAGCTACCGTTGCACCAGTAGCAACGACCCCACTCCGGAAAATAAAAGGGCGCGGAGGTCACACTGACGGAGCAGTAGTCCAGGTCACAGAAACCACGGAGGAAGTAGCGGGTCATTCCGAGACTGATCCCTCCGAGGTGATAGTGCAAGCTTTCCGAACCTTCTTGGAAAGCCAGAGAAAGGGTGGCAATTGGGCGTCGTGGAGAGATGGTGGTTCTCCTCAGGGGAGAAAGATGTACCATAAACCCAGACACTCAAATTGCTACTATTGCGGGCAAGAGGGTCACTTCATTGCTGACTGCCCGAAGAGAGCTGAGAAGGGAGTTGGGAACCAAGGGACAAGTACTGGCGGAAAGTCCAAGGTTCCGGAAAACTCCAGCGGGTCCGCATAAGAAGCGAGGCGGGACCCGAGGAATCTAAAGCGCTTCGTAGTACCACAATTCAATTGGAAACTGCGAATTGTGTGGATATTGGGAGTGAGGCTCTGGCTCCCGTAAGTACGGCAAGGGAAGGCATTGTAAGTCCTTCTGGCTGGAACGCGGATACTGACGTCTGGTTGCCTGGGGAGCGCACTCGCCCGGTGGGTCTGTGTGACCTTGTTGAGGGTAGTTCGGGAGACACCGATGTGCGGTGGGGTAAACCCGGACTCCAAGCAGTGATAGGGCAGGTGGTGATAGCGGAGGAAGGTCCCAACACCATAGCTCGTATCAGGCGGATATCCAGCAATGAGCAGCGAACCCTGAGAAATCACGATCCTGTGATCGGTGAGAGATGGTACGTGTCGGTATCTGTGAATGGGGATGTCGGTGAATTTCTGTGGGACCCAGGTGCAACCACAAGCCTGATTACTAAGAAATTCTATGATTCCCTCCAACGCCCACCGTCGATGGCTCCGTCCCGTCTGACGTGCGCGATGGGTAATGATTCTCGGATTACTGTACACGGATGTGCTGTGATTCCTGTGGCGATGGGAAGGCGGACGTATATGATCACTTGTCTGGTAGTATCGGGTTTGTCTGGACCCGAGGCCGGAATACTTGCTCGTGACTTCGATCACGTGCATCGATGTGATGTATACTCCTCAGGGAAACTAGCTTTGAATAACGGAGAGGACGCAGTACAAATGCACTACTGGCGTGGACCCCGTTCAAAGCAGCCGAGTCCCTCTGTGAAGTCGATTAAGGTGGAGGAGACAGAGGATGGATACCAGGTAACACTGAGGGAAGCGGTGATTATCCAACCTCATACGGTCACACTGGCCAAGATTGACATTCGCAGGGGCTCTGACGCATCAATAGGTTTGATGTTCGAGCCCGACCAGAGATTGCTGACTGAATTTGCCCTGGGAAGCCTTGATACGTATATATCGGCTGTCAGTCCGACTGCTGTGGTAGCTTTTAGCAATCCGTCCGACCAAACCCTTCGTCTTGATAGAGATGTGGTGGTTGGAAAAGTAAGTGAGGTGACGCTGCAATCGTCCCCTCTTACTTGTCCGGAGGGGGTGGATCAAGAGATCAAGAAAGCAATAGTCAACTCAATACAGGTGGTAGAAATACCGTCTGTAGTAGATGATGAGCTGATTATGCCGGACACTCCCGTACCACCTAGTACGGAATGTCCGCTGAAGAAACTTGTTCGAGATACGGACTTGACGGATCCTAGTGAGAAGTCAAGGCTGTTTGGTCTCCTCGACGAGTTTAAGGGGTGCTTTTCTCTACCTGGAGACGGGTGGAAAGAAAAGCCCGGATGTACCCATGTGGTCCGTCACGTCATTGACACAGCGAATGCCCGCCCTATCAAACTTCCATATAGGCGGATTCCGGTGGCAAAGCGTGACGCAGCGGAAGCAGAGATCTGGAAGATGTACGAACAGGGACGCATTGAGCACTCTACTAGTCCGTGGGGAGCACCCATCGTGATGGTAGGAAAGAAAGATGGTACTCAGCGTTTCTGTGTCGATTATCGCCAGTTGAATTCCGTAACGGTGAAGGATAGCTTCCCGCTCCCCAGAATTGATGAATGTGTTGAGGCGCTAGGCGGAAACAAGTGGTTCTGCGCCCTCGACTTGGAAAGCGGATACTGGCAGATAGCCATGGATGAGGAAAGCAAAGCCAAAACAGCTTTTCTGTCCAGTGTGGGATTGTTTCAGTTTAAAGTAATGGCCTTTGGACTGTGCAATGCTCCGGCTACCTTCCAGCGAATGATGGATCGGATGCTAGACGACCTTAAATGGAAGTCTTGCCTAGTCTGGATGATGTGGTGGTGTTCGGGAGAACGTTTGAACAATGTCTCCAGAACCTCCGACTCGTCCTGGAGAGAATCCGGGACTATGGATTGAAATTGAAACCCAAGAAATGTGAACTCTTCCGCCAAGAGGTGGAATACTTGGGCAGATTGGTCTCAGACAAGGGCATCCGCGCCGACCCTAGGAAGGTGCAGAAGGTCCAAGATTGGCTGAGACCAGTGAACGCAAAGGAGATCCGGCAGTTTATAGGATTCGCGTCCTATTATCGAGAATTTCAGCCGAAATTTGCCTCGACTGTCGCTCCCTTGCAAGCAATAGTAACCGCAGCTGGAAAATATAAGCGGTATGCTAGATCCATAGAATGGACTCCGGAATGTGAAGTTGCCTTCCGCGGAGTCAAGGAATTGCTAACTACAGCTCCAGTGTTGGGATATCCCCAGAAAGAAGGGAAGTTTATCCTTGATACGGATGCTAGTGGGTTTGGCATGGCGGGCGTCCTGTCCCAGATACAAGACGGAAAGGAGGTAGTACTTGGGTATGCAAGCAACAGCTTGGATAAATCCCAACGAAATTACTGTGCTACGAAGCGAGAGCTTCTAGCAGTACTCACCTATCTGAAGAAGTTCCGGCATTACCTGCTAGGGAACCGGAATTTCTGTGTGCGGACGGACCACGCATCCTTGCGGTGGTTGCTCAACTTCAAAGATCCAATGGACATGCTTGCACATTGGCTAGCTCAACTGCAAGAGTATGGCCTGGATCAGGGCATGATTCTCCATAGGGCGGGGAAGAAACATCTAAATGCTGACGCGCTTTCTCGACTTCCAACGCGGAAGTGCGGACGCTTAGATTGTGAAGATTGTGGGGCTCATGAAGCAGTTGTCGCTGAGGCAACTGTGACAATGGCCTCACCGAACGAGATAATCCAGAAGGCTCAGCAGGATGATCCGCTGATCCAGCGAGTTATCGATGTGGTGGAAGGTAGGAAACCGCCCCCGGACAAGCAGTCACTGTCAGGGGAGTCGGATGAATACTGTACCTACATCCATAACTTGGGGAGTTTGAAGATGAGAGAAGGTGTGTTGTGCTTGACTTGGGTTCGGCGACGCACTGGAAGGACGTACGTCAGTAAGGTTATTCCTACTGCTCTCCGTTCAGAAATATTCCGTGGAGTGCATGGACCTAAGACCATGGGTCATTTTGGGTTCTTCAAGACCTCTTGGGCTGTGAAGTTGAAATATTTCTGGCCTGGCATGAGGGGAGACCTGAAGCGCTGGATTAGGGCCTGCCCGGAATGTAGTATGCGGAAGACGAGAGGTGGTGGCGGAATCACCCCTCTGAAGAAGGAATTGCATGGAGAACGATGGAGCCGAGTGGCTTTGGATATTATCGGTCCCTTTCACCCTACCCCTCGGGGAAACAACTATGTGATGGTTGTGGTGGACCACTTTTCGAAGTGGGCGGAGGCCTATCCGATGCCAGATCACACAGCAGAGCGATGTGCGGAAGTGCTCTTCCGGGAATGGATTTTGCGCTTCGGGTGCCCTGTGTCGTTACAAACGGACGGAGCCCCGGAATTCAGATCTACCCTGTTGAGGAGTCTGTTTGAGATGCTGGGAATCGAGAAATTGATCACCATGCCATATAGACCGCAGTCTAATGGGCAGGCGGAAAGATTTAATCGGATCCTAGTGGAGCAGCTGTCTTGTCTGACGGATTACAGTTCCACGGACTGGGACATGCTGGCTCCGTGTATTGCTCATGCCTATCGGGCTAGCGTACACGCAAACACGCTGTGCAAGCCGAATTCTATCGTATTCGGGACGGACTTGGTCACTCCGATGGACTTGATCTACGGAGTAGAGCCGGGTACCCTGGATTTCCCATGTCGTGTGGCGTTCGTTGAGAACCTAAGACATTGGATGAGGCTAGGGCATCAGTTTGTTCGGGATAATCTCGGAGTATCGGCAGTGCACCAGAAACGAGATTATGACCGGAAAGCAAACCCTAGACGCTTTGAAGTGGGTGCTGTTGTATACCGCTACAACCACCCTCAGGCTAGTAAGAAGATCGGTCCCAAGTGGGATGGGCCCTTCAAGGTGAAAAGATTCATAGGAGGCACAACCTATGAACTTGAGACAGTAAAGGGTATCGTGAGATGTCATGTAGATTATCTCAAACCTGCCTTTGACGAGAATGGACCTATTCAGGTGGTAAATCTAGATAGAACACCAGAATTCCGTGCTCTGAAAGAGGCTGGACGTGATGTCCTGAGGCTGGAAAGTGGCAAAGTCCTTCCAGGGAAGGAATGTCCTGAATTGAAAAAGAAAGATAAAGTCTCTGTATGTGTGAAACAAAGGGGAAGACGGAAGAAGCCGGAGGGGGTGAAAGATAACACTCCTCCAGTGCTAGCCGCCCCCAGAGTTAGCACAGAGAAGAAGAAGAAAGTTGGGAGACCTCGTAAAACGATGGGTAAAACCAGAGTAATACCAGTGCTTCCCAATAGAAAGAGAGGCCGACCTTGGAAGATTCCAGTTGACACTGTGGCTCCGCCAAAACCTGACTCTCCCAAAGTGAAGAGAGGTAGGCCGAGGGGAGCTAAAGGGAAGACTGGAGACGGAAGAGGGAAGAAGGGAGATCAGGACGTATCCCCTGGGAAAACTGTAACGAGAAAACGAGTGCGCCGTCCTCCAGATCGGTTACAGTTGGGAGTTTAGACCATGTTGTGTGTGCCAACAAGGGGAATTATGATCTGATTCCCCGAGTAAACACAACGAGAAGTCGACTGGAAGTGTAAGACGGAAAAATACACTGAAGTCCCCGAACGACACATGCGAACTGGATGTTCCATGTGGCTGGGAGTAACCTTGATTCCAGGAATGAGTAGTTGCTAGAGCAACTGGAGCTGTACAGCCTGGCTTGGGTTAGGGCTGCGAAGCATAGAGAATCTAACTTCGTGGTACTGTTTGCCCTGAATCTTGTCTGAAATGACTTGAAATTGCTATTTGACAGCGTTGCTACCTATGAAAATGAATGGAATTCAATTCCACTCTTGTCTCAGTGGAAAGAATAGCGGGTTGCGGTGGTAAAGACTCTGGTCTGCACCCCGTACGCCTATGCTAGACATGCAAAACCGGGTAACGTTATCCGGCAGGTAGTGGCGGGACACGGTGGCGCTGCGAGCGTACGGCGAGAGGGCGAACTAGCGTTGAAACAGGTGGTGCTAACGGAAGTGGCATCCGGTTGACACTGGTTCTCTCCGCCTCGTGGCTCACTTTGCTTCCGACCGCCAACCTGTAAGTACGCTCCTCTATCATGCACCTTATTCCACTGATCCTTGCTTGAATGTTCTATGAGGTAGTATTTGATAGTTGAACTACTTGAGAAAGAATGCTTTTAAGACACTGTAGATGGTTGACGCGGAGTCATACGTCTAGTATAAGACGAAAGTTTCTGTGTTTCTGTGTGTGGAGATAGATCACCGGCGCTACGACCCACGCCGCCATGTTGAAAGCTGTAAGCGGTGTGACCACGCTAGTATTTCTATCGAGTATTACGCTGATTTGGTCCACCCTAGGGTTCCGGGAATACTGTTTTTAGTTACAAAACATTCTTGGGGATAGTACTACTCAGTTCACTGTCTCCCGGAGTGGTTTTTAACGAAATATTGTGTATATAATGTTCTGGTTGCAATCGTCCCTGTGACTAAGCATGTAATGTTATGTTATAGGAACGAGAACTCAACGTGACCGCTGCCGTCTGAAGTGTATCCTGTGAATCCTGAGCTTTGAGAAAACTGACTGAAAATGAGTGAATCGGATACTCATGAGAAAGCTGCTAGTGTAGACTTGGGCGAGTCTGGTGGTTCCGACCACGAGCTCGACGTGGAGGCGGAATCCCAGTTGCTGGAAGAGACCGGTGACAGTCCCGGCCAGGTAGCTGAGATGAAACCTCTGACGGAGAAAGATGTCCGTGATACCGGGAAAGGCTCCGTGGAGACACGGCAGTCCTCTCGCGGGAGACGGAAACAGGAGTCTCCAGCTAAGTCTACTAGCAAGACCCGGAGAGCGTCCAAGTCCCCAGCTACGGGTCGACAAGGCGCTGAACGTGGACGGGACACACTTCGGAAACTCGCTGAAGTCCGATTAGTGGTCCAGCCCATGGAAGTGGAAGAGACTACCTCTACCACTAAGAAGTCTGATTCGAAGGAGAGTGATACCCAGAGCAAGGAGAGTGTTACCCCTTCGAGCCAGAAAGGAAAGAGGAAAGTGGTGAAATCCCGTCGTTCCGTGTGGAGGGACAGCCAGTTCCGGAGTCTTCCGCGTGGTACTGACATCCGTTCCACGTTTGACACCGGAGTAGGGGTGGTGAACGTGAACCCTGATATGGATATCCCCGGCGCCATGGCTACCATGGCCGAGGAGAGTGAAGATGAGTCAGATGTGGAGGGGTTGGAACACGGTATGATGGACCGTTACGAAAGCCAACTCTTCCCGAGTCTGCTCAGGATGGGTTCCGTGGACACAGGCAGTTATGAGAAGATTGTGGGCGCTGTGGACTTGTGGGAGCCCGGCTTCCGTTGTCCCTTTGCCGTCTGCCGGTATCTTCCCTTCAACGGAAAAGGAGTCCGTGTCTACGCCACAAGGCAGAGACTATTCCGCCACCTGTGTGAGGAGCACACTCCCAGGTTGGAGGTCTGGACCTGCCCTTCTGCCCGTTGCCAGCAGAGGCTAGACCGGAGATGCGAGCTTGTGCGCCACTTGCAGTACGGAGAGGAAGTGTGCCACAACAAGGGATTGTCAGAGGCCGTCCGGAAAGCCATGGCGGTGACGCCCACTCGTGAGCTGTCCCCCAGGTTTAACTTGATGAGTTATCTGACTGCAGAAGACCTACAGCAGGTGAGGCAAGCTACCTCGGTTGGAAAGTCCTCCACCAGCTCGAGGCAGTTTGCTAAGCCTAGAGACCGGAAAACGCCTTCTGCAGCGGAAGGATGTGCTCCTGACCCGGAGCCATCCCCCAGCAAAGGCAAGACAAAGAAGCAGAAGAAGAGAAGGAGAGAACGTTCCAGTTCCTCTCGCTCTGAGTCCCTGTGCAGTGACCGGAGCTCTTCTCCTGCCCCTAAGACTGCGAAAGTACTGAATCCGGTAGCACAGCAGGCCTGTGCTAAGTTGGAAGCAGAGCTCCCGGAGCAAGCTTCCATGGAAAAGCTACTGGAGAGAAGTGAGACCGAAGTCCGTGATGTGTTGGATTTGGCCAACGATGCATTGACGGAGGTTGGAGAGAAAGTGACAGCAGCGTTCCAGACCTTGGCGGAACCACTGTCACAGCTGAGAACAGTACGAGAACAGATCCGCGAGCTAACGACTCTTCGTGAGGAGAATCGTGCGCAAGCCGGTCTGATCCGAGACCAGAGATCGTGGCTCAAGGAGAGAGATGCGACAATCCAGTCCCAACTGGAAGAGATTAGCGCTCTCCGGGCGGAGTTGGAGGCTTTCCGTAATCCTTCATCCTCTAGCGGGTCACAGCAGACGGAGAACATCATGTCAGGGATCCGCCCTCTGGGTGGCACTACCCCGACATGGATGTGGAGTGCTGGCATGGGAATGGAGGCAATACCTCCCATGCAGCCACAGCAAGCCTTGGTGGGAACCGGTTTCGGAGGTCAAGTAGACTTCAACGAAATGCGGAACCTAATGATGATGGGAAGGTTGTTCCGGGAGACCATGGCACAACCTCTCCCCTTACTAAGGCAAGAACTTCCAGGGGAGACTCCGTTAACCCCCGGAAGGAATTGGACAGTGAACACCCCTGCAGCCGCAGGTAGTGCCCCAACTGGTTCTGAGGAGGTAAAGAAACCAGATGGTGGGACGTAAAAGTGTTTTTGCTAAAGTAGCCACGCTGGTTACTTACTGTTCAAGATTACCTTGAGATGCGGAACGACCATGGACTTGCCCCTGACCCCGGAACCTGTACGTGTGGATGGATGGACCCTTTGATAACCCGGAATTGCCCCTCGGAAACCTGAAAGCTCGGAAATGTAAGAAACCGCTGATAAACCTTGGACTCTGACTACCTCTTGAAGATTCAAACGGATTGACAGCTGCTGACTCGGAACAACCTCGGAAGCCGGAAATTTTTTTCCGCCGACTCGTAAGAAGTTTAGTACATTTTACTTACAGCCTGGTGCTTTTCATAAATGAAATGTTTTGTCGTAGCAGGTCTACCAAAGCTCCTTATGTAAAGGCTGTTTAAAACTTTTGAGTATGTTGATTCAGAAGGAATCACTTACAAGATAAAATGTAATTCTAGAGATGTCGCGATTTATTGTTCGTGCGGAGGTCACAAGTATGCTCCTGCCTGTACTGATTCGCAATGTTAATTCTCTATGTCATTTCTTACTTTACTTTGATGTTCCGTGTTGATGTTGATGTATAATTTATTACTCCCGTATAGATTGTTTACAAAGTTGGTAAAAATCTTAAATTATGGAGGGGGTATTGTAGTAAATCGGAGGTTATATATAGCCCTCCGCGTCAAGAGTGTGTATAAATCAAATGTCCTTGAACTTCCCCGTGTCTCCGTAACGCTTCACTGAGCACGGAATGGGCTTTCGGATTTGTGTTAACTACAAGAGAGATATGTTTTACCATTATCACCCATTTACAGGAATCTTATAGTCTATTCAACTACAGCAGAATGTGTATCGTGTATAACCATTTACTGTATTCCTGTACGACCTGTTCTTATGTATTGTATTCACTGATATTGTTTGCCTGGTGCAACACCTCTTTTATGATGTGAGGACAAGTGTGACCTTGCTCCTGCCTGTAAGGTGTAAGGTATTCACTCTAAGGCTTTGAGTGGATCAAGTTCAGGCCTATGCTGGGTCTGAGCCGGGTCTGTTGAGACTTGCAGTCTGGTCGTGGGTGGCAATAAACCTAACGAAAGAGACATTTCCGTGTTGGTGTTCTTCCTTGCCTTCGTCGAGAGCCGTGTCCGCCGTAGTCGAACCTGGGTTGGAATTAGCCTCTAGTAATAAAGCACTTTACTAGAGACGCGATTCACTACAGTAGTATACTACCCCAGGAGTTAGTGGAAGACCAGCTATAGGAGCTGAACTAAACAGCCTGGTGTAACATCATACAACAATAGATGGTAGTATACTACCCCAGGAGTTAGTGGAAGACCAGCTATAGGAGCTGAACTAAACAGCCTGGTGTAACATCATACAACAATAGATGGTAGTATACTACCCCAGGAGTTAGTGGAAGACCAGCTATAGGAGCTGAACTAAACAGCCTGGTAAACCATCATACAACAATAGATGGTAGTATACTACCCCAGGAGTTAGTGGAAGACCAGCTATAGGAGCTGAACTAAACAGCCTGGTAAACCATCATACAACAATAGATGGTAGTATACTACCCCAGGAGTTAGTGGAAGACCAGCTATAGGAGCTGAACTAAACAGCCTGGTAAACATCATACAACAATATATGGTAGTATACTACCCCAGGAGTTAGTGGAAGACCAGCTATAGGAGCTGAACTAAACAGCCTGGTGTAACATCATACAACAATAGATGGTAGTATACTACCCCAGGAGTTAGTGGAAGACCAGCTATAGGAGCTGAACTAAACAGCCTGGTAAACCATCATACAACAATAGACGGTAGTATACTACCCCAGGAGTTAGTGGAAGACCAGCTATAGGAGCTGAACTAAACAGCCTGGTAAACCATCATACAACAATAGATGGTAGTATACTACCCCAGGAGTTAGTGGAAGACCAGCTATAGGAGCTGAACTAAACAGCCTGGTAAACATCATACAACAATATATGGTAGTATACTACCCCAGGAGTTAGTGGAAGACCAGCTATAGGAGCTGAACTAAACAGCCTGGTAAACATCATACAACAATAGATGGTGGTATACTACCCCTGGAGTTAGTGGAAGACCAGCTATAGGAGCTGAACTAAACAGCCTGGTAAAACACCATACAACAATAGATGGTAGTATACTACCCCAGGAGTTAGTGGAAGACCAGCTGTAGGAGCTGCACTAAACAGTCTGGTATAACAGCATATAACAATATGTTGTGTGTTTCAGGAAAATGAGTCATAATTCGCAAAATTTATATTTTTAAAAGTCATTTCTTCACAAGATCTCTTTTTTGGAATGTTTTTATTTTTGAAGTATCTAGTCAGATAGGTCTTATGAATACATGGACTAAATTTCAGGATAGTGTATTAAATATATCCCTGCATTTCTAAGATCATCCTATGGAATACATTTACCTACTTTACCAATAATTGTTCACCCAATAATATTGAACACTTTTTTTCAGAAATAAAAATATCAAACTTTAAATATAGAAATACTAATATAATGCCCTCAATGTTTACTATCATTGGAATCACCTTGATCTCCTCTTTTCAGATATAATGGTATCTCAAAATCTATTTTTTTGACATATGACTCATTTTCCTGAAACGCATCAGATATATGGTAGTATACTACCCTAGGGGAACTAAAGAGCCTTGTTTTGTTAAATGATGAATTATTAAAGCAGGACAAACAGATTACACCGCTATTACACCGCTAGGTGGTGTAAAACAATGTATAAACGCCACCAAGTGGTAAAAGCTGACACTATAACACTCAACCCCTAACACTTAACACAACAGTTGCCATGGCAATGGTTTGATCACACGCCACACCCTCATAAATCTCACATAAAACCATTAATGGGATTATAATTGCACATAAAGGCAGCGCAGCGCCGCCTGGTGAGGTGATGGAACACCAGGGGGTGGTTGGGAGGCGTTGTCACAAGGGGGCAGCACAATAACATTAATATATTTTATATGTATTTAAGCTTTGATGTAATGAACGGCAATTAATTGTTGAAGTAATCGCCATAAATTACATGAGAGGGAAGGAGGAGGGAGGGGGAGAGAGGAGGGAGGGGATAGAGAGGAGGGAGGGGAGAGAGAGGGAGAGGAGAGAGAGGAGAGAGAGGAGAGAGGGGATAGATAGGAGAGAGAGGAGAGAGTGGAGAGAGAGGAGAGAGAGGAGAGAGAGGAGAGAGAGGAGGGAGAGGAGGGAGAGAGAGAGGAGAGAGAGGAGGGAGAGGAGGGAGAGAGAGAGGAGAGAGAAGAGAGAGGAGAGAGAGGTGAGAGAGGAGAGAGAGAGGAGAGAGAGGGGAGAGAGGAGAGAGAGGAGAGAGAGGAGAGAGAGGAGAGAGAGAGGAGAGAGAGGAGAGAGAGGAGGGAGGGGAGAGAGAGGAGAGAGATGAGAGGAGAGGAGAGAGAAGAGAGAGAGG